>JADFUC010000107.1:0-600000 GCA_019722365.1 Lithospermum erythrorhizon | reverse complement strand
ATATATCCCATTAGAATCCAACTCGAATATAGTTAAGTGCATAATTAATATAATGGGTCTTGAGCAAGTATTTAAGCTTTTATTATGCTTAAGGTGTTTAAACTATTTAAATAAGGATAAAATTGATTAATATGAAAACACACCACCCATATTGACTACTAGATATCCATTAATGACATGATTTATCGTTGGAGTTGTGCCCCGGGGCATAGTTCAACAAATAAAGAACTAGATGCTAAGTACCAGCACTATACAATTTGAGTTTGACTTTCATAAGGAGCGAATCTTGTATTGAAGTAGTTAATTGAAAAGCTCTAGTTCCTTGAAAATTGAGGTACATCCCGTGATTAACTACTTCATGATATCGAGGCGAGGGACCTCGAGGGGCCGTGGGTGTGGCGGTTTAGCACTTTTATCCAATCGTTAGACTCGAGACAAAAAATGTCGTATCTCATTTTGATATATATGAGTACACAGTATATATAGTGCAGCAACTAAGGTGTGTGACACTCTAAATTAAGCAGTGAGTACAGGTTATTGAATTAGTTGGTGAAATGGTCCCGGAATAGTGGGGCAATTATAAAATTTATTACATAAAGTTAGTTAGGATTTAGTTTTGGTAGTGGCTTTATAGCGATGTTTTAGTCATGTTATGATTGTGATGTTAAAAACTAACAACAAAATGAAGCGATACTCATTCAAGGCCAAAATTGTCATATTTCATTTCTCACCCATTTCTCTTTGATTTCTACCAATTATTTCCCTCTATTTACCATTCTACTTGTTTTCTCTCCAAATGTCAGTACAATTTTGTAGGAATAAGTCTATTTGTATTTTAGGAAATTATTTTGGATGAAGCTCAGTAGAATGGTAAAATAGATGCAAAAAGAATTGGGAGAAATCAAAGAGAATGTGTGATAGTGAAATATGATAATTTTGGCCGAGGAATGTGAGTTCTGATCGCTCATTTGTTGCTATTTTTTTAACAACACGATCATACTTGATGATCAACTGACCTTAAAGCTATTATCGGGGGACTAAATCCCAACTTTTGAACTTTAAGACCAATTCGCAACCGTCCACCTTATTTGGGACATTTTCTTAAATTAACTCTAGAGTTATTTCATTTATCTGAGTACATGAGAACTCATATACTCTGTAGTGAATAATGCATATGCATTCTAAACTAACCTACTAGTACTTATATGATTTATATGTGTACTCATAAATTGCCTTCCTAAGAGTGCATGTGTACTCAGTTAACTGATACAGTACTTATTTCATTGATATTATGAACAACATATAATCTCTACTAAGAGTGTATGTGCATTCTAGTGTATGTGCATTCTAAATTAACTTACTTGCTCTTGCACCTATTAGTAATGACTTCTTAGTATTATTAGCTGGGTAGAACTTAAACCTCATGTTATTGTTTGAGATAGTGCGAAAGTTTTTCATTTACATTAATTAGATAAATTTAAGCAGCTTAAGCTCAAGCGCCGTACGCCTACCCGTTTAAGCATCCAACTGTTTTGGTTTAATCAGGTATCATATAAATTTCATTTTATTAAGTCAGATAATTACCATGATATATAAGTTGGCGAATAATATTATCTACTCGAATCCGGCTAGATAACATTTTAGACAGACTCCGAGTTTGAATTTGTAGGTCAATATCGAGCGGACATTGGGTTAGTCGGTCTACGGGCAACCCTACACGGGGGGAGTAATTGCGCTTTTTCATAGAGGTGGGAGGATATTGTTGGAATTTTAAGAAATTAGAATCTAATATTTTGTGTTCATTGGACAATTGTATTGTACAGTTAAATTAATTATTTAAAACTAAATTCATACACATATATTTAAGTGTAGGAAAATTGATATATATTGGGATGTTTCCATATTAATATTAGGGGTTATGATGGTTTACTAGATTATGCGCATAATCTATGTGTTAAATATAATATTCGGTTAATATTATTAATACATTGTTATTGTCAATTGGGTAAATGAGAATTCGCACACATCGGTTAATATACCATTGAGCGAAATTTCAATTGTTGAAATTTCACCCCATTACCGAAAATGTCCTCATGAAGGAGAGCGTGAAGAATTTTTGCGACTCCTTTGGTAAATGGCTATAATATTAATTAGATTATTAAATGGTTACTAAGTATAATATAAATGTTGTATAATACTACTTCCAATTTATTTTAATTGACTTTTTCACATATCGAGGTAAATCTTAGATTTTCAATCACTCTGTAATTATATTATTAAAAAAATAAAACAAATATTATAAAAGTATTTTAAAATACGAATCCAATTATATAAATTTATATTTTTTAGAATAAGGAACAATTGAATTTTTCTTCTAATTTAATTCCAAACTTACACCAAAATACATTCTAGTAAAATCTCAGGGAAGTGATTTGGATCAAGCTTTGGTATGGATCAAATCTTGGAGTCAAGCTGTAAGCATTATACTATTATTTTATGATCTTTACCTCACAATTATGTAAACAATAATATATGATGTACAAGAACATACCTTGATCCATTATAAAAGTGTGATGAAGATGAACTTTAGCTTCTTCCTTTTCTCTTCTCTCCTTTTAGATACTTTTAGTTTGCCTTTTAGATGGTGTAGACATGATAATGCATAGGGGCCTTTATATAGTAGTTGTAGTGACACCAAAGGTCTAGGCTACTAAAGATCACCCTTATTACATCATTTATTAAATTAATGAGGGAGAAGAGAGGGTGCAAATAACACCCACTAACTCTAATCTTTAATGTATAATAACCATCACACTAAACTCTTAATAATAGAATTAGCCTTTTCATTTTATATGGACCATTAAATATATTAAATTAATATAATAATCTAACAATCTCCCACTTGGTCCATATATAATGATTTGACGATTCCAAAGAAATTATAAATTATTGCACCTTTCAATGAATCAACAACTCCATCAACTATAATTTGAACTAAGCCAATTGGATCATAGCGGTCCTGAGTCATTTATTGACATGATTCCTTCCATGTATCCTGAAACCAATTTAATCGAATACTTTTATTTGAGGAAAGCCGTAAGTTCTCAACTTTTGAAAACATTGCGTGTTGTCTCAGCTATAACCATTCATGTACATAACCATAATATGAAACTTAGCATCAGCGAAACATAAACTTTAAGATTCATAAATGTCACTTTTATTTGAACAAAACCATTTGTAATATGTAAATATTCTTTCCAGTTAACAAGGCTTTTCTATAATACCCATCAACTACACATGGCCAATGTAAGTCTTAGGTGGTAATCCTTAGTTAACGGATCATTGCCATTAGTTTGTACAGTATGCTCAATAGACATCTTTTGTTTACACTTCTTCTTTGATAGATAAGTACTTTAGATCCATATGTTTGGCGCCTTTAAGAGGAGTCCTATCATTTTTTAGAAGAAGACAATTTTGTAGAATTATCACAATAAATTCCTCAACGGCAGCTGTGCATCGACAATTCCAAGTCTTGAGATAAAGTTCCCTTGACCACAGCTTGAATTGTTGCCTCCAAAGCATGCAGCAATTTTGCCTATAGTGGAAGTAGCTATACGATTGTTTCCCGGCTTTTCCGCCGATATAAGCTCCTCCGGCCAATATAAGCGATGTGGCGAATGTGGATTTCCTTGAGTCAAGCATCCGATTGTGATGCAGATACGTATAACCTTGATCACCTCGAGGCTATCCGACCTTTTATAAATAAGCATGTAGTCCTTAGTGCCTTGTAAATACTGGGAGTCTTAACTGCGGCTTTCAGTGGTCCGTTTCCGGGGTTACTTTGATCGACCAAGCATACCAGCTGGCTAATATCGGCGAGGTTGTAATACGAGCATATCGGACTCGAACCCAGCGATGCATAGGGAATATCTTTCATTTCTTCTCGTTCGAATCATTTTTGAGACATTGAAACAAAAGCCCAGACTTGTCCCCTTTAAAATTGGAACAATTCTGAAGAGCACTTTTCCATTATAAGCTTATAAAACTTTATTGATGTAAGCTTTTACGTGATAAGCCCTAATATTCCTTGGGATCTGTCACGGAATATTTCAATACCAATCACATATGATGCTTCACCCATATCTTTCATTTGAAAGTTATTAGAGAAATTTCTTTACATCATGTAATAATCCAACATCATTAGCAGCAAGAAGAATGTCATCAACATATAGGACTAAAATAATAAACTTACTCCCACTGACCTTCATGAAGATACACCTATCAACGGTGTTTTCTTCAAAGCCATATGATGTAATGGTATTTTTAAACTTTAGATACCATTGTCGGGAAGCTTGTTTTAGTCCATATATCGACTTCTTTAGCTTACACACCAACTTTTCTTGCCCAGCGGTCACAAAACCATCTGGTTGATCCATATAAACTTCTTCCTCTAAGTCTCCATTCAAAAAGGCGGTTTTCACATCCATTTGGTGAAGCTCCAGATCATAATGAGCCACTAATGCCAAAACAATTCTTAAAGAATCCTTCTTAGAAACTGGAGAGAAGGTTTCTTTGTAGTCAACACCTTCTTCCCCGAGGTAGAGCAACTGACAACAAGTCTGGCCTTGAATGTTATAATATCGCCTTTAGAGTCTCGTTTGATCTTGAAGATCCATTTACAACCGACTCGTTTTGAACCTTTAGGCAACTCAACTAAGTCCCAGACTTTGTTGTCATCCATTGATTAACCATTTTTACGAATTGTTACATTCGTAGCTTGATTGAAAGAAGCGGTTCTTTATCGATACTTAAGTCACATTCATGTTCAGAGTGAATAAACCACATAATCATCCGAAATAGGCTGGTCTTTTACGTCTTGTAGACTTTCTTGATGCTATTTCTTGGGTGGAATTTAACACCCCTAGTTCATTAGTGATTTCGTTGATAGGGTCAATATTGATAGGTCATTTATGTGGAACCTTATTTTGAGAAGAGACACTTTGATGAGAAACACTAAGAATGTGTTATCTCCCACTTGTTTACTATTCCAAGCAAAATTCTGAGTTAAGTGGTTCCCGCTCAGCTGACATGACCATTCTTTCGATAAACCGTGCATTACGGTCTAAACTATCCTTGTACTATGGTTAGAATGATAGAATATGTACCCTTTTGACTTACGCATACCGATAAAATTACGGAGATGGTTCTTGAATCGACTTCTTTCATATGGATTATATATTCTTACTTCTGCTGACAACCCCAAACACGTATATGCTTTAAACTAGGTTTCCTTTTGTCCTGATTAAAGTAAGGATTTTTGTGAACAACCTTACTATTAAGCAAATATGCAGCAGTCTTTAATGAATATGTCCACAAAGATAAAGGTACATTGCTATTACTTAACATACTCCTAACCATTTCTATTAGAGTACGATTCCGCCTTTCAGCTACACCATTTTGTTGTGGTGTACCAGGCATAGTATACTGTGCACATATGCCTCGACTTTCAAGAAACTTTGCAAATGGACCAGGACATTGTCCACTCATGCGTGAGTAATCAACAATACAGGTAATGAAATACTTTTCTCCATTCCAAGATGGAGCTTCAAAATGGACCACAAATATCGGTGTGTATCGAATTGGCTGTGGTCACTTGTCATTACTTTCATTGTGTGTGTTTGGTTTGTTTGCCTTTAATACAATCAACACATACATTTAGGTCTGTAAAATTCAATTGAGGAAGGATTTCACTTTTAACCAACCTCAACATCCTTTCTTTAGATATATGACCCAGTCTTTGATGCCACAAGAAAGCAGAGTTATTATCTTGTGCACTACGTTTACTACCAACAACATGTTCAACATTAAACAAAGACTCCACAAATTTATTATCAAGATTAAAACGATACAAACCATTTATTAATGTACCACAACCATAATAGTACTTATTCTTAAACAAAGAAAAATATATCGTTTCAAACTTGACATTAAGCTTATAAACTCGTCAACATCTGACAAAAAATAAGATTTACGCTTTGTCGGGAACAAAGACACTTTTCTAGATCTAGATGACAACCAGTATCCAAGATCAATCTGTAAGTCCCAATTCCTTCTATTTGTGCCTTCATCCTGTTCCCCATGAACAAATACTTTTCAGTTCCTTTTATGGGCTGGATTGAAAGGAATCCCTGTGTAACATGAGAAACATGAGTAGTTGCACCAGAATCTAACCACCAGGTATTATTAGGAACTTCAATAAGGTTTGATTCAAAACAAACAGAAACAAAGTAAGTACCTTTCTTTTCGAACCATTCCTTTCTTTTCTGACAATCCTTCTTCAAGTGTCCAATCTTTTTACAGAAATAACACTTGATCTCCTTTCTGACTTGGCCCTCATTAACTTTCATGATGGTTTTGTCATTCTTTGAGGTTTTGTCCTTCCTTTTATTCTTTTTTCCCTAGTTTAGCCTTGCTGCTACTGGCTCCTTCATGGACAGTGAGATGGATAGAGTGATCTTTTATTTTCTTCAACCTTCCTTCCTCTTGAACTAACATGGCCTTAATTTCTTGAAAGTTCCATTTTTCCTTTAGAGTGTTATAGTTCACTTGGAACTGGCCAAATTCAGGAGGAAGTGAGTTGATGATAAATTGGACCAGAAATGTCTCACTCAGTTCCATACCCATAGTCCTTAACTTTGCTGCTTTTGTTAGATATCTTAGTCACGTGATACTTGAATAGGTTTAGACCCAATCAGGCACTGTGTCGTTAACTCGCTCATAGAGACTTCCCATGATAGACTTGCCAGCCAATGCCGATTGAAGTACTCTTTAGCTTTCATAGAAATTCCCTTGCATTATGTTTTAGGCATGGATGGCTTAACATTTTCGGCCGTGGTAATGCAGCATCAAATTCAAGCTAAACTTTGTTAGATGTTTCCCAAGATTCATAAAGATTGATTTCATGCGGGTACTAGTGTCGATGATGTCGGCGGGAATATGAGTACGATACTATTGTACCATCGGATACATTACTCCAAGATAAAAATGGTTGTTCGGGACCATTCGCCATAGTTTTAGACTATTGAATTTGATCATGGGGTACCTAAAGAAAATAAATTTGTAGAAGGCGCAAACATGATTCAAACTTGTATATTAACACTTTGAGTTACTATAATAATTCAAACTAAATAAACTTTAATAACATATATAAGTTCACCTTTGGGTAATCCTTAAACATGTAATCTTTCATCATAATAAACATATCAACTAAGTATGTTTATTAATAATTTTAATCATATGCAAAAGTTTACACGTAGGCATAATGATAATGAGTTCAAATGTACATGTTAAGAAATATTATAATCATGTACAATCGATAATATGTCTAATTAACTTCAATAGCTAGGCCACTTTGGTGACTATGACTCGAGCATGTGGAGCATTTTATTTTCAAATATAATAAGATATAATGTCTGTTGTAGTTTGACGACTTTGGTGACTAGCAAACAAGTTTAATAGACAAGCTTTAAATACCTCAAAATATTATTATCCAAAATATTATCTGACGCATGAAATAAATTATCTATTTAATCATTTATCTTGGCCACTTTGGTAACTAACAAGTATTACAAAATAGATAATTTTAATTAACCATAATATACATGTTGAATTGTAACTATAAGTTGAGACAAAATATTAATTTACACATTTAGTTAGGCCACTTGGGTGACTAACAAACACTTTAAAGTAAATAAATATTGCTAACTATCATATCTCAACAGTTTGCATAATTATGTAATATGAGATAAAAAAATATCTATTTAGACATTTAGCTAGGCCACTTTGGTGACTAACAAGCTTCCTTAATAATAGATGTCTTAGTTATCTCAAAATATTTGTATCACAAAATAACTTTAATATGTTTTACACATTTCTTTTTCATCATATATCAAATCCGTGACATTCATTTATAAAAGAAACTATGTGAAACAATAAAAACATGTGTATATCTAATATTGCATATTTCACCTCAAATAATTGTCCAACATATATATATATATATATTTATTATAATATATTCTGATAACATTGAAAAATATACATGATCGAAATGACTTCAATTTATTTAGCAAGTATTGAGCGGAAGCAATAGATAATTCACCTATTCATTCATTATTGTATAAATTATATAAAAAAATCGTCTTAATCTAACAATATCATGAAGGATTTGCACCATTTATCAATCGAAAATTGTTAGATTATGGTCGAAAGAAAAGACTTCATACTCGCCAAACCATGTGCCGCAAATTATGTAGTTCATTTCATTTTAGTACAATTCATGAAAATATTACTCCAACTATCATATCCATTCTTTTAAAGTTGTCAACATTCCACGAACCTACCAATCATACTTTGAACAAAAATGAAATACCTCAAATTTCAAGTAGCCACACGTATGAGATTAAATAAAATTATTGGCATTCTTCAATTAATTTAATCATCACAAAATAACCAATAACGATTCGATGTTATAGATTTATTATTATCCATCCTTAATCAAAACATAGACCATATATCATCATATACGTACATATAATCAAGAGTGTTCAACCATGCTACGTCTGCGTTAATAGCGTTATCATTATTTTATGATCTTTCTGGCTCTGTTATATATATGATAATATATGATAATACGAAGCATCTGGCGATCCGTTATAAAGGTGTGATGAAGATGAGCTTTTAAGCTTAACTAACTGCTATATACTGAATCTTTTAGTTTGCCTTTTAGATGGTGTAGACATGATAATGCATAGGGGCCTTTATATAGTAGTTGTAGTGACACCAAAGGTCTAGGCTACTAAAGATCACCCTTATTACATCATTTATTAAATTAATGAGGGAGAAGAGAGGGTGCAAATAACACCCACTAACTCTAATCTTTAATGTATAATAACCATCACACTAAACTCTTAATAATAGAATTAGCCTTTTCATTTTATATGGACCATTAAATATATTAAATTAATATAATAATCTAACATCAACCTATTTCATGATAGCTAAAGTCTCCTCTCCATTTACGTTGCTTAAATCCAAACAAACGGTAAATAATTTCTTTTCCCGTAAATTATTATTTTTATAACCACGTCGGCTGCTGGATATACAATATGATAACAATTTAATTGTTATTATCGTAATATTACTTGATTATCCTTAATGGTGTCATAGTGGTAGAGGTTGATGGAAGGGGAACCGAGTTATTTTTATCGAAATGTTTGAAAATGTTATTTTTATCTATTATTATTTTGTGGAGTGGAATCTTATTAATAGATAACTAATATATCTATTTGGCCCTTTTTGGAAAATGGTCTAGTTTTGCTTTCTTGTATGTATGTCTTGACCTAACTGGCGATCTGAATATATTCGAGTTAGCCTCGAATAGAATGATTAATTAGGTTTTTGCTCGAGGTTGAAAAAGAATCGCGAAATCGATGTTTGAATTACGCGAAAATTTTGAAGGGTTGAGCATTCGATTTATACGTACAATTCGAAGTTCAGAGGGTGCTATTTCACTCAATTCCAAACAAATTATCTGCCTTTGAAGGTGTATGTAGGCCTATAATCAGGTTAAACCGAGTTAAATGTTCAATAAAATTCAACTCAAATATGTTTTTTGTCAAATAGAGTCTAATTAAATCAAATATACATATAAGATGAAGTCGTGTGGAACCTTATCTTTAGGACATGGTTCAAAGCATAGGGAGCCAAAAGGTGTTCGGGTGGTTCTATGGCAACCACAATATTTTGGATGTTTGTAAATTTGTTGTATATGTTTTATGAAAAATATATACATCAAAATATAGTATTAAACCTATTTTGTTATTAACATGACTATTTTGACTAAAAATTAGAATTTTGTGTGAGATGATCGACAACCGCAAAAAATTTGTTCATGGGGTCTCTCCTATGGTTCAAAGTTGTGTTGAATTGAACCAAATCTACATACTCCGTAAAATATTTAGCCGAGTTTGTCATGAATCCATTACTTTGTCGATATGAAATTTTTTTCCCCACAAAATTGAACTCGAAAGATTCAATCTAGTTCGACTTATTTAAAGATCCAAACTAATATAAAAGGCTAATAATAAAGTCAGAACAGTATCACTAATCGAGAACAATATTTGTTTAAATGTCAATTTTATCATTATTCAGTTTTGTCAAATTTTCACAAATACTATTAGTCATTTAATATTCAAACAATAAATATATTCAATGTGAAACGAAACATAATTATTTAAGTGTAATATCATACTTCCTCCGTTTCAAAATAGATGATTGTTTAGATGAAAAATGTTTTATTAATAGATACTGAAAAACTACATTGTGATTGTAAAAAATTACTTTGGAAATGTAAAAAGCAACATTGGGATTATAAAAATATATATTAAAAATGCAAACAATCAACTATTGTGAAAAATAATTTTTTTCTAATTGATCTTGTATTTTGAAACGGATGAAATATCATTTAAATAAGTATGGATAAAATTATTATTTAAGTAAATATTGTTTTAAATTTGTGAAAATTATTCTATCTATATTATACTCCGTATTAACCAATATAAAAGGATTAGATGTTTGGTTTTCAGTCCCCTCTTTGGCTCATCCTATAAAAAAAACAAACCGGGACTAGGAATACTAGGTCAAACATATTCATAGTCATGCAATGAAGATTCAGAATACTTCAGGTAGCAAGTACTACATAGGAGTATTTTATTTCGATTTTGACCAAAAAAAGAGATGCTCCTTTACTTGATAGCAATGTACTTGACTGGCAAAAACCCAGATTTATGTTGGAGTTGCCATTAACATTTGGTCAGATAATTTATTTCGAAGGGTGTGCTTTTCTGCTTCTTCAACATGGTGCCCTTCTTACAGCAGTGCCTTAGCTGTCGTCTTGTTTGACTTCTTCACTTGAATAATAAAACACCCCAACCACAAAAATGAGCTTTAGTCATCCAGTTTAATGTTCATTTATTCAATTAATTGTTCAAACAATCTCTATAGCATTACGAGTATTGCAATTTAATTCTCCAAGTTTATATTGATATAATAATGGTGGTCCCTGACAAAACATAGGTTATATTGGTGTAAAATTACAAATATGCAATGGTAGTCTGTCTGGGTTATTATTAATGTGACACGTTAAGCATCGGTCGGAGTCTTTGGATTCTTCTTTATAATTTATTTTAGAGTGGAGCGCTACGTATCTTGCTCGTAATATCAGGAGCAACACCCGTAGTAATGAGTATGTGTAACCGCGTCGATGTTAAATTAAAATGATCTTTGTCAATTATAATGTCGTCGAGGAGGGTTACATGTGAGGAAGAGTGTTAATATGGCCACGTCACATAATAATGGGGTGTCGCCCAGGATTAATATATATATATATATATTCTTTGACTACCATTATTAATTGATTTTAAAGTGGAGCCTTTACAATACTTATCAATTATACACTAAAAGTGAAAAATACTTATCAATTATACATTAAAGTTGAAAAAATGATCATTTGTACAATAAACTATTATTTCATCAATATAAATTTGTCCATGAAACTTTTTCTAACTCCGGAGATGAGGTATGAGACTGATCAAGGTCGGCCTATATTTTTTATAGATATATTTAAAGATATAGAAACCGATATTTTTATGTTTTTTGAACATTTTGTGTTAGCCTATCTTTATTTAAAATAGATCTATTATATTGCATATCGTGCCGATGCTCTACAGCCATTTCTTTCCTGAGTAGTTAAGTAGGTGAAGATAATACTCTCTTTATCCCTTAATATAAGAATTATTTTCTTAAAATAAAAATTCCTTTTTGATTCTCATTTTTATCAAATTAAGTATAAAAAATTAGAAAGAAAACTTTATTTGTAAAATATGTTGAATTTTTCTTAAATTTTGTGCAAAAAATAATGAATTTTAGATAAAGAGATGAGGAAGTCAGTAGTCATTTAATTCAGGTTAGTTTAAGATTAAGAATTATTTAACAAAATAACTATTAAAATAAACTAAACTCTCTTGATAGCAAACAAATTAAAGACTACCAATCAGACTCATTGCAAATGCATCTTTACATACTATGGAGTAATACAACAATGCTTCTTCAAGACTGACAAAAAAAGATTACACGAAGTACTTCATCAAAAAACAGAGAAGTCATCCCAATTTCTTCCCCAAAAAAGAAGTCATAAATTTCCCTCCACCTCTACAATTCCAGTACATTTTCGAGCCAAGTAGCCAACAACAAAGTAGTTAAAATCTAAACTCAGAATCTGTTGAATTTGGATCCTGCAACAACACAACAAAAACGCATGCAAACTCAATCAAGCAACCTTAGAATTTAGAATCCGAATAATGGGGAATCATAATTTTTATACAGAGAAGTCGAATAAGTTGATATTCTCTCTGTCTCAAAATATATGATTATTTATAAAAAATTTAATTTTTTCACAATGGTTATTTGCATTTTTAATATCTTCTTTCTACAATCGCGTAAGCTTTTTTATATTTCCGTGTAATTTTTTTACAATTCCAATATAACTTATCACTATGTCTTAATAAATCAATTTTCATCTAAACAATTATTTATTTTGAAACGGAGGAAATATCAAACAAATAACGGAAGACTGAAAATGCAGGATAGCATCTATTATTCTAGATGTTATAAAAAATGAATATTAAAATTTTACTTTTAAAAAAGTATGAGATATTGTTCTTGATTCCCTTAGTTTCACTACTGAACTAGAGACTTGATATTAAAAATTGAATTTGGATTATTGGATATGAAATGAATGAGTACCTGTGAATTCTTGGGAACATCTTCATAAACAGCAGAACTAGACCTCTCACTTTTATCAACCTTTTTGGATCCAAGATTAGATTTTTTGAGTCCAAGAAGCCCTCTCCATCTAGTAGAAATTTTGGGAGGCTTCATTGAAAAGTCCCCATCTTCATCATTTTCTCCAGCAAGAAGCTCATCCCTTAGAGTTGTAGTAGTACCCTTTTGCATTTGGTTAGTTTCTTTGAAAGGCAACAATTTCCCTTGTGAGAAAAGCTCGTCAGCACTCATCATGGAGTAATTTGAAACAGAGAATTCAAAATCTGAAGACACAGGAGCATCTCTATAAGCCATTCTCATAATTTGTTGATGAAGATTATGATGATGGGTATTGCTACTACTATTACTAGACTCTACAATATCATTGGAGAAAGAGATTCTTGGACTCATAGGTAGGGGTGCCCCAGGGCCTTTGTGCTCATTGTTTTGGTTGTACATGTCTTATCTCTAAAAATGCCATGAAAGACTCATCAAAGCAACATAATTGTTGATGAATGAATGAATTGGGTAGAAAAAGAATGAACCTACCACTACAGTATATTGAATTCTGTAGGGGACCCCTTACACACCAGTAAGATGTTTGTATTTATATCAGATGGAAGGAGGGAGGAGTCTTTTGATTTGTAACTTTTTTACTAGTGAGATATTTCTAGACTTAATATTGGATTGTAAGCATAATATTTATAATGATAATATGATAATTATACCCGATTAATTAGTTTACTTTTTGTAATAGAGATCTTTCATTAAATGTTAATATCAATCCTCTTATTAATTAGTTTTTTTTTGTAATAAATATCTTTCATTAAATGCTAATACCAACATTCAAACTTTCTAAACCCAAAAAAGCTCTCACAAAATTTCAGAAAATCTGTAAGAATAAAACTTCGTTGGAGCAAATTCGAAGTTAATGAGCAATAATCAAACCCAAAAATAGAAAGAAAAAAAAAAGAATAAAAATGGTGAAAAATAGCAGAAGGGAAGCATGTACTTTTTTTGAACCATTAGAATACTAATTCAGTTGAATTTTTCAATTTAAAGTAAATATCATGTTGAAATTGACAAAACATGGTTGAATTGCTTTGGATTATGTTGCATTTTGTTTGATGGAGTATTAGATGTGTGATGTTATTGTTGTTATCTGGAATTATTTTTTAAAGTTTGTTTGTTAAATCAATTTATTGTAGTTTTGTATGATGATGCTAAGATGCTTGAAACCTAAGGTATGAATTCGTGAATCAAGCGTTGTGTTTTTCTGATGACGACGATTATTCTAAGACCATTATTCATATTCTGATATACCAACTTCTTAAATGAATTTCAGATCCGATTTCATTTAATATACCATGTATTTAATTACAACGAGCATATCGCACCGCTAATATATATCATTCCACAACACAAATCAGAGTATCATACATATTTATAAAATTAAAATCTCTTTGATATTTTGTACAATCTATATTTTTCACTATATCAATGCATATAATGATTTTATTATGTCAAGAAAAATATTTAGTATCCTTACAACGGTATCATAGTCTCAATATAATTGGTATTTGTTTTAATGAATATAACATCATGTATGACTATTCTCCTCTAATATAGTCCATGTATAAATATAATACCACGTATTTAAATTCGATTATTTTACTGGTGTATTTTATTATGCATTTTGAATTCCATAACAATTAATGTAATATCATATATGAAAATATGATTGTATTTTATGAACTGGAATGTCATACGAGCGTGAATTAGATTTCATTGTTTATAAAATATCATGGCCTATGTATACGCGCAGATACCACGTAATCATTATTAATGACACGTGTTTTGTATTTTGGATACCATTAGCTAACGAAAGACACACCAACCATCGCCCAATATCCACCATCACGAGATCAGATAACTCGGGCATACGAGAAAGACGGTGAAGCACGCGGTGTAGGATCGAAGAAATCAAGAACAAAGGTTGAAAAACAAAACGAAAATCACGCAATAATGTTTAGGAAATTTTTTAATTCAATTAAAACCATATGTTATTTTTTATTTTATTTCATATTATTCTCTAATATACCTGGGCCAGATCCTTAATAAAACTAAGCCAGATATCATTATTGAAAAAAGATGGTATTTCAAAGATTCATCATACATACCATACTCATATAGGGAATGCTATTCCAAACATAATCACATATAATTTTCACATCGCCTTATAAATACCATCATATTATAACGAGCATTTTAGTAATAGTGTTACATACTATACTTAGATATTAATATGGTACATTAAATGATATTCAAGTATAAAAAATAATATCGCATAATCACCACAAGCAAATTAAAAATCCCGTGCATACCATTGCTAAAAAATGTAACGTATTTTAGTATCGCCTACGATACCATACCCGAACACAAATTGCATACCATACAATTTAAATAAAATTAAGTGGTATGAAAATTAAATTTGATATTTTTGCATTTATTTGAAAGATTTGAGGATTTTGATTGATTTTTAAATTTGCTTGAAAAACACATGCTTTATAGATTGATTCTTTACAAAATATAAAGCAATTTCCCAAATTAAATATATTTAAATGCAAGTCTAAAAATAAAAGGAAACAAAAAAGAAAAATTCATAAAAATAAGGCACCTAGATACGTGATCCGATCTTGCCTTATTTGTTTTTTTTTTTAAACTAATTCCAACCGCCTTATCAGATATTAGTCATCAATCAAATGATCCAACAATTACATTGTATTAAGACAATTTAAGATACAAAAGAAGATTTAAGAAAAACTCGCTTTAGAGCTCATCAATATAAGAACATCTATTACCCAACAGATTTCTAAAGGTTAAATCCAATTTATTAAGATATTGAATCTTGAATTTACTTTCATGTAGGAAAAGAATATTAAGAATTATTATAATCATTTATCAAAAGATAAAACTCATCAATATATACTTTCATTTAATTTATAATTACAATAAATTGACGATTTTGCTAGTACTAGTTTAAGTCCAATGATATCAATTATGAATATACTTCAATTATATTTTGTTCTATTTATAAAAAGATTAATTATATTATATTATAACAAAAATTAATTATAAAACTATTTTTAAACGACTCCAATGCTAGTAATTTCATATTAACTCAATTAATTGATAAATATGATGATGATAATTATTTGAAAATTAAAAAACGTTAAATAAAATGAAACGTAAATGTAATTTAGAGGATGTGTGATGGTTTTTGTCATCACATTCACGTGTGTGCATTAGATTTGAGTGGCTAAATTATGGGAGTCCAATGACAGAATCTTTGATATAATCCGAACCGTTGTTTGGGTTTTGTGGGAATGAAGCCAATGTGTCACTTCCATTTAGTTGTGTTGGATGTTTTTGCCTTTTTGGCAATCAATCACTATTTGGTTCAAACTACAATCTAGCTTTGATTGAAGACATTCTCTCCTCAATATTACTCGTGTGGAGTAGAATTTTACATATGATTGATGGCTTAATTAGTTTTTTTTTTTCTCTAACGATAAGCTTCTAAATTACATACTCTATATTGGGGACATTAATTAAAAACCTGTGAACGACTGCTAATTAATAAATTAAAAATGTGAGATTAGTTTAATTGATTTATGTAATCACCTGCCTGCACTAATGTTATTGAAGTAGTATACTAGTTGCTCTAAGAGAGTATCAGAGGAGAAATAAAAATTTCAAGTTGAATAGTAAAAAATTCATCGAATCTGGGCTTCATTGATAAGATATTTTGCTTGAGAATTTTAAATTTTTAATCAAGTGGAATGACATTGTTTGGGCGGTAATATAATTTGAGTATATAAATCAATGTTAATGTTGGAAGTCATCATTTAAATAAAGTTAAAACGGTAAGATCATTAAATAAACGACGGCTAATAAATGAAGTTAAACAGGCTTAACCCATTTAAGTCCAAGAGACCAAACTTGGCCCAAACAAAATAAGAAGAGTGACCTGATTGTATCTCTTCTCTCAGCCTGAGTTTGGCTTCTCCCCTATTTTTCTTTCTTCGATTTCTCCGCTTCGGCCTTCGACCCCAAATTTCTGTGAGGGTTTCTCCTCATCATTCTCACAAGCTTCCAAAGCAAAAAGGTGCGATCTTTTGAGCATTTTGTGAGATCTCCAAGTTTGGACTTTGTTGACTTTTTGTATTTTTGAATTTTATTGCTCCAATTGATTCTTGGGTTGTAAATTAGTTATTATTGAGTTGAAATATCGTGTTTCGATGTGAAACTTCTGGAATGCTTTTAGGACCAAGTGACTTTTTGAATGTTTGGGTTGACTTCTTGGTTTTTTGGAGATATTATTGAATGTAATTATCAGTTTCAGTTAAATTATAATATAGGAGCTAGATAATGACTTCCAGATATTCAAAGTGTAAGTGTTGTGTTAAGGCTTGAGTTGACTTTCTCAGTGATCAAGTGGTCAATTTCTCTAAAATGTGGCCGATACAGAATACGTTATTTTAATTTATTATCATGATTGTTTCGATACAATTATGTTATACTAAGTTGGAAGAAAATGGGTTGAATTAATCCTAGTGGATTTTGAGCGGTGTTTGACTTTAGGATTGGGGAGGCTTCATAGTAACGGTTAAATTAATCGACAAGTTGAAATTGGGTTGATTTAAAATTGATTTGGAAAGGGTAGAAATTCGAATAAGATATAGGCCGATTTTAGGATTTAGTCCGAGTAGTGAGATTTGTCATTGCAATTATTATTGAAACATAATTAGGAATCTTTACGTAAGTTGCCAATTCATAACTAAAGGGGGCAAGTTTAAAGCAAGTCTGAATTTAAATTAAGATAAAAGGGCTTGTGCTGGTTACAGTAAGAATTATATTTCCTGGATGCCTGCTCGTACTGTGAACAAATAAGCAGATCGATTTTCTTAAGCGCTAATGGTACTAAATATGGGGATTTATCAATTATTTTGTTACCTTTTATTTATGTTTTGAAAAGGTATGGTAAATTGTCAGCGAATACCTATCCGCTAAGTATTAACTTATCTTACGTTGTGATAACAGCGACCGCGTAGACGTCAGACTAGATACTAATGATTAGATGCATTTACAAGGTGGTTAATTGAGGGCATTTATGTTTGGGCGTAATTTTAGTATGTTTATGCCGAAAGTGGTCCATGTTTGAGCATATTTGTAAGCGCGGGCGCATCCTGGGAGTATCTGTCAAGTATAGGTTTTGTACGAAATTCACAGATCGTAATGCTATGTGCCATATCGAGATTTGTCGTTGATGGTCGCATGGTTGTTATATCTTAGATTTGTCAGAAGTCAGCGTGATAATTCGTTTGTTCAGGTATGCTTAGCGCTGACAGCCAGTATGTTTGGTATTTTATGTGTGACGCCAGGATTGGTTCAATTGAAATGCCGACGACGGGAGTTCAAGGCCGAAATGCCGAAAAGCGGATACGACGATGTTGGTGTTCGGGCGGCGAGTCACGAAAGGATACGTTGTTGGGCGCTCAAGGGCGAATTTAAAAAGCGACGGAACGTTATATGTGATATCAGAAAGGGTTTCACTTTTTTTTTCGTAAGTCTATTCTATTGTTGTCATGGATATAAACGCAGCGAGACGCTAAGTCGCTTTTACTCGCTTGACATGCATGCATCGCCTGGGTTGTAACATGTGAGCTAAGTAAGCTCGAAGTTCCGCCATGTTTGTACGTCAAGATCATTATTCATATGGTACGCGAATACTTGATTTATTTTTCTTTTTATCGCATATTGTTTATATACTTATTTGCTGGTGCTCTAGTATCTTCGCTAGTACCTTATTCGACGTGGGTAAAGCGCACATCCTGGTGATTCGCTTCCACTGTCAGTCGAGTTTACCCTTCCCACCTTGCATTGACAGTGCATTTGATGTCGCGTAGTTCAGCGAGTGTCCGTTGACCTACTTGTGATACTTGTGCTACATGATCCTCGCCATCACCTTTTCTATTATGTACTAAGTTTTTCATACTTTGTTTTGGATGTTGAAAAATTATAAACTATTTTGTGGAATATTTTGAGACTTATTATGATGAAATTATACCTGTATGAAGTTGGGCCATGCCACGACGGGGTTAAACTCAGATAAACATTTGGAGTTTTCAAAACTATTTTACTTTTTTGATCAAACTATCAGGGTTTACTGGTTATTAAACAAGTGATTTTCGTGTCAACCATCAAGTACGACTTTATACAGGCGTGCCACATTTACTCCACCTCGGCGGCAGACGACTCGAGGTTGTCGTTATACGAAGTCCCACATAAGAGGCGCATCTTAAAATCAAGAAGCATGATAATATACTTCCTCTGCCGTGAATCCATCTGAGAGCAGCAGCCGGGGCCAACAACATCATTCTAGAATTTCTACCGCTGCCCAAGTTCTCGCCTTCAAAAGCTCGTATCGTAAATACAATACCTTTCTTTATAGATGCAGATATTGGCTGAAGTGGGTTGATCAACTTTATTTCCATCAAGATTTAGCACATGAGCACCTGATGCTTTTCTTTGGCTAAGAAGCCCAGAGATTGCATACCATATATAGCTTGAATTGTGATAGCTTAATTAGTTGGAGTAAAAATTATCCCAAGATTAGATGATGAGTGATTTTTGCATAATATTTCTTATTTACTAGTAAAAACGTAGTGATTTATGCCTAAACATTTGGGAACCGAGATAACAAATAAAAGAATTAACTATTTACTTTAAATTTATAAATTATACTTTTGATTTATATAATTCATTTTGCTTATAGCTATATGATCCCTTATAATTTTTAAGTAATTTAATTTTAATAAACAATTGCTTTGCTACCATCTACTCTTCATTTTCGCTAATGTTAACGCACATTACGTAATTTTATTTATTATTAGAAAATACCGCTTTCTTTCGCTTAAAAAATACACCTTATGTTATTTTATTTATTGTTAGAAAAGATCACTTCTAATCGATTATTAAGATAAATTATTCAATTTTACTATTCAATTTTATTTTATATATTCATTTTAACATATTTTAATTGGATGACGACTCAATAATATTTTGCACAAAATCAATATCAAAAATCTTTTGGCGAATTCTCTCAATTTTAGCCCACACAAAACAACCAAAGACGCTACACATTACGCCCTTTGCTCGAATGCCAAATACTCCAAATTTAATTATAATAAAATCACCAATAAAGATAATCTATTACCTTTAAAAGTATATCTTGTGCAGTCACTTTTTTTAATGTTAAGTTAAACCTCAATAGTATATATGTGATTAATATTACTTGATATGAAAACTTTTAAAATTTTGGACATAAATAACAACTTAATATTAAAAATAATACAAAGCAAGAATTCAATGTTCGAGTGTCTGATTTGTACATCGAATGTTCATCATCAATAAAAGTTATGATTATATACCTATAATATACATATTCATGGCTTATTTTTTATACCATAATATCGATGAATTATATTTCTTGTAGAGTGAAAACCAATATAGCATTATTATGAAAATATTCTCTATTTATTTCATTAATTACTAATCAATAAATTAGTGAATATTGAATCTTTTTAATATCCTTTCATATCAATTCAATTTAACTAATTATCGTTTCCATAATTTATGATAAAGATATTTTATTTAAACAAAAATTAACATGTTATATATATTATAATTAAAAAAAATCTGAAATAATATCCAACTATTAATTCCCATCATACTAAACGATTATCATACTTTATTTAAGTACTCAAAATCACTAAACTTTTACGCCTTCATCAATAATATAATTTGATTGAATAAAATTTAATGTCAATACTAAAGACATTGAAAATATTATTATTCGATAATTTTACCAAATATTATACAATATAAATAAAATATCCGAATTTAATATTTAATTTGAAATATATATTAATTGGGACATATATTCTTTAATAGTAACTTTTTGATTTAAAAATTATTTTTTCAATTTATAATTGAATAATTATTATACAAAAAAATTCTAGTATGAGTAGACTAATTCATTGCACTAAAAATAAAATTTACTTATTGTTACATAAAATTAAAAATCAGCATAATATTATATCAAAGATGACATGCTGGTGAAGATGTCGAGTATTTTTTTTATATAATTAGACGAAGATTTGATAATATATATGTATAAAACGATAAAACTCTCAGACATATTATAAGAGGTTGTATAACTCCAACTATGTTTGAAGTTTTATAAAAAATTTAGGTAAAAATTTAAGACTTATTAATTATTGACTTATTATAGGAGTCCTTTTTAAAATATTATTAGAAATATATTTTGCAACCAATATAAAATATTATAATAAGGGTAATATAGTTATTAATAATATGAAAAAAGAAGAAACACAACTCACACGTTTATAAGTAGGGGATAAAAGTAGCCCAAAAGTTTATTTCTACACTATGTTGTTTTGTTTATTCAAATCGATGACGATATTTATTTTGATAAACTGTGAGAATTACGTATACATCAATTAGTGGTACATACACATCAAATGAAATCAAGATACGCTCAGTAACTAATCGATTATATCCTAATAGATTACAAATCGAATTCCTACCAAAAAGTTAAAATACAATACAAACAATTGTACTTTTTAACCATATCGATCCACTACGCCCTGTCTCCAAGTTTCTTGAATGTCTTCGGATGGTTGGACATCTTCGACCCAGAATAATCTTTCAACCACTTTCTTATAAAAATATTTGCTGTATGTTTAGTTAAATCTTTACCTAGTATGTTAACAAGATAAATTAACTTGGAGGTGGGGCGGGAGTTTGGTGTAATGATTAGACACTCACTTGTAAAAGTAGAGGTCAATGTTCAAATCTTGACACTTAGGTTAAAAAAAATAAGATAAATTAAATTTAAATACATTCATGGCAAAATGTGACACTACTTTTTTGAAGTATTTTTGTAATGTCTTTGTTAATAATGAAGTGTTGAAATTATTAGTGAAATACGAATTAATAAACAATAACCTTAGAAATAGGATCCTCAAATATGAAATTAAAACTAATATAAAATAGTTCAATATCAAATAAATCAAGCACATTCAAGTTCAACACAATTGTATTATCCTTAAAAAATTTACATAGTTACAAAAAAAATAATATGCAAATGTATATTTTCCAAGCTTTCTTTAGATATACTATTGTACCAATTGTTGGAGACGTATTGTACAACACTACAGTCAACAATTAACACAAATAAAGTAGGAAGACAATAAAGGCGCAGACACACATATGTTTCTCCAGTTCGGTATAACTCACACCTAGGTTTGGGAGGGTTCCACCCTCTAGAAAGGAAACTTAATACACAAACAGTTACAATACCCATGTCTCAACCTAGACTCCTCACCTAAACTTGAGACCACCACCTCACATCTTGTAAATACTATCACGTATGAACATGATGTTAACGTATGGACCTGAGCTCCCATGATAAATGCCATTTACTGAGTCCAGTACGAACATCAATAATATCAACTCCTCCTGATCACTATGCATCGGTCCGGGTTCGTCCGGATAATTAGCAGTGACCCATATCCATCCGATTGACATTCGGATATATCCTGGACCGAACCAAGCACGATTTCGGTGAAAAATTAGATCCGACCGACCCATATTACCGGGTCGATAATTCGCAACGACGGCCCTGCGCCGCCGCCTCGGTGCTAATCATTATAATCCGAACACCATAGTCACTCAAACCGACGGGATTTACTCGGGTTTAAAAATTACCAAGTTTCATCCAAAATTTCGATTTCCATTAATATTCTCAAATAATAATGCTTAAAATTTTACAAATCCATCAAAGTGATATCTAACCAACCAACTCCATATATATACAAATATATCCCAATAACAAAGAATGCTGTGCTACAAAAGAATAAGTATTGTACTAATACAAAAAGGACAACCCCGCCAACAAGGCTAAAGTTTGAAAATAAAGTATTAACAACGTCAGCTGACACACATCAAAAAATCGATACAGATCCTCTGCCAATTCGATTACCTAGCCACTGAACAAATCCTCAAAAAGCCTCCTCGGCTCAACTAGCCGTCACAACCCGACACAAATGAAAATGCCGCCCATAGCGAAAAGGGTGTAAGCCAAGCTTAGCGTAACACTTAACACAAAGTAGCTAACTTACCATAACGAGACGTACATATTATAATAGCCCAACATGAATAAATTACGATATATATATCCAGACTACCTAATAAAGTCATACTATAATATTCCAAAGTATGTCGAGGCATAAATACGTCAAGATACAATGGGCGTCTCAATAAGGCACACAAACACCTGCATAAAAATTATAGAGACTCAACAACTGACTATAACTCTAGTCATCACCTTCTATCTCTCATATCTCCACAAATATACCAACCTTTTACTCAAGATATACTAATCCGTCTACCCGGCAGAATGGATCAACCGCACAACACCGGCCTTATACCGAAGCATAAGGCCAAACCGCACAGCCATACCGCAGCATAGTACACACCGACAACGCACACAAAGAAAGTGATCATAAAGCACCTTTCTATACCGCTCTTATACCGTAGTATAAGGCCAAAACCGCATACTATACCGTGAGTATGTGGCCACACCGACACGCACAATAAAGAAAGTTGATCGTTAGGGTCATAATCAGCTCTTATACCGTAGTATAAGGCCAATGGGGCCACATATCCTCGCAAGGGAAGCTGAGAGTCACCTAACCCTAATCATCCCAACATGTATCAACCGATACTCAAGTCACCTCAAATCATACATAACTCTAACCATCACCTCTCAATAACCAACTACTCTACTCCTGGGCCTAATATCCAAGCAATACGCCTAAAATATCTCACAATCATAAGTCAAACACACCGCGACAAGGCCACAGAAAACATAAACGCCGATAAGGCCACAGAATACAACAAGGCTAACAAGGCCACTCTAAATCGTAAATATAAGTCAGGAGTTCAAGCTATTACTTACCTCAAGCAATCTTCAACGCTACGTAATATAATCACATAATCATATCATGGCTCACAATCGAATCACACATAATCATACAACAATTACATGTATATCATTCTCTACGTAATCATAACACAATAACACATTCACACAATTTAAAGTAAACATGAAAGTAACACCCGCGAGATAAGTACTCACCTCTCTAGCTACCACAAAACCTCATGACACAATCAAGGCACCGCCTACCACTTATCAATCTTAACAAAAAACACCAAGAAAAGTATAATAAAACCTACTACAATAATACTTGCATTATAGAAGACACGCTACCAACTCTTAGTGGAAATATTTCTAAACGGTCTAACATGACGGATAAATAACGAATCAATGATCCTTCCGCTTCTGACACAACCCAATCGATTCCCCCGCTAGAATTCCACCTTATCACATTAACACTTCAAATCAACTTATAAGTCATTTTAATTAACCCTCAAGTCCATAATTAACAACCTATACTCCAAAATATCAATTACAACTCAACTCAAAATAACACTTTTTCAACGTAATCGCTTTTAATCAATTTTTTTAAATCACCATTATAACATCACAACAACTACAATAAGGTCCCACTAAACTCCCTACACATTTAAAGTCTTAGAAAAATATCAACCAAAAAGTCAACCGAAACCTAGAAAAGTCAACCCGACCATAACATCCTCAAACGACCTCTAAGTCACGAATTCATCACTTATATACGCCGTGGTAACCAATAATCAACTAAGAAACATCATAAAATTGAATTATGGAAAAAGTCAACCAAAAGTCAACCTTCACAAATCAACCAAAACTCTATTTTCTTACCTCAAATTCGTAGGGAAAGACGCTGGGAAGCCTTAACAATCAACTTGAGGATCTTTATATGCAATAAAGTGATGAAATGGAAGAAATTTTTTCTTGTTTTGCTCCAAGAAAGAGCTCTCGACCAAAAGTGGGAGATGAGGAAGATATTTTTTTGTGTTTTTGGATGATAAGGATGAAGATGAGTTACTTAACTCTTAAGTCAAGAAACCGCACAGAGTTTGTGCCCGAAATCACGCGAATCGAGCTATCGAACGACTTAACGATCTAACTTAACTCGAATTGTCCCCGGCTATTACTACTAAATTATAAATGTAATTCGGCTCAAATAATTTACGAAATAATATTATTATCGAAATTATTTATACTATCTCCGGTCCCACCACCGACCGGTAATCTTAAATTTTTTAAAACGAACGGGTTATTACAACCGACCAAACCGATAAACATTGTCGGATCAAACTAACCGAAAAATGTATCCAAAAACCGACCGAAAGTATCCATTAAACTGTAGAAATGCAGAATGTAGGCATGCTAACAAAAAATAATCCAGGCCTCAAAAACACTTCATCATTGGCAAAATTCAAAAACACTACATTGTCGAACTCGATTATCAAAGCTCTTAACTCGACATAATTCAAAAATACCAACATATTACATTTCAATGAAGCCTCAGAACAATCTCAGCACAGGCTTAGGTTGTTAGGCAGACAGATTTGGAATGTTCGCTAAGCCGCCGCAGCTGGAATTAAAATGGTATCAGCAGTGGTCGTCTTGTGGTTGTTCGAGCTACGAATTACAATACAAGGTCAAAATTAGAAAAGGTAAAACATAAATGAGTAAAATGTAAATGAACTAAGTAATTAATATTTTTTATACTTACAACACTTTGAGTGCATTCTCTTAAGACCATACATCTCCTTAATCCAATCGTCCCCACAAAGAAGCATTTCGACAGTTTTTGTTTTCATAGAAGCTCGTTTTGGATCAATAATCCTTTTTCTCCTACACTTTGATTTTCAAAGAATCGCGTAATCGGAATAGATAGAATATCTTTGGCTAGTTTGCTAAGAATAGGATATTTGGCTTCATTAGCCATCCACCAAGTAAGGACATCAAATTTAATCCCCCAGCACACTTTAATGGACCCTCATCAAAATAACACTCAAGATCCGACCTTGTACTATTAATGCCCTCAACAGTTTCAAGGAACATTTCAAAACTTCTTTTTCCCAATCCAGAAGTTGTTGAAGTTGTCCCTTCTTCATTTGCATTGGATCTTTGAGCATCATTAGTTTTGAAGGATTGTTCATAAAGTTTAAACAAGGACCACAACTTGTTTGACAAATCCTCTTCACATGTTTTAGCTTCATTACCATTCAGATACAAGAAAGGATAAATTCATTTTATAAAAGCCATCTTATACCTAATGCAACAATGACATGAACTGCATCGAATTTAGAATGATAGTAGTGAAAACAACATCAAATTATTAGCACAATCATTTAAAGTTCATTATAAATGTGATTTAACAGGCAACATTTCGTAATGAGTAAAATGTAAACGAATCCAAGTACTTAACATTTATACTTACAACACTTTGAGTGCTCCTCTCTTAAGACCACACATCTCCTGATCCAATCGCCTCCACAAAGTTAAGCATTTCGACAGCTTTTTTTTCTTATAGAAGCTCGTTTTTGATCAATAACTTTTTCCGCACTTTGATTCTCAAGCAACTATGGTAACTGAATAAATATAATATCTTTGATAGTTTGTTAAGAATAGGATATTTGGCTTCATTAGCTATCCACCAAGTAAGACATCAAATTTAATCCCCCGACATACTAATGGACCCTCAATGCTAAAAACACTCAAGCATCCGATTTTGTCCTATTAATGCCTCAGCTTTCAAGGAACATTTCAAAACTTTTTCCCAATCCGAAATTGTTGAAGTAGCCCTTCTTGATTTTCATATTGATCTTCAGTATCATTAATTTTGGAAGGATTGTTCATAATGCTTAAACAGGGAGAACAACTTGTTTGACAAATCCTCTTCTACATGTTTTAGCTTCATTACCATTCACATACAAGCAAAGGATAAAACCTATTTTATAAAAAACCATCTTATACCTAATGCAACAATGACATGAACTGCATCGTAATTTAGAATAGATAAAGAAAGTTAAACAACATCAAATTATTAGCAATTAATCATTTCTCTGAAAGTTCATTATAATCGCATTTAATAGGCAACATTTCACAATAGGCAACATTCCGTATCAGGCAACAATAGGCAACAAGAGGGCAACAATAGGCAAATGATAGGCAACAATATTCCGTAATTCTAATATCAAAATGATAGCAATAATATTTTAGAATATCAAATGATAGTAACACAGTAACAATATCAAAATGATATAACAATAATAAAGGGTCAATATCAAAATGATAGGCAACAATAGGGCAACATTAAATATCAGAATTCAGAATTCAATAGGCAACATTAAATATATAGCAACAAAGAAAGCAACAATATCGTAATCTGAATTGTGATAGCAACATTAAATATGCATATAAATGTTATACTATATTGGATCAAGCACGTAATGAACAAATCAAAACATTACTTGGGGCCAAATATTTGTTGTATTTCACCATTTGATTTCAAGTGTTTCCAAACGAGGTTTATCTAACCCCAACTATGTCGGGAACAACACCTTCACTTTATATAACCTCACCCAAAAAAAAAATTCACAAATGGATAAGACGTACTCAATTAATGATTTCGCAGCATCATTAAACACTTCCTAAACGCAAGGTGATATCATACTCAATCTCCCAATCGTTAGCAGCAAAGAGGACAAATGCAATATTCTCTCTGCAAATCTAGGGCGACATCTTTGTTAAAGACGCACTGACAACATCAAACTGTGGAATTCCATCTAGTTTTAAGGCCCATCAAGAGTAAGTTTATTAGTAAAGTCATCCCTCAACCTTGAAATATTAAATTATCATCAGTCGGAGTATCAGGAACGTAAATAGAAATCACTTTTATCCCTAATTTGTCAATCATCCATTACCCTTAATAATTGCTCTAGCAAGAGCCTCTCCGTAACGGTGTGGACGAACATTAGAGAAGGCTAAAACTCTTTAAGGCGCTTCCATTTGCAGTCTGGGTAAATGTGCAAGCATTTGTCATATAACCAATTTTTGTTCACTGCATTCACCATAAATCAGTAGTTAAACTAATCCTATTAACTAAAGACATTGCTTTCATCTTAACCTTCTCATCTTGATAACAAGTCTCACAATCATTCTTAATCGCGTTTAGTTATCCTCTAAAATTAAGGATACCCTTCGGTAACTTATTGAAAAATAATACTTCCATTATAAGAAATGGAAATTCATGACCTAAAATCATATGAGCAAAGAAGCTCTCTAACCTTAGTACGATCAGAATGCCATGTCAGCAAGATTAGAACACTAGCATCACCAATACCTAGACTTAGCTTAGACTGGTATTCTTTTGTCATTGTCCCTTAAATGCAACTTTCCTTTGCAAATAATTCTCCAAATGTTTTGGCATTCAAGTACTTTTATATTTTTTATCAACACAATAAAGCAGTACCACACCATTTACACTTATATTTTTAGTGCCATTAGGATGGGTAATTAATGTAATAACCCGTACTAATATTACTGTGAGAATAGGATACTAGTTGCTCGGGTGGACTATTTCGAGGAGCAGAAAATCAAAAATTTCGAAGTTGAATAGTTGAAAGTACAAATCTAATCGGCCGGTTTAAAGACATTTTGTATTTAATTATAAAAGTTTCAGAATGAACGGTATTGATATTAGTCAGTGGTAATATAATTGGTGGTGGAAATGTTAACGTTGAAGTATTGTCGAGATAAGTTAAACCGAGAGATATCGATTGAATTAAACGATCGGGTTTTCACTACATAAAATAATTTTGTCACTCCATTCACCACACAAACCAAACAAGACCCAAAACCAAATCTCATCTCCTTCCCCCAACCCCCAAAACCGTGAGTCCCCTCCCCCTTGGATTTTCTTTTTTGGATTTCTTCCTCATCTTGCAAGCTTTGGCTCTAAAATTTCTTGGAGAGTTTCCTCATCATCTTTTCGAATCGCGTAAGAAAGTTGTAATCTTTTAGTATTTCGAGTTACGAATGTCGATTTTTGTGATTAGTATTTGACTGAGTTTCGAGTATAGTTTAAAATGGTATGTAATTATCATCTAAGCTTAGATTATGGTATGTAAAGTGATAACACTCCGATTTTTGGAGTTGAAATGTCAGAGACGATAGTTGACTTTTTTGTGTTGAATATTATTGAATCTAATTACAAGGGTATAATTGATGTTTTAAACAAGGTGTGCAAGTCTCTAATCGCTCGGAATACTAAGAGAGACGGCAGAGTTATGGACCCTTTGACTTTCGTTGACTTTTTGAAGAAAATGTAAATTTGTAAAAAGTGACTATTGAAGTTAATATAGTTGTTTTGGAGTATAAGCGGTGATTTTGGTGTCGATTGACGCAGAGTACGCTGAGGTAGGATTTTAAGTTGATTAATATTTGGGTTTTGGTTAAAGTTGTTAGAATGGATTAATTAGTCAGGGAATCGATTGTTTGATTGATTAGATTGTTTAGAGTGTTGGTATTGGGGTGTAGCTGGGGCCGAGAATGTTTATTGTCAGGTGGTCTCGATTTTGTCTTTATTAGTCGTTAAACACGCCAGAGTAAATATTTCCACCTGTGAGTTGTTGTTGATAATTAAATTTGGCTGGCGAGTTGGAAATAAAACTAAGAAGAGAGCACAATGGGAGTTGTAATAATTATATTTTCGGTGTTTGATTAGACGCGAGCGCTGGGAGCACACTCGGATCGATTAGGCGGACGCTTTATTGCTAACCATGAAAGCATAAATTCACATGAGTTTTATCTATCGTCAGATATGTATATGTTATTTTGGATTGTGTGCCTTGGCTTTGGGGTTGTATTTTTCATCTTGTAATTGATGATTTTGGGGTTTTAGCCGGGAGTTGTTTATTTCCTTTGCGTTGGGTCGTGTCTCTGTGGGTTACCGATTCGTATATAGGTGTTTTTTGAGGAGTTATTGGAGTACGCGCTGGTTGTATTACTCAAGAGTCCTCATACTCAGGTATAAGGAGTTGTTGATGTATGTTGAGTTGTATTATCCGTATTTGTCTTATACCGGTATAAGCGTAGTGTTTTTAAGCTTGCACTGCGCGATTCCGCGATAGCTTATCTCGACGGGCATAAGTTTTTCCCCGCAGTCGAGGTTGGGATTATAAGGCGCATCGCTTCTGTGTAAACCGGATATGAGTCGACATGAAGCTGATACGAGTTGTTATGAGTCGATATGAGTTGGTCGAGTTGACCGTGTCGATACAAATTGACACCACTGACCGAAGCCGACAGAGTCGCATACCGATCGAAAGTGGTTTAGCCAGCGTCAGGTGTTCTGTCGGTGTCGAGTCGGGTCTATTTGGTCGCTACACGCATTTAAATTTTCTATGGTGTTTTGTGATATGTTTTATGACTCATTTATTGGTTATACATGACAGTTGACATAATGATGCCGTCATTTAAATTACGTCGAATTGGCGTTTGGGGTTGATCAATAATAGCATTATTCGTTCTTTGTGATCCTAGGTCGATATTAATCGTTATACCTCCCTAAGTGTTAAAAATTGAGTTGGTTAATAGTTGAGATAACTTTGAATGAGGATAGTAGGTACAAACATTTTAAACCTAGGTTCATGCTAGCTTATCGATGACGTTGATGATATTTTATAAAATGGTGGAAATTTGAATTCAATGCAAGTAGTAGATAAGTTATGATCTAACCACCTAATGCTGATACCATTGGGGAATAAGTTCCGCATACTAATTGAAGAATACGCGATACCTCATATAAGTTTACCCTAATTGAAGACATAAGTTGCTAAGTTGTATTAAGATAACGAAACGATTCTGAAGTTCTCACGATAAAAAATTCGCATGTCCTAGGAGGTGTATACTATATTTGGGAGGCAGTTAATTTTAAGGTGAACTAAAGATAATAGTCGAGTCGTTATGCAGTTGAACACGTTGAAATTTCTATGAAGACATTTTATATGCCTAGGTTGTCAAGGGACGACCGAGACGCCGTCGAGTAATCACAAGTACTCCGAGGCGGCGATGGTGGCTGTAAGACCAACAAATATACTTTATCTTCTTTGGAGTTTTTATTGTACTTAATAATTATTGTTGTCTTCAATTGTAAAACCCGTTGTTTGATGTTTTATTTATATTATTACTTATCGCTTGTTGCAGTTGTCGTTAGTTCACCCGACAGGAAAAAGCTTGTATCAGAATGTTAAACGAAGTCATTTTTATCGCTATCCATCACTGGGTGACTCGACATTCGTGCTGGATGACGGTCCTAACCTCGGGAGGCCACTGAGCGGTCGCGTTACAATTAACTCCATTTCAGGTAAACAATGGACTTAGCTCTCTTTGCCCTCCCATAGTCAATACCATGCAAGCCCTCCAGCTCGTAACTCACCGAGAAATGTCAAATCCATCATGATTCTGGCTATCTGTCAAATCTTGTATCTCCCCGACCTCAATTCCATCAATAGTCTCATTATTTACATCATCATCATATTCATCCATCCTTGGAGTTATTGAAGAATCTTGTATAGACATAACAAATAAATATACAGTAGTCAAAACTCAAATTGAATAGACAACATGTACGAGTCTAAGAATTGCATAAACAAATCTGTGATTTTCATCTCGAAATTGCATAAAACATGTGTTTACAAATTAACAAATCTTGAAATGTGATGAATGAAACCCTAAAAATTGCTTATATACTCCAACCCTATCGGATTTCGAGGATCCTACCGGTCCGGATCCAAACGGTTCACGGGCCACTTGGAGAACCGAATCCCATCCGCGGCTTACAATGGTTGGATAGTCGGTCCGGGCCAACTTGATCGAGCTGGACGGGTCACGGGCAAAACCTGGACCACCACAATGTACTCTACCGATCACCACACGACATCCGGCTATTCCTTCAACTAGGAATACATAATGTTGAACCTTCTATTCAGTACTATCATCTGAAACAGTTCTTCCAGCTCTTCATCATTTTTTCACTCTTCTTCGCCTTATTACTTTTTAGTCGAATAAGAGTACAAATGCATGTTTAACCTTTTGTTCTACACTTCTCTGGGACCATCCTTTCCAGTTCTTCATTTTCTCTCTTCACTTCAACTTATTGCTTCCGTCCTCTACTCAACCACAATCAGTCTTCATCTTTTTACTAGCAATTTTGAAATAGTTGACCTTCACTTCCAAATACATCTCGAAAAATTTCATCTAGTGTTTACATTTATTCAAAGATGTTGCTTCCCTATGTCGAACCTTCACTCAATGACACCAGATCACAAATCCGGCCATAAACATACGTCAATCGACATCCACAATGTCGTATCATACCTGGCTCTTTACAATACGGGAAGACTAAATTGTTCCACTTAAAAACTTCATCATGTGTCAAGCACACTTCCTTGAGAACTTACTAGGACTCATCACACATACTCTCCTTAGCCATATATTTCTCCTCTCTTTTGGACCACAATGTCAAACGCACATGCCTGCACATCATTATGGCTTTCCTTTATACACAGTCAAACACTCTTTCTTCTTTTTAAAAAAAACCCCACCCACCACCCTCACGAGAATCGAACTCAGACCACTAAGTCAATCGGAAGTCCTCCTAACCACTCAGGCCATTCGATATTCTCACACAACCAAATACTCAAGCCAACAACACATAATCATGGTATAATCTTATTTTATATTGTCAGACCCTTCTTGCTTGAATGCCTCTCATGACATCTTGTACATGCTACACCCAAATCGGGTAATGCTATATACGGTACCCTTATATACAGTACCCCATGTCAAAGTACTAAAATACCCTTCCAAATTAGTGAGAAAAAAAATTTCAGCTTCATTTCTCATATTCTCTTCTCTCTTAACTCTCATCTTTCTAAAACACCAAATATCCATCACAAATATGAATTAATAAGTTTGGGGTAATCTAAAACTGGGAGAAAAAAGTATTTTTTTTTTTGTCTTGCATAATCAGATTTTTTGTTAATTGAAACTAAAATTGGGAATCAAATTAGAATTGAAATTTGGAGACAAATTAGATTCAAGCGTATGATTTATTGGGAAGAATCAAAACCAGACTTAATCGAATGACAATAATGGTGATACAAGAATTGTGCAAAATGGTGATGGAAGAATTATGCAGATTTAATTGAGTGGCATTTACGCATATATATATATATATAAGTAATTGGAGGATGACGAGAATATACTCCATAAATGTTCGACATTCTTTGCAATTACCAAATTAAACAAACAACGCGAATCATTGTTTCAAATGATAGGTTCAATGAAATGCATCATATGTCATTCAGACTTGTAGTCGTAACAAATCAGTGTCTTCTAATCATACACTTACACTCGTAAAAAATCAGTGTCTTTTAATCATACTAGTATCGTTTATGATTAATTGATGGAAATTTGAAAAGAACCCCACACTTGTAGAGAGAGATTAGTCAAATGCAAATGAATTGAAAATTTTAAAGGGTGAAATTTTGGAAGGGTAATTTTGAAAATATCTTTTGGGTACTGTATATAGGTACCGTATATAGCGTTTGCGAAAATTAAGCATACCTACTTGAACTCAACCCAGCTTCCGCTCCCATAAATAAGCTTTCATGATGATTTAATATGTCGACAACTTTGTACATCTAACCAAGCACACTTCCTTGAACATTATCAGTACCCTCGACTTCAACTTCGAGCTACACAGTACTTTGACTTCAACACTTGATTCCACAAGTTGATTTTGTCTTAACAAACATTGTCAACTCATAAACAAATGCATGGCCCTCCATCAAGCGCATTGGCCGTTCGACACCGTCCGTTAAAGTTAAGCTGGACTGACGGGGCTCGCCCGGCTTCGAGCCCACCCAATATTCGGCCGATTCAAGCCCGAGGCCTCTTAGGCCCTCTATTAATATGGTATCGTTTATATTAAACGGTACTACTTTAATACCAGAAGTAATGCCATAATCCGAGATAAAGCCGCTGTACTATCTCAATCAGAACGGTACCACGCTTGTGCGTAAAAGAGCATAAACTTGCAAAATGCAAAGCACTTACCATTTTTTTTCGGTACCGTAGGGAAACAGATGCCGCTTATAGCGTAAAAGGCAAGCTTTTTCTTGATCTATAAATAGAGCATTTTTCATGTTTAATAATCACAAGTTCACAACTATCAACTTATCATATATTTACCACTATGTCTCAAGAGAAAGAATTCCAGGAGCGCCGCATAAGAGGTTTTTCAAGATTATCAGGATCCATCCGAAAGGCCTGTGCTCGAGATGGTGACGAAACACATCATGTTTCTCAAGGTGTCAACTTTTGTAGCCCTGTATGTGTAAAGTTTAATTCATGACGACTTAGCTTCATGATGTCAAAATTGAAAATGGAAGGCTCGAGGACGGTGACGAACACATCATGTTTTTCACGGTCAGCGGCGGAATTTAGGAACGTCACAACATAACATGTGGTGACTTTGTAACTTTCGTGCTCACTACGAAAAGAACCGAACGTAATCATTGTATCGCATTCGCTTCCGCTTGTACAAGATTCGCCGTCGTAAGAAAAGGCTTCAGATCTTAAACTAACTATTTGAACTATTAATAAAAAGTTATTTAATTGGAACGCTATTTATTCAATTGGCCATCAATGTTCAAATTTTTTGGTAATAAACGTATCGTTAAATATAAACGGGGGACGCTAATGAAAAAAAACCTGCGGAACGGTATAAATGCGAACCGCTAATACCACACCGAACAAGTGGCCCAAAGTAATTCCCAATGCCGGGCCCGGCCCAGCTCAAGGAACATGGGCCCTCGATCTTGTCGTGCCGGCCCGGTTCGCCTTTTAAGGGCCCGGGCCCGTCCGGCCTGGTTCGATAGACACATCTAATTTTGAGGATGGGGAGTAGGTAGTTCGTTTCTTCCAGCAGTTGAAAAGCATCAGTATGGACTATGGTTTAAATAAATAGATGAACAACTGTGGTCGCTAAGTCAAACCAAACCGCCTAAAACCGGGCTACAAACCAATTCAATCCAAACCGATATGGTAGATTTAAAAATATTTGATTCGATTTTTGTTTTGATTTTTTTAATTATATATTAATTGGTTTGGTTTCGGTTTGCCATTTTAATAAACCGCCAAAAACCGAACCGAACCTCCACTGTAACTATATACGAAAAAAATACATTAAATAAATATAATTAAATAATTAAAAATTAAAAATAATAATTAAATAACAATAAATAATATAAAGCTAAAATCTAACCCTACATAAGTACATTGAGCCGCCTCATTGGTCCTCCACTACACGATCGATATTAAGTAGATTATTAGTAGTTTTGTATTACAATGCTACTTCATAATTTCTTATTTATTTTCAATATTAGAATGTCACTCGATTTAATTTTACTAGAAGTTGCTTTTTGAATTTTTTTTGTTATTGTTATTGGATGCAATTTAAACAATATTTGTGCTGACTTTAATCTTAAAGAAACAATATTGATAATTTTTAATTAGTGAAGTTACAAATATATTTTTTGATACATAATTAACAATTTATGCATTTAAAAACGTCCAAACTAAACCGCAAAACCGCTAAAACCAAACCGCATGGTTTAAATATTGAATAAGTCGGTTATAGTTTTGACTTTAAAAACCGCCAATGCCTGATTACTAAAATGTGGCCAAAACCGCTCAAACCGAACTACGCTAAGAACCCGGCGAACAACCCATGGATGACTTGGGCCTTAAGGATGAGAGGTCCATGGACGACTTGGGAATTGAGGACGAGCAACCCATTGATGTCTTGGGCCGTGAGGAAGAGCAGCCTATCAGCTTATGGATTGTTGTGAGTCAACGTGGCTAACGACCGGGCCTGGTGGGCCCGATCTACCAGGCCCGCCCCGGCTCGAGCCACCAATATTCGTACTTCTACCGGTCCGGTTCGAGGTACTTATTAACGCGGCATAGCTTCATATTAATTGCATTAAAATATTTGCACAAAAAATAAATATAATATATGTGGATTTCAACCTGGGACATCCATGACAAGTTAATAGTTTTCAACTATCGGGAAATGCCGACTAATTTATTTGACATGCCAGATAATAATAAATAAAAGTTATCTGGGCTTTTAAATAATATATAAATAAAAGATAAGACTCTACTAATATATTATCTCTTCAAATAATACAACACATTTCTAATTAAAACTATTTCAAATACATAGAGTAAATTCTAGATTATTTAATATATTATCTTTATTCATATATATATCCTTCAAGAATAATAAAACGATTCTATTTAAATTATTAAAGTTAAAAATATTCATGATAATATTGTATTCAAAGATCATGTTAATATGTGTATAATTATAAATCAATTTATTTAGTTTCAAATATGAGAATGAAAGCAAATAATATAATGCATAAATCTAAGCTTATTTAAGATACATATATTATTCTATGTAAATAAAGTAATAAGATTCTATCAAATAATACCAAACTTATTATTCTATCAAATCTATTAAATAATACCAAATCTAAGTTATTTAAGATATGATATATTATTCTACTAAATAAAGTAATAAGATTCTATCAAATAATACCAAACTTATTATTCTATCAAATATATTAAATAATACAAATCTAAGTTATTTAGTATTATGATATATTATTCTATCAAATAAAAAAGATAACCCTTCATTTTATCATACTTAGATAGTAAGTTCATACTCTTAACATTTATTTATAACTCTAATTTAATACTAAATGACGCTAACATACTTGTGTTGACCGGGCGTGTCCGGTTCGATCATTAAGGTCCGCCCTCGGTTTCTAGTCGTTTAGTTGCAGCTTGACGATATGCATGACATGCTTAAATTAAATACGATTGTTGTATTTAAAAATATTTTGCTGCTTAATAAATGGGAAAATGAATATTAGGATTGTAAAAGTTATATTGAAAATATAAAAAATTATATCGATTGAAAAGTATATTAAAAATACAATCAATCAATTATTAAGTAAAAAAATGAATTTTTCTGGGGATGACGCCGCATTTCTGGCATTTATGAAAGATAATAATTGTCTTCCAAATCTTTATTTCGAAATCCATTTTTTTTTTCTAAGTTAAAATTAACATTTGATATTCCCTTTATACTATGTTGATCAAAACTTTTATTATGATCACTCGAAACAGTATTTATCAATTTAAAATTAAGTTAATCAAGAAACAACATTTGTTTCAAATATTGTCACATAATCTATGACATGTCGAATATCTCCTGTTAAACAAGCAGTCCTGTTCAGAATTTTGATATGAAAAATCTAATAATGGATAAGAATAATATTCTTCATATTATTTGGTCAATTAGTATTGTTTGAAGCAACGTTTAAAAAGTTTCACGAAACCTGGTTTCGTGCGTCATGAGCACAACAAATAATATCCTATTTGAAAGAAGACAATATATATATATATATATATATAATGAGATAGTTTATAGGAATCTGAATTCTTGATTAATCAAGTAATTAAATATTAATATAAGTATCATGACTCATGACTCATGAGACCGAGTACGTATTATAAGTGACAAAATCTATATATAAGTTATGGAGTATTAATTATAAAACGATCATTCCCTGATCGTGGGACTCCCACCGCTAGAAATCTTTACATATTACGGAGAAGGTAAATCGCGAGAGTATTAATTATGATATATAGGATGAATGATAGGATTGATAGCTAAGACCACTTTCCATTTTAGGGATGATGAACATCTAAACATAAATTTATTTTAAGTATTTAAATAGATTAGATGAAAATACCCTTGCTTAATTGATCAAACCTAATACACCGTAGAAATATCACTTAATGGTGAATTTGAAGTAGTAGAGTCTGTTGGTTCATTAAAAACGTTTTAGTTTTAGTGATCATAATAGAAATATAGGTAATTGATGAAAAAACTATATGTTTGTTATCATTCATCAAATATTTTTTGCAATACTATCCATTTTTTTAGTATTAAAATATTGCAAGGAGCACCGCCAATGAACTGTTTAGTTTTACACATAGTAAAGATACCAGTTCACTTATCAACATTTTTTTTATCGTAGAGGTCGGCATTCTCGCTTCTAATACGATTTATATAGTAATATAATATAGACACAATCTAAGGTATATTTATTACGATTCACCAATAACGAAGCGCGATCTAATGTTAAAAAAAAATATCAAGTTTAATACTTCGCTAATTATTTGTGCATAGCTTAACTCAAGAAATATTCATCCATTTGATGAGTAAATAACTTTTTAATAATACAAATAATGATTAAAATTAAGTAACATACCGAGTATATATAGTAAAATATCATACCATCATATTACGAAGCAGTAATCGACAATATACCACCATGTAGTCATAACCTATTACTTTTATTTTATTCTTTGCTTTCTAGATGGCCATACGTAATCAACATGCTTTAAAAGCTAATTTTTGCTATTACTAAAGTTTAGTAAGAATATTAGTGCTCTTACCACTCTCAGAACCATCAATACTGCATCTGCATATTATATATATATATATATATATAAGATAGATAGTATAGATTTCAATATCGATACTTCTAAATTGGAATATCTGGCACGGTGTACTTTTCTTCTGGCTACAAGTCTGGCAGTTGTCTTTTTGTTCTATTTTTTGACCTTTTTAAGATTTTCAGACACCAAATAATTTATCTATCATGATCCCATAAGCTTGTAGGTCCAAGAACTTGTAATAAATACTCAAAGTTGACCGATATTCATTCTCTTTCAAACCATTTGCTTGTTATTCTACATCAGAAATCAAGAAAAGGGCTATAATCAAACATGTTTATCAAAGATTTCTTCAAGACCATCTCTGTGGTCGTTTCTTTCTTCCTTGTTTTCATTCTTGGAGCTATCAAAAGTTGTCACTTGTCACCTTTCCTCTTCATGTTACTTTGCTTCATTTTCAATTGTACATATTTACTTATGTAAGTTTTGTGAATTTTTCAGGTGTTATATTTGGTCCAGTTGCTGCTTTGATCTTCATAGTTGGAAGTGTTGGGGTGATTTTTGGTTTCCTTCCTGCTCATATTGTCTGGACCATCCATGCTATAGTCAAGTAAAGTTTATTTGGACATACCCTTTTGGAATTTTGTTATTTCAACTGAGTTTATATGATTGAATTCTATGTTTAATATGGTTATGTGTTATGGATCCCAATTTACAGGACAACTAGATTTGATGCACCACTTAAAGTTGCTATCTTGATATGCTTGCCTGCTTTGTTTGCTATATGGTTGGGTCTTAGCATAGCTGGTAGTGTTCTTGTGGGGATTGGCTATGGATTTTTCACTCCTTGGGTTTCATCTTTTGAGGCCTTCAGATATGATGGTGTATCCGAAAGGTTCTACCATTGCCTTGTGGTAATGAATTTTGATTTTTCTTCTTTGGTTGCTACTCAATGGTCATCCAATATTGACTTTTCAATTAAGCTTCTTGTTTTTTGGTTAGTCTTGTGATGTTTTTTCATTTCCAAAATTTGAACTTCTAGGATGGAACTTGGACTGCTATCAAAGGTAGTTGCACTGTGGTTCAAGATTTCAAGGATGTGTGCTATCATTCTTATCGGCGTATCTTGAACGAGTTGAGAGAATCCCCTGGTTCTGATGGGCCACGACCACTTAGGTATGTCTTCGAACTAGTGTGCTCTAGGGGGCTTGACATCACTGCATTATAATAAGTTTAGGAAATAATAAAAAAAAAAATCCCTAGTCTTTCGGAATTCTGTTATGTTATTTAAATGCAAATATGTTCATTGATGCTTAGTTTATCAGAAGTTTATCCAAGGATGATTGATTATGCTGATGCTTGTTGCAATCTAATATTCGCGTAGGTTTGTTCATGTGCCGGGTTGCATTATTGCTGGTCTGATGGGGCTTATAGTTGAGATTCCTCTCTATACGGCTATTGCAATTGTGAAGAGCCCCTTCATGCTGTTCAAAGGATGGCAAAGACTGATACACGATATGATTAGTCGTGAGGGTCCCTTCATGGAATCAGCATGTATTCCTGTTGCTGGTCTGAGCATCATGTTATGGCCACTAATTGTTGTTGGGAGTGTTATACTGTCTATTTTTTCTAGCTTCTTCATAGGGTTGTATGCCTCCTTTGTTGTGTATCAGGTTTGTATATATTCCAGTGATTATCATAGAAAGGTTGTTTTATATTGTAGTAAAAACGAAACAAGTATCATATTTCATATTTTTACAGGAAAGATCATTCAGGAGAGGAGTTGCATTTGTTATTGCAATGGTAGCTGCATTTGATGAGTATACAAATGATTGGCTTTATCTCAGAGAGGGATCTGTACTTCCAAAGTATGTTACTAGATTTTTTCCCCTTTTCTTTATATATTTATATCTCGCAAACAGCCTCCCTGTTATCACAGGAGTAAGGCTGCATACAATCCAAGCCCCCGTCCCCGGTATCCTGTTTAGACGGGAGCCTATTTAGAGCCATTGGGGCATGTTATTGTTGTTCTTGATATGTTTGAATAGGTTACAGCAATGTGAAGACTGTAACTTAAAATATACAGTAACCTCATTTTCAGTAGAATGCAAAACTAACAAGTATTTGAAATGGCAGGCCACGGTACCGAAAGAAGAAACCATCTGAATCATCAGAGTTGCCCATTGTTCAGAATCAATCTGTAAGAGGGAAGTTCACCTCGGCTCTAGCTGAGGCCCCAGGAATAATTATGCCAAACCTAACATCATCGAGATCAGTTAGACAGGCGATACATGAAGTCAAAATGTTCCAGGTGTGGTTCTTTTGATTATTGTCAACTAAATAAACTGAGATATCTAAAGTTGTACCAACTGGATCAATTATGCCACTTCTCACTATAACAAAGTATAAGATTTGGGAAAAGGCAAATGGAAAGAGGATGAAATGTTAAATCTAAGAAGCAGTAATAAAAATGAACATGTATTAATGTAGGAAATTAGTTTCAAGTTACAATAACATGACTCATGAAATGGCATCCACTACAAATTTCTAGTCTAACAGATTTTTTTAGTGCAAGAAAACTTTTCCAGATGTATATTAGCCATTGATCTGCAGAACCGAGACCACATTTGAAGTCACACTAACAAACTATACTGTTCACTGAAATTCCATTAACCTATAGGTTAAGTTAGCATACAGATGATGAACATATCCTACGTGGTGTTGTTACTGACAATTCAAACGACTATAAGATAAAGTTGGCACTGAATAACAAATTTCCAAATTCAACGTCATAATCAGAAGTATATCAGGACGACTTTAAAACCAAACATCTATAAGCTTTGTTAGTATTAGATGATAAACTGAGTCAGACACTCATGTTAATAATTGATCTTCTCCTGAAAAAATATAAAGTGGTGCCTGATTTTAAATGAAATCAACAGATGTGGGAGCACACGATGAGGTCATGTGAAATAAAAGGGAAAGAACTAATTGATGCCAATGTTATAACTCAAGCTGACCTTCGTAATTGGTTGAAGGGGAAAGACACAAGTGAGTCCTCCATAGTTGATGTTGGGGTGCAGAGTTATGCACTCCTACATACCTATATAAACTCTATCAAAGCCGGTTCAGATGGTTTGCTGCTTTTAGATGGTACTGAAGTGACCTATCTGAATAGACCTCAGGACAGATTGATGGATTGGTTCTTCCAACCAGTTATGGTCCTAAAGGAACAACTCAAAATCATTCAATTGGAAGAAAATGAAGTACGATTCCTTGAAAAGGTTGTCGTACTTGGGAACCATGCTGCTCGTATGATGGCATGGGAAAATCAATGCTCTCACCCTCAGGATCCTGTCCGAGCAGCTCAAATTGAGGGTATTAGTAGAAGGTAACGCCTGCACTCTCAAGCATCAATTGCTGGACACTGATCATATATACTTTCTGTGATTAGCTAATCAACTAGACTTTTGAAGTTCTGCAACATCCCTTTTCAAGTCCTGATGCATGACTATTTAATGTTCTAAAGGAAATGATGGTTATTTGCAGGATGACTGGAATAATGAGAAGCATTTCCATGTTACCAACTTTTAGAAGAAGGTACCGGCATATAGTGAAGGGCTTTCTTGTCTATTCGGGTGGTATGGACGAGTCATCGAGAGGATTTTCAGGTACTCTACCAAAGGATGAATCTACCAGATCAGGTACAAGTAACACAGTCTCTTCAACTGAAATCGTGTGAAACAAAGCTTCGTCGAGTTCTTTCTGTTAAATTGGTTCATAGGTTAACAAACATGTAAATTACAGTTTACTGTATAGATCATGTTCATAATTCTTTGAGTAGCATTAAATTTGCCTCAGTTTTACACATCGGATTTTAGACCTAATCTGTTGAGCAATGTTCATAGTTGTTTTGGATATTTTTTTATGGTAATTAAAGGACTAGTATAGTAGTATTGGTGTTTAAGTATTGTATGATTACTAGACCTAATTGGTTAAAGTTGGGAGCTCTCATTATGTGAGTGTTTGCCAATGTAATTTATTGTTTGGAATGTAATAGTATAAGGCAATACCAATGTTACTACTTACGAGTAGACGTGGCAAACGAAGCGTTTGACCAAGACACGCCCGTTAAGGACCGGACGCTAACGCCCATGTCCATGTCCATGTCCACCGAACGGAGCCAAGCGAACGCACACCGGAGAATTACGAGGCCCACTCCGCCCACTACACACTAACTAGCGCACAAGCGAACCCGGACCACCAAATTCAATCCTAATTTCAGTTTTGACGTCCGGCCGATCAAGTTTTGACGTCCGATTCGTAAAAGAATGGCTTTATCCATCACAAGTCACACCTATTTACATTATATTGCAAATAAAAACAAACCACACACATGCTATTAAAAACCATAAATTTCTAAATCGAACCAACAAATCATAAACAAACTTCAAACATCCGAACTACAGCTTTTAACATCCATAGAATAAAACATACCATAAACATTAAACTAAGCGAAAGTTCATCCATCTATAAAAACAAAATAAAGTCTCAAGGTTCATTTATAAAAGAAAATAAAAACATACTATCATTCTCCTTCGCCTTCATCTATCATATCTGGGATCAGCGCTGAAAGATCGGGCCGACGCGATACCTCCGGATACACGCTGCCATATAATGCCAATTCCGCTACACGACGATCAACGAATCCAAACGATCTTCAATCCTCCGCATTCCAAGTTGCATATTTTTCCAACCTACACATTTCAATATTCAATAAAAATAATGATGGTGTATAATTTAATCAATATAGAAGCATTGCATTCGCATCTTTATATATATCCAACAACATCTCATGCGCTGGCCATCACTGCAGGATTGTAATCATGGTCACGGGACGGACGAGAAGACGAAGTAGCTACACTAAGACCTCGAATACGGTGGAACTGATTTCTCCGTGGGATTCGGCGTCCATCCTTGTGGAGGTTGTGGTGCGCTACACCCATTTTGTTCCCAAATTTCTTTCATGAACAAGCTCGAACAATTCATACACCTCCCATTTTGACCACACTTCATCTTTCCACCAATATATTTCGTTGGTCAAGGATTGCTCCCCAATCTTTTGTGTTGAACTCACAAATTCAGGCATTTCATTATTCACATTCACCCCCTCATTTACCAAGAAATTGGATATCAACATACCATACGGCAAGAACGACTTTCCCCTACTCCTATCCATATTTTTAATAATCAATCTAGGTAAGTTGATCTTCTTCTCATTCAATAAAGCATATGTGACTAAGGTATGAATGACACTCAGCGATTGATCGTTGCCAGTGACATCAAAAATATTTTACAATCTTAAAGCTAGCTTTTTGTTGACTCAGTCATCGTATGCCTCCAAGCTTTTTTATCATCATCACACATTCTATCATTGTTAAAATAACTAATTGCTTCATCTGGAGTAAATGGACAATTTAAACTCCAATTTCTAGGAGGCCATTCAGAAAAGTGGTCATTATAATCCTCACCCAGCCTCATGAGCTATCATACGATAATCTAAAATGCCTTTTTACCATGAACATACCAAATAATTTGAATCATTTGCATCCACTTGCATATATACATATAAAATTCTCTAACTAATTCGGCACTATACAATTAAACTTAGCAAGATTCAACCATCCATGAAAATTCAAACCAACAATGGCATTTGTACCTTCAAGTTCTTTTTCATCAACATACATACCCGGTTGGATGGTTTTCTTCATAAACTTGTTGAGCTCGGCGGGTTCTAATGGTGGCGAGGCGGAGACTCCTCCCTCCTTTGCTTCTTTCCTTTCCCTTTGCTTCTTTCTCCTCCCTCGTCATGATACCTTTTTTCTTATCATAATAATCGAGACAATTATCAAATTAGAAAATGTGAAAATGTGTTCTTTAAGTGTTATAGAACACTTTGTACACTTAAATTTAAGAAAAATGATGAAGTTTTATAGAAGTAGAGAAAGTAAATATGAAATTTTTGGTGTCAACTGCTACACTAAAGAAATGAAGCGCAATTTAGGTTTGGAGCAATTTATAAGGCCCGAATTCCGCGATTAAGCCGGATGTCCGTTTCAGCTATCGGAAGTCCGCTTTGAAGTATTAATATAATTAAGCGGATGTCGCTTTCAGCATCGGACGGCCCGCTAAAATTAAGTCGCCATCGACTGCATCGACATCCGCTTCGCCATGTGGACGTCCAAGTCTTGGGTATACGTAAAGGACGCCCGCTGGAAGTTATATATCTGCTGGTAGAGAGATTCCAAGCATGTGGTGACGCCCTGCTAATTTATATTTTATTGAAAACTTTATAATAAGAGCATAATCATAAAATATGAAATGAAAATATAAACTTATTTTTTTTTTATTAAGCCGCTCACATTTTATACTGCTGGGGCTGAGAGTTTACATCATCAACATAAATTAAAAGAAGTAATGTCTATTCTCGATCTAACTCATCTTCCGAATGTGAGCAAATCATTGTTGTTATCTTCTTCATCCTGCTCCTTCTATTTCATCGCGATGTCTTCAGAACATGTCTTTTGGTGCAATTCCATAAGTGCATCTTTATTCAGACTTTTTTCCGCGCCCAAATCCTTTGATCACACAACTTCTATTGCCGTGAAGGAAGTTCGACTCTATTCAGAGGCATATTGAATTTTTTCCATACTAAATGCGTACTCACTAGCTATCGAGACATAGAATTGCAAAATTTCCTTAGCCATTTTACTCCAATATAGAAAATACCTTCCTTTGCTCTCCCACCATTCGAGAACATCAATTGATTTTCATGATCAGACATGCTCATGTCAAAAGGTGTTTTCTGCACAGTCAACCTGCAGCCTCGAGATGGAGTAGAAGCATGGCAAATTTTTCACCATGGCTTTTTAAGGTGATTACTCCTTTACTTTAGAAGATAACACGATTAATCCATAAGAAAGAGTACCACTACTTTGCACTTTGTCATTGAGAGAATGATTTTAAAAAATTGGAATACTTGTTGTATAAACATGTTTAAAGCTTTTGTATGCATCATAGAAATTAACAAAATAACTAGGATTGAAAGGCTCCAAACATTCATAAAATAAATCTATCCATGCAAAGAATATATCTAGTTTAATGGTTGGACACATTATTGCACCGATAGCATATGCATGTGGAATGGGAAGATAATATTTCAAAAATTTCTCTTCCATATTAGGAATCATGTCTCTAGCAACAAACTTATCCCTATTATCATGCATATGCATAGCAAGCTCGACAATACATTCAAAAGCTTGATGAATATTGGGACTATATTGAGTTGAAAATGCTTTAGCGTAGTCTTTAAAGGTGCAAGAAAAACGGAGCAACTCTAAACAAAAGAGGTCCAATTTGAATAATAGGTGATCTTGCATAACGACTCTCATTAGTAGGCTCGAGAATATTATAAAATGACGTAATCTCATCTCTATATTTATATGCACGAGCAGTTAAGATCATATGTAGAATTCCATCTAGTCTCTACATCCAATATTAATTTTCTATATTTTTACCACTTGCCAAAACCACGCCTTTGTAATTTTTCTTTTGGCTTATGGGAAGCCAATTAAATGAACTCCATTTCTATTAATAGGCTTGATAAATTCATCCCAAATGATAGCAATTCCATCTTTATTACTAGTCAAGAACACACATAAACACCTAGTACGAAATAGTTCTTCAAATTCTGGCTTACATTTTAATTCTAAGAGTTTCAATAGACACACTATTAGCCGATGCATTATCAATCGAATAACTAACTTACGTGAACATCTATTCAAAACAACATTGCAATATTCCATCGTTATTTGAATATTATCATGTTTAGCAACACACGGAATAATAAATAATACCAAGAGTCCAATCAACATCTATCCAATGACAAAAGAACACACATTATATCAAAGTCATTTAAAAGTAGCAATATCACTAGCTAAACAAACATTCCAAGGCAATGAAGAAAGTTTACACATAAGAAGATCTTTTGGTTTAAAAAATATTTAAAGGCAATACTCTCATGTAGCTTCTGTGGATGCTGTCCGCCGAGGGATCGACCAGCTTCCTTGAATCCAATCGGTATATCTCCAACTTTCACAATGATTGAAGGCAAAGCACTACCTACCACAAATTTCTATCGATTCAAGTCTATAATTTAACTTATCATAAATAATTTTTGGCCGGTCATAGGTTAGTTGCTTGAACACCTCCACCTCGCCTTCTTTTACTATCTTCATCGAAGCTTATGACTACTGCTAAATGTCTAATAAAATGTCTCGTTCCACCTTTCCCACTATAACTATATATATTTTTACAGTATACAAGCCATTTTTCTACCGGGTATAAAGTATTTCCAAACCCATGATGTCTTTTTTTCTTGAACTAAACATTTACCGGTGCTAGCTCGACGATTCTTGAGTGATATTGCTTTCATCTCCTACCTTATTTTTGCCTTTTTCAAACACCAAAAATCTACTTCTTCCCCTCTCCTTCTAGATCCCTCATCATCTAGATCTATATTATTAAAATTATCAACACGACTAAAGCCTGGGGTCTATCAGGGCTCAGATTGGGGTTTATGTCAATTGTAGTTCCACCACCTCCAATTCTAAGATTCCAATTCTTTTTAGGAGCCATTGTAATAAAAAAAAACTTACAATACTAAATAAGTTGAAATTCTAACAAGATTATACCAAGTAAACAAGTAATATAATAAAATGAGTAGATGGAAATATTGTACCAATTTTAATGCAACTCAGAATCGATTGGAAGATGATGATGCTAATTTTGGAAATTTTGATCAAATTATTTATTCTCCAAGATGAATATATTAAACATTTATAATTGAAGTAGTAAACTAAGAACCAACTATGATATATTTAATGCGTGGAATGAACTAGCTTCAGATAATTGAAGTAATATGAATTAACGATGATATTCGATGCGAGTAAATTTAATGAGCCATGTTCTTTTATTTATGCGAGGAGAAATTGCTATTTTTCTCTCGAACTCGACGTCCGCTAATAACGGATATCTTGCTGAAAACGGCGATGTTGAGCACGGCTACTTACCGGACGTCCGTAATAAAGCGACATCCGCTAATAAGGCAAGGGAATCCAACTAAGATAAAATCGACGTCCGGTTTAATTTAATGACGCCCGCCGCGACGAACCACTAATCTAACGCAGGTTTAACGCGATTCGAACGCCCACCGACCAGAATTTAACGCGGCGCCGATAAATCGCTTTTTTGTTAAACTCGGCCCACTCCCAATTTGCTGTGTTGGGTCATTTAAGCCGACGGGCTCAACGAACGGGTTTAATCTCGAAACGGACTAACGAACGGTCCAACGAACTCCGCCCACTTGTCACGCTCTTACTACGAGTGGATAAAGAATATTGCACGACATGCATGTGTGCCACACTAGCCTACCGTAAAAAGCAAGGGCCGGTAACCCAAAACCGTCCGATCCGACCCGGTGAACGGGTTCGTTATCCATTCATTAAACCAAAAGGCTGAACCCAAACCCTCCTCCCTCCTCCTTTCCTCCCCCCCCCCCCCTGCTTCCATTCTTATTCTACGTGAAACTTTCCTTCCTCTATTCCACCTAAATATTATTGTTCATCCAAAAATGTTAATTGCTTTTTTGATTTGAGGTTTATAATTAATTAATTATTGATTTGGGGTTTGAGATTTTTTGAATTAGGATTTTCTAATTTGGAGATTTTTTTATTTGTGGTTTTGCATCGATCCACTCCTGAACCCATCCGAAAATCGACCGCTGCGTAGATTCACCCTAGAAACTATCGGATTAATTCGATCCAAAAAAATAAGAGTTCTTGATAGGAGTTTCGCATCGATTTGCATGCTAATATACGGTCCGAATCGGACTGCAATGATTATATACACAAATCAAGAAAAATGGTTTAGCAATGCTTAGACCTTTCCAAGTGTGATGTTCCGCTCCGCATTAATAATATTATGAAATAGTATACTGGGTTGCTCGGGTGTGGAGTATTTCGAGGGAGAATCGAATTTTCAAGTTGAATCAAGCTGGAGATGTCGCATTTAATCGATCGGTTGGTAAATAAGGTTTCGTATTTAAGATTTTAAAGTCAGAATCGAGCGGCATAATATTATTTGGGGGATTGTAGTTAAATTCTATATTAGAGCTGCTATTGTTAAATCGAGACGAGAAATTGAGCCGAAAACCAACGGTGTCGAGCAAAGCTGAGATATTTTTGGCGACTCTCGTGCCTTTTATTCTTATCTCCTTATCATCCAACACAAAAAAACACAACACTCTCCTCCCTGCTGCGCCGAAATGGTCATCCTTCCCCCCCAAAATTTTTCTTCCATTTCTCTCGCCGATTGTCGCCTAAAATCAAGAGCAAACGTGGGAATCCTCTTCTCCTCATCATCCTCATCACATCTAGGTAAGCTAGATTGAATGTTTTGGGTTATTTCTTGAGTTTTGGAAGAGTTGACTTTTAAGAAATTTTACGACTTCAGATCTTGGACATTACACAGATGTAAAACGTGCTATCCGGTATCAAAGTGCGGATTAGCGATGATTTCAGTAGTTATCAGTTGAAAGTCGTAAAGCTGCTATCTTGACTTTTGTTGACTTTTATTAAATTAACTTTAAATTGTAATATGAGATCAAAGGACTTTAATATGGTTGTTTTGGGTATGGAATTATTGGTTTGGATGTGGATAGTCAGAATTCTAGTTGAGAAAGTTGGGGGAAGTTCGTATAGCCTTTTCGTGATTTAATTGGAGGTTGTATTTAATGGATTAATTAGTTGTTAAATGATTGTTTGATTGGTTAAATGTACTTAAGGTGTGATTGTCAGTATTAAGGCACGGATCGAATATCGAGAATGTAATACGTTGGAATGTTAAAAGGGGTATATCAATCTGGGATAGACGATCATAAGAGTCAGAATGGGAATCATGCGAGACGGTATAACACTGATATATATCTAAATATTAAAGAGAGGTTATTCTACGAGATGCTATATAATGTATAATTTTTTCTTAATAGAGCTGAGCCCGATCTAGCACAAGGACTGCATGTAGATATCATTACTACTTTTGGGCTCGAGGTGAGTACAAATCTCTACGATGGGACCTTTCATATTATGTTATATTTTGCATGTGTTATCTTAGGATTATTCTGACATGTGTATCAGGTGGATTATGATTGATACCATGCAGTAAACTTCGACGGCATGATGCATAGTACGAAATAACCGAGATTTGATCGACATTACGAGATAACTATGATTATGAAGTACGTTATGACATAATTGAGATGAAGTTACATTATGAGATAGTTTTGGATAAAATTCATGTTATGAAATCAAGCAGGGCCGCTACACATGCTGGTCAAGGCCCGGCGTGGTCGCGCGGTACGCTTTTGATTGTTTTACGTGTTATTTCATGAAGGGCGTGACTCGACCGAGGTTCAGCAGCATATTGTGGGTAGCCCCGTGATTCGAGGTTTGGGCGCTGAGCAGTACATCAGGCGTACTGGTCGGGAGGACGCTGAGGCCCCATCTGATTACTGAGGCGGATTCCTCATGGTGGTATTATTCGAGGCGATTCTCATGTGCGTATTATTTGGAGGTGGATTCCTCATATGCGTATTATTTGAGGCGGATTCTCTATATGTGATATTCGGAAAGCGACCTCTCATACGTGTATTATTCAAGTGAGGTGATTTCTCACTGATTTAATTTCAGGCGGCCGGTATCGTTTTTCCGAAATTAATATGCATACCATGCATCAAAATCTCATGTGTAAAGCGTCAGTAACATCAGAATATTGAGAGAATTCTATGTGATACGTGGGACGCTATTTATTAAGTACTGACACGTACGTGCATATGATATATATTTATATACATATGCCATTTAATATATACGATGAATCCTGGGCCCTATATTTGTATTCACTGCCTTTTAATAAATACTCCCTATTCTCTACGGGCGTTTTCATGCCTAGGTTCTAAGAGAGGTTGATCACCGAGGTCAAGCTGAGAGTTCGCATCGATAGGTCAGTAGACAAGATCGTGATGAAAGCGGTAAGGCATAGGAATTCCTCATCACCATTTCTCCTTTGTTGTCGATTTGTATTTTGTTAGACTTGTGTTTTGTATTTCATTGAGGGGTCTGGTTGTCATACTTTCCCTCATCGCCATTTCTTTGTATTATGTCGCTCGTTGCTTTTATCAGACATTGCCATATCACCTTACTGATGGACAAAAAGTATATTTTTATTATTAGTTAATACAAATGAAGTCTAAGTTGTTATCCATCGACGGTGACTCGTGTACAAAAGTTGTCGATGACCTAACTCTCGTGGGCTAATGCATCAGCTGTCACATAATTTGGCAATGTAGCTAGGTTTCGTCAGGCGCCTTTGTGTGGTTATGTGCCTAAAAAGATGGTCGAAAGTGGTTGCCGATCCGAGTGTCCTCGAGTCTCGAATTTTTCTTCTTTCGTGATCGGCTGACCGCTGAAAGATGCCACTGAAGATTATCGCCGAACCGCGCGAGTACCCTTAGGAAGCGTCGGTGATGAATCGCATTCGCTGTTGTAAGTTGACATAAGAATTGAGCGGTTAGTAACTTCATGCAGTATATCATCAAGTCAATTTAAGAAATTTCACGCATTTCATTTATGATACTACCGATAGCTGTTTCCTTATCAAGCCGGGTAGATTCTCGGCTTTTTACCTCGATAACGCACTTATAGAGGATATGCACTCGCCAAACGTGCGGAAACGGTATTGTGGATATCAGAGATTGCCGAATTTGGCCGAGCGGCGGAGATATATCAAAAGACGTCGGGAAAGTTGTTCATAATGTCGTGATTTGGAGTTGTTAAGTTGGTTGAGATATTTATGTAAATCTAAGAGAGCTTAAGGGTAATCCGTGATTGTGGTATAAGATTTGATCCTTAGACGCGGGGTTAACTCGCCGGCACCAGATAATCGGGTGGAAGAGCGCTGCGATAAGCATGATACTGACCCCAAGTGTTGCAAGTGCGTATATATGACTAATTTAATTGGATGATCGTGATGGACCACTCGTGAAGATGAAATAAGTTAATGAATCTTGTCAGTCTCACGCTGGGTATCAAAACGAGGCAAGAAGAGGATATGTAAGTGTCATAATAGGGGCGACATGGAAATTTACTTCGACGGATACTAAGTGAATTGAGGATAAGTCAAATCGAACTTTTGCCGTAAACCGTTGTTACGATTACGATTAAGGAAGTTTATCGATCATCTAGATGCGCGTTGAACGTGATCGCGCATCCAAATATCGGGAAAATTGGTATCATGAATTAAGTATCCGGGTACTTATTAGCGGAGCCATGAAGTCGGGATTTAATGTGAATCGAAAGGTATCGGGGATGAAAATGAATATTTTGCTGGATTGTCATTATGAGTTTTAAGTTTTTTGTTATAAATTGTTTCGAGAATAAAAGGGAAAAAAAAAAAAAAATTTTGGGACTCTGGGAGGAAGAAAAGATGTTTAGTAGTACTTTATTACTAAACTTCTTTTGAGGATCGGATACATAAATATTGAATAATTTTATGAAACATGATCTTAAATGGAACGGTGATATATTATTTAAAGTTTACTTATGAATAGGGGAATTTTGGTAAATACGTAACATGATCGAGATTAGATTGAACGAGATTTGGTGGTTGTTAATGTACGATAAAGTCAGCAGATAATCGCATTACGATGAAACGGGAAAGTTCGAATAACCATGGGAAGCGTATGATACGTGAGTATATGTTAGCCGTGACACGCCAGTTCTAACAAAGCAATTGAAAAGCAGAAAGTATGAAATTAATATATGAATTTGGTAATAATAGCCGAACATCAAAAATTTGATTAACGGTGCACTCGTCGCTCGAGTAGTCGCGAAAGACACGAGAAAAGAATGATGATTTCTTCAAGATTCGAGTATATTATGTACTATATAGTTAAGAATCAAAGATGTTGATTTGGGAAATTAAATTTGTAAGCTGGGAGAGCTGAAAGTAGAAGTTATAAGAGTGCTTAATCTCTCATAAATTACGGTTAAGACGTGAATGTACGGTCAGTAGCGTTAAAGTTAACGAGCGAAGGTACGGATTGATTTTCTGCTTTAATAGAGTGACTATGACATTCAAGCGTGATAAGTGGGAGTAAATGTTTCGATATCATACTGTTACAAGATATGAGAATCGATTAAGTCTCATTGAAAGGTTGGTGAATAAATTTTCAAGGATGAGCGCGAGATTATAAATGGAATTCTCGTAAAATTATAAGATTTGAAGTATCGCTCGCTCGAGAAAGTTGGATTAACACTAAGGAAAATTGGTGAAATTAGTAAAGCAATATCATCAAGCTCGGGATCTCACTTATAAAGAGAAATACGACGGTTAATATATCGGTTATAAATGAAAATTTTTGTTTAAACGATAATACGTAGGAACTAACACGGTGGATGCTGCTAATGTTAGTTCTAAGGATTTGAATTAATGGACTACCGGCGGTGTATTTAAGGTTGATGGACAATGGAGTATTAACAAGCGTAAGAGAATATACATGTCGCACTGCAAGAATTCAGAGCATAGTTTTGAGAATGAGCCTACTGCGGGGTGTACTTGAGACTGTAGTTTTGAGGTGTATTGCGGGGTTGAATAATTTTGGTATCACGGTAGGAAGAAATGGGAGGTCGCCGAATCTATAACTCTGTGAGGATACCGAAAAAAAATTTATACTTATGATTCTCGACGATGGATTTGGGAGAAATCCTAATAAGAATAATAATTGAATTGCTACAAGTGTATCTACGTGTTTTCTCCAGACGATTGAATCATTATGTGAAGCGTGGTACAAAGTTTATGTGGAGCAATTATAAGATTCTCAGGGATTTTGTAACGGTCACAGGACGCGAGTCAAGATGTTAAACGCCGTTTCAAGTGGGTGTTAATGACAGCGGTGTCGATGTCAATTAGAATACAAATGTAGGAATTCATGAATTCAAGGACAAATAGTGGAATGTTTATGTGTCGATTCGTATAAAGGCCTTATCGGAAAATATACTATCAACAGATGGTGATATAAGATGTATTGAAGAAAGTTAATTTGTTAACAGTATGATAATTCTAAAGAAGAGGAAAGTCACACGGTAATACTAACTTCCAAGCCGTTGTTGTGATGGCACCATCGTGGAAGCTATTCAAGAGTTCAGAATATCATTTAAACGAGACGGAGGAAAGTGAAAATGACTCTGAATGAGCTACAACTGCAGTTGAATTTGAACCTTACAGACTACAACAGAATAAGTTTCGGGATATGTTAAATTAATGAAGCGAATACGATAATATAGCTGTTGAATGTGAATTGTATCCAAGCAATTATGCTGCATAGCGGAGACTCAGCGTGTAAAGTCACGCCATAATGTCTAACAATTCGGGTGCGGTGAGCACGTTAACTTATACTCAAGTAAGAGGAAAGTTCGTAATGAAGGATGCCAAGTGAATACGGGTAGGTGAAATTTTCACCCCTATCAGAAAATACATTAATCGAGGAGATTGTTAAAAGTGGGGATAATATAAATATCAGAGCTGGGCATAAGTCGTTTCGACAAAGGTTATCAAGCAAGCAACGACGGTTAACATCGTAGTATGGATGATATATATACGCATGTTGTTGGAATTATCATGGGAAATCGGATGTTGATAAATCATAGTAAGACTAGAAATATACGATGTTAACAGCCAAATTCTAGGTATATATATATGCTATGGTGAAATTCAACAGATAACGATAGCTTTACGGTTAAGATATTAAGGTATTTACATGAAGTGTCGATATAAATAAAATGATAGGTGCAGTGAAAAACACGACGTTGACCTATAATGACAATGAAATCATGATGGTACGCGAACGGTAAATGAACGAGGCTTAGATGTGGTAACAGATTGGATGAAATGGGCGACAAGGATATACATACCGGCTAAGGTTTGTTATATGATATAATCATACTATGAAGTTGGTGTTTTAAGAGATATAATATGGAAGATTACTTAAATTCACAAGTTATCGCGATGATTATATGTTAGTTGTACGCCGGTAAAACCTCGGGGCGTATTTAATGCATAAATATGCGAATAAATAATTTTAATTTGTTGGGTTTTGATAAGAGAATTTACTTGCATGACACGAATCCGGAATATTAACGAGGCGATACGTTTCATTACCTAATTGGCGAGCGATACCTACCGACATCTACGATACGGATATTGATTTTGGAGCGGTATTCTTGGTATTTGAATATTGGCGATATTGATAACATGATAAACATGAAGTTGGATAGTGTTGTGTAATACGGGGATATGAGAGGACGATATCGAGTCAAGTCAGGCGACGGCGATGATCATGATATGATTAGATTGCGTAATATCCAACAGAGTAAGTAATATTCGTATACGCCATGAATGTATTTACGAGGTAGTACGCGATCTCCGGCCTTAACAGATCATGTCGGGAGAATGCGATCAGCGACAAAGATGTCACGATATTCGGTAATAAGACCATATTGAAAGGCGAGTCGGGGACGATAAGAAAATCGGTCTTGGCAAATTGAGGGACGAAATTTTGCGTAGATCGCTATAACCCGCTCCGTATTAATATTTATGAAATAGTATACTAGTTGCTCTATGGAGTATTTCGAGGAGAAATCTAAATTTTCTGTCAATCGCTTTCTGAGATACGAATTTAATCATCGGGTTGGTAGCTGCTTTCGGGTATTTAAGATTTTGTTGTAATCGAGCGTATAATATTATTTGGGATTAGAAGTTAAATTTATACAGCTTAGCATTATAAATCGAGACGAGAATTGTTTCTAAAAACTGAATCAGAACAGCAAGCTTTTGAGATATTTTTGGCGACTCGCGTGGCCTTTTTTGCTCTCTCATCCAACAAAAAAACACAACTCTCCTCCTCGCTACGGCCGAATGGTCATCCTTCCCCTCAAATTTTTTTTTCTTCCATTTCTCGTCATCGTTTCAAAATCAAGAGTGAATCCTTTCTCCTCATCATCCTCGATCACACATCTAGGTGTTGTGATTGAATGTTTTGGGTTATTTCTTGAGTTTTGGAAGAGTCGACTTTTTAACAAATTTTGTTGACTTTGTATCTTTATATTATGGCATGTAAATGTTATCTCGAGTATCAAGTAGGGATTAGCGATGATTTTGAGGTTAATAAGAAAAGCGTGTAAGTGTTATCTTGACTTTTATTGACTTTTATTAAATTAACTTAAATTGTAATACGAGATCAAAGGATTTTAATATGCTTGTTGTGATTTTAATTATTGACTGAAGGGACAGTGTAATTTAGTTTGTAAAGTCGTAAAGTCAGATAGCCTTTCGTGATTTAATCGGAGGTTGTATTTAATGGATTAATTAGTTGTTAAATGATTGCTTGATTGGTTAAATGTACTTAAAAAGCGATTGTCAGTAAGGTACGGATCGAATATTGAGAATGTAGTATGTTGGAATGTTAAAAGGGTATATCAATCTGGGATAGTGACGACAAGTAAGAGTTGTAAACGGAATTGCTAGACGGGTATAACACTCGGGATATATCTAAATATTACAGAGGCTATTCCACGGTACGCGTTATAACGTATAATTTTTTCTTACTGGGTGAGTTGAGCCCGGATCTAGCACAAGCGACCGCATGTAGATATCATTACTACTTTTTGGGCTCGAAAGTAGTACAAATTCACGATGACCTTCTTCATATATTACGTTATATTTTGCATGTTATCTTAGGATTATTCTGATATGTGTATTGCGTGATTATGATTGATACTATGTGTGTAAACTTTGATTTATGAATGCATAGTACGAAATAACCGAGATTGAATACACATGGAGCAATCCATGACATGGCGCGTTACATTACAATCGGTATTTATGAGTTACATTACGAGATAGTTTTGGATAAAATTCATGTTATGAAATTGCAGGCGGTGGCCGTGTGGCCGCGCAGGCCGGTGTGTGTGTGGTCAGCAAAGGCAGATGCGCTTGATTGTTTTACGTGTTATTTCATGAGCCGCGGTGACTCTAATCGGGAGGTTCAGCGCGCGTGCATATCATAGTAGCCCCCGCGGATTCGAGGTTTGTGCGCATGCACATCGGCGGTAAATGTCGGGAGGATGGCGCGGAGGCCCCATCCGACATTGAGGGATTCTCATGCTACAGATATTCGGCGATTCCTCATGTGTATTATTTGGAGCGATTCATATACAGACATTTGGCGATTCTCATATATGTATTATTTGGAGCGACCATACGCTGTATTATCTATACGGGATTCCTCACTTGATGACTTTGTGTGTCGAGATTGCTTCCTCGAACAATATGCATTAGCTATGAATAAAATCTCATGTGTAAAAGTCAGGTCAGTAACATTGTAGAGAATTCTATGTGATATGTGACGCTTATTTATTAAGTACTGACACGTACGGCATATGATATATTTATATATATATAAGCATGAATATATATGATGGAATCGCCCAGCAGATATTTGTATTCACTGCCTAATACTGACTCCCTATTCTACAAGCGGCTGCTTCATGCCTAAAAGTTTCAAGAGGCTGATCACCTATATTGCTGAGAAAGTTCGTGATTGACAGGCCGGGTAGACAAGATCGTAGATTTATAATGGGAAGTGCATGAATTCCTCATCGCCATTTCTCCTTTGTTGTCGTATTTGTATTTTGTTGTACTTGTGTTTTGTATTTCATCGGCGTAGTTCTGGCCATACTTTCTCATCGTCACTATTTTCTTTGTATTATGTCGCTCGGGTTGCTTTATCAGATACGCTGTTGGGCTTCACCAATGCATGGACAAGATATTTTTATTATTATTAATGTCAAATGAGTTTTTACGTTGCTATCCATCGACGCATGACGGCTGCATGCGCTGTTGATGACCTTAACTCGCATACCGACGCATGTCAGCACCAAGTTTCCATTAATGTGAGATCATATACCATTTTTCTCTTTATTATGCTCGAATTTTAATCAATTGTACATACAATGTAGCGTACATATGATACGAGAAACATTTATCTAACATTACGTTACAGATATCGGTATAAAAATCAACACCATCGCTATTCTTAAATTATATTTTCAAAAATTATATTAAAAAAAAATTAATATTACCCCTTCGTTCCATAAAAGATTGGGTTTCCATTTCGATTTTTTGATAGCTATAATTTTTAAACTTTGACCGTAAATATTTTGTTTGTATTATATAATACTTAATGAAAAGTATATTAACAAAAAAATACATTTCAAATTCTTTCCATTAATATATTCTTTATCAAATATTATATAACACAATACAAATAAATATATTTTTGATTGAAGTTTAAAAATTACAACTATAAAAAAATTAAAAATCGCATAATCTTTCATGTAGATCAAGATAGATAAATACTATTTTCAAAAAAATCTAATTATATAAATTTTATATTTATTAAAATAACGTCAATTAAGAATTTGATGATCAAGCTTACCAATGATACGAAGCATCTGCATTACGAGGAAAGAAGAGGCAATATGAGATTCCAACCAGAACCAAGTGAAATCTTCATACATGATGCACCAACTTATCAAGTTATAAATCACTCAAATTTGTTGAAGTCAGATAATTATACAAGAAAGCATCACTCAACCTCAAATAAGCACTAGTAAAAAGAATTCACAAGAAGAAAAATTGAAGTGCAAATTACAGAGCATCTAATTGAAAAATAACAAACAAAGAGTTGAACACTATGAAGTCTTAGTTAGAAGTTACAATGTGGGATCATGCATGCAATAGACAACAAGGGTTGACGAATATGTCGAAACGAGGAGTATAAACTGCCCGTTCATGGCGAGAAATAACTCATATGCAATCGACTACAAAGCAATCATAACTTTACAGTGGAAAGTATGTAATCTTTGATACACCACAGCATATTTTGCCATTGGTTATAGTCCGCTTAACATGGCAAATGATCTCTGACCTGTAACTTGAGGCGATGGTAGATTTACTGATTGTCCAATTATATAATCACACTTCTGTCCACATCTCTGAACGCCTGGCTTCAAACACCATATGATAAGAGGACCCTTTTTCACGCTTATTATTTGACAATGCGACACAAGCTAGAAGATCGATCACACACTAAACTGTCATTGAGGTTTTGTGAGAGACCGGCTTGACACACCATGCAACAATTTGACAAACCCTAGGAAACTAAGCTTTCCATCAGTGTGTCTAATCCAGTCGTGGAGAACAGCATGAACAGGAACAGAAGCGCTTAAACCAAGTTCCTGAAGAATTTACAGAAACAAGTATTTTGTGGTCAGGATACTCGTATAACAATACTTCTACAAGATACTACAGTACTACTTGTGAAGGATTGACTTACAGAAGCCAATTCTTCGATCATGATGGCTCTATTTCCATCCTTGTCAAACAAATCGTATGCACAACGGGCATGTTGCTCCCAGCGATCAAGAGCTTCAAGCTGATGGACACTTAGTGCTGCAGCACAGAATTCCTCAAAGTCCATTCTTCTGTATTCAAGCGCATTGAGCTGGCGAAGTGGTTTACATGTAGAGAAGAAAGATTAGCGAAAAGAAAACAACATTAACACAGTGAATCCAGCTAACAGTATAATTTGTCAAAAGGTGATACCGATGCAAGAAATTCATGGATGCGCGACTCTTTCATCGCATCTGTTGCATTTTTCGACAAGGCCTGAAACATAATTTTAAAGTGGTGAGTTTAAAACCAAGATGAGAATTTGATGTGAAAACTTCGAGAAAATACGAACCGCTTTTATATTGTCCAACCATATGGTTCCATTTTTATTCGGTTCCAGAAGAGCGAATTGCTCCTTCAAGTAAAATAGCTCATCCACAGTCAATGTCTTAGACATAGCCTGTCAAGGTTAGAGCATAAGTCAGGCCAGAAAGGTTGGATCGATAATTAAATGGATGCCACACTACCCCAAAATAGATTATCAATAGGGAGAAGAAAGATTAAAGATGTATCTGAAAGATTTTTTAAATTTTAAATGTATACACACAATTTTGCCATTTATTCCAGAGCAGCCGACAGTTGTAGGGATGGCAATTTGCTCTGTTCTGCTACGGTAGGGTGGAAAAATCATGAACTAGGAGTTGGTGGGGGTTCATTTTCAGGCCTAAAGAGGGGTAAGGCACGATGCTTTGGAACTTAACCTTCTCTTTCGTAACTTATAACCTTGAAAATAAGCACTGGCGTAATATTTTACTTTATAACAAAATCTCAAACTTTCATGGCTTCCGGAGTATTTCTTAAGTTCTTCTCTATATTTGACTTTTTATATCTACTGTTTCATGAAGTTCTATATGCCTGCGATCCATTTCTATTATGTGATTAAGTTACACTTCCATTTCCATGTCTACACTAGTTACTGTGAGTATTTTTAAATTATGGGCCGGGCTATTATTTATTGAAGTAAAAACTATAACCCAACATCGCAAGAGCTCACCCGTAAAGCAGCTTTTCGAAGAGCTGATGAGCGCATATAAGTCTTCATGAGCTTAAAAATTAGTATATCCAGAGGCACTTTTACATCATGACTATTTCTAATCCATGGATGACCTGCATAAAGAACATAATTAGACCCATTAGACATATGCAAATTACATTTGAATTTCATCTTTGACTGAAATGTGATACTTACATAAGCCTTGAGCTGCAGTCATTCTTCTTCGTGGATCTTTGTATAATAATCGCTTAACAAAGTCCTTTGCCTCGGAACTTAGACTAGGCCAAGGTTGTTCTTCGAAGCTTGGATCAGCTTTCAAGACAGCACGAAAGATGCCAGACTCGGTCCGAGCCCAAAATGGACGGCTGCCACATAAGAGAATATATGCAATAACCCCAATGCTCCAAACATCACCTTCTGTACTATAAGATCTATGCAGAACTTCAGGGGCTACATAATATGCACTGCCTACTATATCATTAAGCCTTTCATCTGGAGACCAAGATTAGATTTTAGAACTAATACATAAAACAGACAACTAACATAAGATAAATAATATCAAAGACGTTGACTTCGGATGAAGTTAAAAAGGACTAACCTGGCTTTACAAAATCTGACAACCCAAAATCTATGGCTTTCAGTTGCGAATTCTCTTCTTTAGATTTATACAGAAAGTTCTGATACACCAACAAGCAACTGTTAGACAAGGTTGACTTGCAAATAAAATAAACGGAGATAATGAGGAGATTTATGATCAGAATCAACAGGTCCATTTTTTTTTTATAAAAAACCCACCCACCGCCCCCCTTACAATGAGAATCGAACCCAGGACCTCTAAGTCACTTGAAGGCCTCCTAACCACTAGGCCATTCGATATTCTCCGGTCCAATTTTAGTAACAAGTGTAATCAATTCAAAAAATATGGGGAAGGATGGGTTTTCAAGTGATTTGAGACCCAAAACCAGTAACATTACTTCTCCGTTCACAGATTTCATAACACAAAGACCCACATTCTCATTATTTACTGGCCGCAAAATGTGTGCAATAAACCAAGATTCTATAATCTCTGTCAATAAATAATTTAATAAGCAACAGTCAGAAGAGAAAATGGGTTACCTCCGGCTTGAGATCACGGTGAACCACACCCTGAAGATGACAAAATGCAACAACATTTAATATCTGAATCATCACAGCCTTCGCATCATCTTCTGTGTACTTCCCACCTCTGAAAAAGAAAGAAAGTTATAATGGAGATCATCTAAATAATTCTTTCCACCCCTTGGATCACTAACTTATCCCAGCATACATAACCTGGATCCTACATCTGATAACTCATAAACTATAAGATGGAATTCCCTTTTATTTTATTTCCATTTTTAATATCTTTTTTGCCAGTTCTTAATCGGCTTGATAGAGAAGGAATACCTTGCTAATATTCTATCCAACAGCTCGCCTCCCTCACATAACCTGTGAACATAAAAATCATTACCACAAAAACAAAGTCTATTTAACTAATACATCTCACTTTCTCAGATATACGATTTCAATAACATAGAGATTCATAATTCAATCTTAGTTGATCATCAAACAAGTAAATGTAACAAAAGAAAATATAACTTACTCCATTACTATATAAACATTGTCATTATCTTCACAGGCATCATAAAACTGCACTAGATTACTATGCCCAGCCAAAGCTCTTAATATCTTTACCTCCCTTCGCACATCCTCAATTGCAATTGCAGTTGTCATCTGGTAACAAAAAATAGGCGAAACAAAAGCAGCACTGAAGTCAAACATAACATTCTATAGAATTCATTAGAGCAAGAAAATGACTTCATGGACCGAAGCCTGTTAAACTTCAGGTCACAAGAGACACGAACTTCCTCGATAATCAAGACTCTACAAAATTTTCTATTCCATTCATGAAGCTCCGATGAACTTTAGAAAACATAATACGCCACTCAGCACTTCTCAACAAATAGTCTACATAGAGTTCACGGTAATCCTACAGAGTAGCTACAGATGTACTAAATGATAAAAAAGACAGAAAAATAACATTGCACTTATGTTTTTGTTTCTTTCCTCTCTTGTTTTGGGGTAAAAGATTGCAATACAGTTAACAAACTCCAAATCAGAAGAAACCAAAAAACACAATATATTCTTGCAACTGTTTCAAACAAAATTAAATCACAAAACTATAATTAACAATCAAATCAGAACAGATCACTACAAAAAATCAAATTAATCAAACAGGAAATTGAACCTTTGCTTTAGGGATGACTTTAACAGCAACTTCCTGACCTTTAAGTTCCCCCTTCTTAAACTTAGCCTTACAAGTATACCCAAAATGCCCTCTCCCAACCTCATCTCCAAGCTCATAAGTACTCACAAAGTTCTTCAAGAACCCGAAAGTCTTATCCAACGACGCCCCCCTCTCCGACTCATTCCCTTCAGGGATCGATGAATTCGGCTTCACCGACCCATACCTCCTCGCCCAAACCGCCTTAATATGCTTTGCAGGAGATGGTGGAGGGAATGGCTTCTTAAAAAACCGTCTTGGGGTCGAATTTGAGCTAGCATTCGCAGGAGATCTACCCGGAGACTTTTTCGAAAACAAGAAATGTGCTGGACTAGGACTATAGAATGGGAAAAATGGAGATTTTTTACCACCACCATCTTCCTTTTTGCTCTTCAAACTACTAGGATTTTGACTTTCAACACCACTAGGAGTAGAATTATTATTATTATTATTATCCTGAGATGGGTTTTCTCTATTCTTATCAACCTCCAAATCTACTACATCTTCACCAGAAAAATCTGGTTCTGGAGAGGGTTTTGAAGTACAAGCACCCATTTTTTTTTATAATTAAGCTGAATATTAAAGCTACCCTAAATTGAAAAAATCAAGATTTTGATTGGAAAACCACAATAAAGTTTAAAACTTTGAAAATTAAATCATATTTCTTGCAAATTAAGCTTAATCTTAAGCTACAATAAAATGGAAAAATCAAGAATTTGTTTGGAAATTACTAAAGTTTCAAACTTTGACAATTAATCATTTTTCTTGCAAATTCAACTGAATCTTAAGTTACCCTAAAGTGAACAAATCAAGAACAACTACTAAAAATTCAAAAATTCAAAAAACTTAATAATATTTCTTGCAAATTCAGCTGAATCTTAGGTTACCATGAAGTGAAAAAATCAAGAATTTATTTGGAAAACCCCTTAAAAATTCAAACTTTGATAATTAAGTAACATTTCTTGCAAATTCAAACTCCTAAAATTTGAAAACTAATAATATTTTGAAGAATTCAAATAAGGAAGCTGAATAATATTAGTAAATAATTGGAAGGTGAATTATATTAATTAAAAATAGTAAAATGTTTGAAGATGAATATTTGGGCAAGTGAGGAAACGGATCTGCGGAGGATTGCAGACAGGTGGAAATTACCGAAAGGGAAATTGAAATAAAAGGCTAAGGTAATGTACATTTTGTAAACGTGGCAAACCAAATTGGGATTTTATTTTTTTATAAAAAAAATTTAGTGGTTGAATTGAGTTTTAAACTATTGTTTCTAAAACCGGTATTTAATAACTCAAACTAATACGTATTGTAAAAATTCATGGACTGCTGCCCATTTTCTTTTTGTTGAAATATGCTTGGGGGTAAATGTGAAATTGAATAGTATTTCCTTGGTAAAATTTATGCTATATATACCCCCCTAATCCCCCTCGCATTATATAACGCATCGAAGAAATTCACAATACATATATTACTAGTTAGTAGGATTAATTTATCGAAATATATCAGCTGAGTAACCTGAATGAAAAAAACCTATTAAAAAAGGAAAAATCATGTGAAAATGAACGAAAGCACGCCTACATACGACCGTACAAATAACGAAAAAAGAACGAAAATAGCACTAATTATTAATTTGAAGACCCACCCAATGAAAGTCCGACGGGCTAAAATATTATCTTAGAGAGTTTTATTATTAAATAATCGAGTATTGTTTTATCGACTTTAGCAAGTAGCTGAGCATCAGAAAAAAATCGAAGTTTCTAACAGAGTCGATAATTAAAAAATGATAATTGAAAAAACCAAAAAGGAAAAAACAATCACGTATGCCTACGATCCTACCTAATTCATAAGTTCCTCACTAAATTACGCGAGACGATATTCTATTCAAAAGTTGGTTGGACAACTACAAAAAAAATCACAAATGTGATACGACCAAGCTGCTGAAATAATAAAAGAGGAACGAAAAGAGCACGAACTATTAATTTAAAGACCCTATTCCCGAGTCGGGAGGCCGAAATATTATCTTAAAGAGTTTATTAAATAATCGAGTATTAATTTATCGAGCTTTCTATCAGAAGCTGAGCACTAAAAACAACCGCAGTTAAAAGCGAAAAAATATTCACTTGAAAAGAAAAACACAAGTCTCATACGAATTAGCTGATAGAAATAATGAAAAAGAGCTCTAATTATTAATTTAGCATCCTATATCCGAGTCGGACGAAACAGTTATCTTATATATTAAATAATCGAAGATAATTTATCGAATTTCTATCAGAAGTTGATAATTGAAAAAAAAAACCCAAAAATTGGAAAAAAGGAAAAAAAATTCGCGCCAGCAATTCCACGACCATAAGTGTCTTGTCAAATGACGGGCGAGACGATGTTCTATTCAATAGTTGGTTGAACTACTAAAAAAGCATAATGTATACGATCAAGGTAAATAACGAAAAAGAACGAAAAGAGCACGACTATTAATTTAACACCATATCACCGAAGTCGGAAGTGCTAAAATATTATCTTTAAAATGTTTAAGAGGAAAAAATATTCAAGTGAAAATGAATAAAAACACAATGTGATACGACCTACAAGATAAATAATGAAAATGAACTAAAAAGAGCACAAATTATTAATTTAAAGACTTATCCTCGTGTCGGTGGGGCAAAATGGTTATCTTAGATTATTTTAGAAGCCATAAATAATCGGTATTGTCTAAAACGAATCTAAAGGTAACTAATTATTAATTTAAGACTTATCCTAGCGAGAATTAAAAAGGTTTAAAAAAAAGAAAAAAGAAAAAAAACCAGCTCCACGCGCCTGGTCCATGACCATTACGCGTGCACTGCATGTCACTTTTTCTCTAATATAAGTAGTAGTAATAACAATAAAATAATATCATATCAATTTGAATATTAAAAAAATAAATATTATATAAATAGAGAATGTCATATAAAAGTATAGAGAATGTCATAAAAGTATAGAGGATGCTGCTGAACCTTATTTACATATCAATGACAAGATATGGCTCACGTAATTCCAATACCTCATATATACCTCATATCACAATCAAATTCCTCACTCTCTACATATTCAAGTATGTAATTCCAACATATTCAAACACTATCCCACTATTTCAACATTTTCAATTCAACCACTACAGTTTTACTAAACTCAAAATCCCAATTGAGCTTATCACGTTTATAATTCATTACGATTGAATGCGGAGTTCACAATATTTTAACCAACCTAGCTAGCTGTGCTCAATAAAATTATTAAATGAGATAAGACTTATACTCGACTCTAATAGTTATCAATCGGCCCAACATATCTCTAACTCGGATTTAATTAGGCTCGATCTTCTCATGTACAACTTTAATCATAGCCATAGATGATTCCAAAGCCTCCTCTCATAATCAAATTCCTCTTCTCTTTATGTTATTCAAGTACTATAAATAAATTTCGAAGTATTTAAACACTAACCTGGGACATAATCAAGCCAGATTGCATTTTCGATAGTGATTTCGATTAGAATCTATCGATTCAGAATAATAGTTATTTCGAAAGTAATTCAATTTCATTTGATGTGTATATATCCCTAATTCAACTGGTATCTTAGTAATTTTTCTATAACAGATCTGCATACTCATCTAGTGCGTGACTGTATACTTCGGATCGATGTGAAACTATGCAAGTCGAAGTCGCGTGAAACTACACTAGACAAAACCTTAATGCGCCAACACCACAAAGTTATTACAGAAGTTGAATCGAAATCATGACCTCGCCATCACAAACCTCATTTTACTCCACCACTCACTATCCTTAACATATTTTTAATAATTCTATAGTTGTTGTAAAACTCATGGGCTACTGCCCACTTTTGTTGAAATATGTTTAGGTAAATAGGGAAATTGAATAGTATTTCCTTGGTAAAATTTTCTATAAATACTCCCCCTTTCCCCAAATCCTCGATTGTATAACACATCGAAGAAATTCACAATACATATATTATACTCAATTCTACATTCCGCTCATCTAATAAGTAGTCGATTAGTTCGAGATATTAAATTCAAGCCAGAATAAGTTATCAGCACGATCATCTCTATCGGAAGTACTCATTACTAGGTATATCATTTATCCTTATTATTTTGATATTTATTTTGTTATATGTTCCCCTATTATGTATAACCTGGGCAATACGCCGCGATTCTATAATCGTAACGGATATTATTATTATTATTATTAATATATGATTTACCCTTGTTATAGAAAACTAGCAACTGGGTCAAATGACCTTATAACTAAATGGTTATTTCATACCTTATTACAATAAACTGAAACTTGCCAAAGTTGTTGTATAATAAGTATGAATATTATTTTGTGAGAGTTAAATCTTCATATCGTGGTTTATTTATTTACTAACTATGTGGAGTTTTAAATCTCATCTATCACTTAAAAGTATAATTTCAAACTTACTAATTATGTGGATATTTAAATCTCATATATCACGAAAGATAATTTCGAAAGAAAGCGATACTAACTTTTATACTCTTATGACTATATTGTTTATATTCGATAAAGTGTTAAAATCTTCATCTCGTGTTATTTATTAATAAATTTTCACCATGCGTGGAGAGTTTAATTTTGCATCTAACATCATAAGGTATAAAACACCTCACTTATATTATTATCTCACCGTTGTGTTATCTTTTATTTTATTTGTTATTGCATTTAATTATTTGTTCATAATCATATGTATTATCTTATCATATGTGTTCATTCATCGATGTGTGTTATCTAACAATCATGCATTATGTATTACAACTTATGCATTCTAACGACTACATCATTATTTAACACTTAAATTTTTTAATTTATCCTCATTTCATAACGATAATGAATAGTAAAATCAATATTATTTTCTTATCCTCAAACGGTAATAATAAGGTAACAATAACGGATAATTCTCAAAATTTCACTCTATAAATACTTCATTCTCTTCCACATTTCTAAACACCCTTTTCAAAATATTTATACACATCTACAAAATGGCTAAATATTTTCTTGTATTCATCACTCTACTTACGATTCTTTTCATTTCCACTATTATCAAACATGAAGAAATAGGTGGAAAAGGTTAGGCAGCATTCACAATATTTAACATTTTACCATTTCTAGTATTAGCTTGGATTGTTTATTTTTATTTTGATAGAGATTTCTTCGATTAAAACATAGTCATGATTTTTGTATTTGTTGTTATTAAATAAAATGATAATTTATGTCATAGTTTATATATGTGATTGACTTGATTGTAATTTGATTTAGAAAGAATCATGACAAACCTTACATCAATTCGAATCTCTAAGCCTCATTAGAGACAATTACATGTCTTGGAGCAGACAACATATTATCTCTGCAAGTCGGTGGACTCGATGATATCTTGTTAGATGTATTCGAAACAAGAGCTTCATCGGCGGTTGTTGCAAATAACAAAGAAACGGAAATGGCTAAACAGAAAACTGCAAGAGAATTATCTATAAAAAAGCTAAGGTGTTAAGATTAATTAAGCATCATTTAGATGGTGGCTTAAGACCAGAGTATACTCATACTAAAGATTCAAAGTTTTTGTGGGAAAGTCTTAATGAAAGGTTTGAAAATCAAAAATACCGTTATTGTTCTGATACTTACCTAATGGAACAAGTTTAGGTTCCATGATTTTAAAACTGTTGGTGAATATAATTCCACCATGCATAAAATCATAGCAAATTTAGAATTTTACGGTAAAACTATAACTGAAGCAGAGAAATTGGAGAAAACATATTCAACCTTTCATGCATCACATGTATTATTGCAACAACAATAGATTGAGAGAATATACCAAATACTCTGATTTGGTTAAAGACTCTCGCGTAACGTAACAACGGGTATTTATGAAAAACCACTGCACCGACCTACCGGGACAATGTCATTTCCATAAATAAATGCTACTTCTTTCAATAAAGAACATGGTGGTTATGATCGATTTCGAAGTCAAGGAAGAGGTCGTGGTCGCGGTCGTAGTAATTTCGTGGTCGGTGTCATGGACGTGGGCTATGAATTATAATAGAGCTCTTAGAAATTAACCAAATCGCCAAGAAAAGGGTAAGACAATCCAAGGTTCATAGAAAACTACGATGATTTATGCTACGTGACGCGAAGGAAAGTCCATCGTCTAAGGCTCAGACGTCGTAATATCTTTCAAAAGATATAAGGAATTTGTGAGGAAAAGAAAAAAGAAAAAGAAAAAGAAAGGAAGTTAATTTTAATGAACATTTAACCCAAGGATGACTCCTTACCTATCTCGAGGTCGCAAACTTCCTTGATGGGACAACCAGATAAAAATTGAATTAAGAAATAATTTGATATTATGAACTACCTATATTTGAATAATGCGCGATGAACTTAAATAATCTTCTATGTTAGTATTACGTGGTGACATTATTATGTAACGCCTGCTTTTATATCTGGGCGAAATAATAATGTTGATTATATGTCAGGCTTTATTTACTTTAAGTCTTATATCATTATATATGTTTCAAAAGGCTTAGCATGAAACGCGCTGAGACATTTGTATCCCGCATAAAGTGGAACAACTCACACAATCCTCAAGAGGAAGAAATATTTTACTGATATAAATTCTACTAGTGCAGTAATAAATACAATTTCAGTCAGGAGATTTGATCAAGGAACATGTACTACCATGTTCATATTACCAAATGGGATAAAATTTGTCATTAATGATGCTTTGTATTTTCCAAAGTCAAAAGGAAACTTATTGAGTTTTATTGATACATATCGCTGCATGACATCAAACGATAATCAAGGTAATATGAAATATATCTATACCATCGCTTAGTAAGCTTGGGAAAGCAAGAAAATATCAGTTAAACTATCGTACTCACTTAGATTACATTACACTTATATTCATGAAATTGAATGTAATTTGGCAATAAAAGAAGATCCCAAAATTGTGATTTTCTGGCATGAACGCTTAGGTCACCCTGGTTCAACAATGATGCGTAAAATAGTTGAAATTACACATGGTCATCCATTAAAAGGCTTAAAGCTTACAAAAGATGATAGACCATGTAAAGCATGTTCCCTCAGTAAACTAATAATAAGACATTCACCAAGCAAGATTCAGATAGAATCACCTAAATTTCTTGAAAGAATTCAAGGTGATATATGTGGACCTATTCATCCACCATATCGCAGACTATCTACGTATTTTATGGTATTAATTGACGCATCTAGTGATGTCATATGTTTGTTTATTGTCAAGTCGTGATATGGCATTTGCCAGATTTATTGCTCAAATAATCAAACTAAGAGCACAATTTCCTGATTACTATGTTAAAGTTGTACTTGACAATGCCGTGAATTTACATATGAAACATTCAATAGTTATTACATGTCAACTGGAATTATTGTTGAACATCCTATTCCTCATGTACATACACAAAATGGTTTAGCTGAATCATTATGAAATAGGGTAATTGTCTACTTCGAACAACCAGTTGTCAATACACCACCACCGACACTGGGCGACTAACTCTGGACCTGCTTAATCAAAGTAAAAACTGAACTAAAAGTAAAAAACGCAAAGAACTGTAAGTCGGCTCAAGGCCAATATAGCACTCTAAATCAAAGCGCCTTTTGCCCAAAGGAAAGATTTTACTATGATACGAATTACAAATAAGGACATATAATGCATCGCTCCCATTCTTCTTCACCCTATTCTACTAATATCTCTATGTGCGAGTCCGTGCCCCCCCGACTTCAATACACCTATCCTCCACTACACACTAGTATCCCTAGTATATGTCAACTACGTGGTAATCACTAAAAAGGACTGGCCAGAATAGGGTGTTAACAAATGCTTGTACAAATCCAAAGGGAGTTTTATAAAGCACCTCCGCATATCTCAAATTTACAATAAAATAAAATTAAAACTTTTGCCTCACAAAATACAATGCAAAATTATCTCTTGTTTCGGTAAAGAACTAGGTCCGCATAAGAGGCCTTTAAATAGTGTAGGCACAAATAAGATTATGGAAATAACTTCCATAAACGAAACTTCCATCTTCAGAACACATTCACGATTCGGGTCCTCTTTCCTTTATTTTGACGTAAGGACCTTCCTACTGGCGCCCAAGTAATTCCTTTTCCATTAGCCAAATCATATCTCATGAGATTTTCTTCATAAAGGAAGAAATATCTTCAAAGATCTACTCTACCCGAGCTATTGCTACCAACTGTTGGGAGATAGTTGGTCCGACATCGCGAAATACTCGACTACTTTCTTACGCACGAACAAACTCCCCCGGGTAAAGCGACAAATCTCGAGAACCCTACACGCCACAATTTAGCGTATATAACCGCAAATCGTGAATAGCGTAAATAACCCGCAAATAAGAATAGCGTGAATAATCACAAAATAAGACACAAAGACGGAATACAAACACAAATATTAGTCCAAATGGCATCACAAATGTCAAAGATGACGGCAAAAACAAAGCCATAAATATAAAGCCATGGCTAACACCACCAAACATCCAATTTGTCCACCATAGGGTTCTCCATCCGGACATCTCCCCCTATTTGTCCAAAAACATAACCAAAGCTCCTAAAACACATCCTGCTAATCGCACACCTGACACGGATATCAAGCCCGGAAGCGCCCGTGACACTACCGGCTACCACCAATCGGATCAAGATTTCGGGATCATCTTCTCCACTTAAGCTCCTCAAATGTGCCTCCAACATAAATTTCCTAGTCAGGCTAGACTGAATCATCCCATCCAAATACTAAATCTCATCCCTCAAGAGTTAGGCTGTCCCATTAGTACTGCTTCCTGAATCTCCCCTAACATCAACAAAGGCGTATATCAAGAATACGAAAGTGCCCTCCATGAGTTTAGGACTGATAGTAATGGCTCCTGTGTGGGGGCCCCTCGTAGTAGTCGTGACATCTTCTTTTACGGGCTCGAGGATACTACATATCACGCTAGATAAAGCATGGTTTCGTGAACAACACGACCGAGCATGCTAGGCCAGTTTTGCAAAAAGAACCCGCCTAAATCAAATAAGACCCCAAAGGCCTATCATATAAAGAGCCCTAGCCAACGACTCGTAGACTAATAGCGCTGAAATTGCAGTGAACTCCGCTACCTACAATTCAACTTTATGAAGCACAACATACTTAACACTCAGTTTAGAGGAAGGAAGTCCCTTGTCAGGCCAAGTGTCAATGGCACCCTAACACTTTGACAATAGTAGATAGTTGCAAGTTGTAACCCGTAGCATCCCCATTGGCTCTTGCAAACTGGGCCATTGATAATTCCTCAGAAGTCAAAGCGTAAAGTTTCTCAAGTACCTTATTTATAGCTGGGTACTTGCATGACTGCCAATGTCCTCACAAATATGTTGTAAATAAATTCAATAGGACTAACTATTGTAACGGTTGGCATGACTCCCCGGCCCCTTCCAAATGCCTAATATTTCGAAGTTCTTCTCGTAGCTTCGTATAACATCTTCTCACCAAGTATACGCCGGTTTGCCACAAACCTATCCGGGCTTTTTCCCTCTCTGGGACCAAAGACATATTAGCAGTGGATATGGAAACAACATTTTTAGGAATCCTCATATTTCCCACTCTAGTGCGACTCGCTCGTGTTCAGCCTTGCCAGGTCTTTCCTTTAGTTATCATAACAGCCTATGTCCTCCTTATCGTATTCTCGAGTCTCTTCAAAGATTGCCACCCCTCGTGGCTCATGTTCAAAGTGCAACCATTCGCCGTCAATGGTTACGTGTAACGATGGCATCACTTCTTCTCAGAATGTATTCTCTCTCACCTCTTCAAAGTGCATCATCTTCATCGTTTCAAATTTTCCTACCTCTCAAATGCTCTCTCGCTTTCCTTTCAAATTGCTATCTCTTGCCAGCTCTCTCTTCCTTACTCAACTTCTTCTTAGGCACAGAAGATTCACCAGCATCAACACTCTTCTTGTGCTTCCTTTTCTTGGACTTCTTCTTCTGACCAGCATCCTCAGGGATTACCTCCTGAATGTTAGCATCCATGGTGTCATCAACACCTCGTCCAACAGTTGGTTCCTCAATATTTCCAATACCTCAAGATCCTTGTCGAGAAACTGCATCACCCTTCATCAACAACCTTAGCAGTCACAGGCTCTGTGTCAACAACACTTGGTATGTTAGCATCCATACCCTTTGCAACAAAGAAAGTTCGACAAAGTCATCGACAGATGGTCTCAAAGATACCTCCCCGAGTGGGTGGATTCTCCACTGCTTAACGTGTCCCTCGATATCAGATTAACATTCACTCCCAAGCCTTCAAAGGCTTGAACCTCCATACCTTCGCCATCAGACAAGATGTAACCCATCCACACCATCCCCTTCGGGAGTATCCTTACCAACATCATCAATGTATTTATCAAACACACCGAGGACTCGCTAGCCTTTTACCCATGGTGTCTTCGATGTACGGATCTCGACGTGATCTCGCAACTTCTCGACATTCAAAGAACCGAAGAGTCAATGACTCTTTCTTCAACAATTGGAGCAACCTCCTCTCCAATAACATTCTCCTCAACCCCAATTTCATCATGGGACCTCTCCCCACCAACATCATCATCTTCCACATTAACCCTGCTTGGCCTAGGGTTGTCGAGCTCTCGAACATTAGTATAGTCCACCCATGATAAATAGAAATTGTGGATTTCAGGGTTACTTCTTGGCATGACGCCACGCACATCAACAGCGGCACATTTCTAATCGGAGTTGGATTTAGCACAAGCTCTTCTTCCATACTCGTCGAAACAGGCGGTTTCGACTTTGCCCTTCGCTCGGGTCTTCTCAAGCTCACCACGTGGTTCAACCACCATGCATGTATCATCACTAGTTCCAACACCCTTCTTCTTCTAGTGTTGGTCAGCTCGACGCACATTAACGCCGTGTCTTTAACCATTTTTAATTTTGGGTTTTTGTTTGGTTTCGAGAATACGATGAGGTTGCAGTACTTTTGGCATAACAAGAAAAGAATTTGCGTGATCGTCATGATGGATCAAGGGGAGAAAATATGAATTTCAAGGAAGTTATCAAGATTTTGGTATGATTTGAGGAGGATATATGGAAAGTTTTTAATAAAAAGGAATGTGTATGTTAAGACAAGAACTTACCATAATAAATAAACCATAGTTGCCTTTAACTCGAGAATTAACTTCTCCTTCAAGCTTTCCTTCCAAAATAGATTTACCAAAATTTGAACTTCCCGACATATGCAACAGTTATAACATCTTGCATCAACATTCTGAGAACATCTGTTCTTCATCCTCCAGTTGTAACACCTGGTATCAACCGCATACCCTAGCGCGACAACCCTTCTTGGTTGCTATTTGTCACAACATTACAATCCAAGAGAGATATCAAGAATTCGAACTTAGTCGCATCCAAAGCTTTAGGAAAATATCTCGCCAGTTGTTTGTCTCAGACTTCACGCTGGGTATGAAATTACTTTGTCTTCAACAAGTTCCTCACGAACGCGTATAATATCGATGGGGATCGGTTCGGGCTATGTCGCACAGATTCTTCAAATATCGATGGCACTCAAGCTTGTCACAATAGAGAGTCATAGCACCTTGCTTGACATTATATTATTCGAGCATCTGCTTCATCCAATGTGAGTTGTGTGTACAACTACTACCAACAAGCATGATTCAGCCTTCGGGTCGAGACAAGAACCGAATTTTGCTTCTTGGCCGAATCAGACACAAGGTTATTTTCCAAAGAAGCATCCTCCGTATGTGCTTTTTCTATCTTCTCGCGATTTCCAAATTTCAACAAGATCACAAAACCCTACAACAGCTCAAGTAGTATCAAACTAATAAAGACCATAATCCACGCATTCATTCACATATTTGACGCATCCTCTCGACTTCGATTCGTATGGCTTTGCTTCGATCTCGCTCAAAATCGCACACACACCAACCGATTATGTAATGTCTCGTCTGATTGGCCGCGATGTAGAAGACTTCCTATCATATTCCTGTAATTGTTAATGTCGACTGAACTGCCATCGACATCTTTCCCAACTTTCACATGAGTTGCAGCAAGTGTCCTTTTCGACTTGGTATTTTCAAGGCCAAACTTCTTCACTAAGTTCTTGGCATACTTGGACTGAGATATGAAAATGCTGTCTTTCATCTGCTTGACTTGAAATTCGAGAAAATAATTGAGCTCACCAACCATACTCATCTCGAATTCTGACTCCATCTCAGAGGGAAAACCATCGCATCAGCTTGTTCGACATCCCTCCAAATATTATGTCATCAACATAGATTTGATGCCACCATCAATTGGAATTCTCTATACTTAATAAAAGCAGAAGTTCTGTCAGCCTATCCACGTGCATATCCATTGGTCAATAAGTACTTAGTGAGTCGCTTGTGCCATGCTCGAGGAGGTTGCTTAAGGCCATATAGAGCTTTCTTCAGTCTATACACATGTTGGGGACAACTGTCATCAACGAACCCCTTTGGCTGCTCTACATATACTTCTTCTTCAACCACACCATTCAGAAATGCACTTTTCACATCCATTTGGTATAGTTTGAACTTCATCAAGCATGCTAGACTGAGAAGAAGACGTATAGCCTCCAACCTGGCAACCGGAGCAAAGTCAAGTCTACACCTTCCACGTGTACATATCTCGAGTCACTAGCCTTGCTTTATTTCTAGTAACAACTCCCTGCTCATCAGACTTGTTTTTGAAGATCCACTTTGTTCCTATAACATTATGATCCCTGGGTCTGGGCACAAGCTCCCACACATCATTTCTTTGAAACTGGAGCAATTCATCTTGCATGGCATTTATCCAATTCTTGTTTCAGGGCTTCATCACCATTCTTTGGCTCTACTTTAGATAGGAAATAGCTTTTTCCAATAAGGCCAACCATTTTTTTTGTAGTTAATCGTTCATCTCCTTCTGTTGTAACACTCGATCAATCTCCCAATAATGTTATCAATCGCGTGTTCTTCCTGATTCGACCGGGTTTGGCCATATAGGTCGACCGTCATCATACGCGGCCATTAACACCTTTGCCATCAACAACATCAGGACGACCGCCTGCGCTCTGGCCGCCCGGCGCGGTAATCATTATAATCCGAACACCGTGAGTCACCAAACCGAGATCTACTCAGCTTTAAAAACTACTAGTTTCATCCAAAATTTGATTTCCATTAATATTCTCAAAATAATAATGCTTTAAAATTTTATAAATCCATTAGCGATATCTAACCAACCACACCATATATATACAACATATCCCAAAAGACAAGACCCGCAAGTGCTACAAAAGAGAGTGCGATTGTACTCATAATACAAAGTGACAACCACGACAAGGCTAAAGTTTGCAAATAAAGTACAACAATAAAAAATAGTTGACGACACATCAAAATCGCATCAAGGGATCCATCGCTAGCCGACGTCACCTAGCCACTCTAACAAAACTCTCAAATGTGCCTCTTGGCTCAATCCCGCGTCTGCCAACCTCGCACAAATGAAAATGCCGCCCATAGCGAAAAGTAGTGTAAACCGCGAACTTAAATAACACTTAACACAAAGTATGAACTTACCATACGGAACTGTAGACAATATTATAATAGCACAACATGAATAAATTACGTATATATATGTATTCCGGACTACCTAATAAAGTCATACCACATAATTCCAAAGGAAATCTCAGGCATAGCATGTCAAGATATAATAGAAGGTCTCAATAACGCACACAAACACCCAAAATAAAATCATATAGACTCATCAACGACTATAACTCTAGTCATCACCTTCTATCTCTCATATCTCCACAAACATACCACCCTCTAATGCGCATATACCAATCCGCCTACCAAGCAGAACGATCAACCGCTAATAAAGACCGCCTTATACCGAAGTATAAGGCCAAAAGCCAAGACAACTATACCGTAAAGATAGGCCACACCGAAAACGCACACAACAAAGCCGATCATAAAGACTACACCGCTCTTATACCGTAGTATGCCAAACCGCACAACTATACCAGAAGATAGGCCACACCGACAACGCACACAAACAAAGTGATCAAGAGTCATAAGGCCTTATACCGCAGTGCCAATAAACACATATCCCGTGAAGGAAGCGAGAGTCACCTAACCCCTAATCATCCCAACATGTGGTCAAACTCGAGCATCAAGTCACCTTAAAGTCATACATGTCTAACCAACACCTCTAAATAACCAACTACTCTACCCCAAACAATATCCAAGCAATACTAAAACATCTCACACCCAGAATCAAACCTGCCAACCGCCGACAAGTGCCACAAAAATACATAACCGCCGACAAAGCCATTGTGAATACAATAGTGCCGACAAGTGCCACCGAAATCGAATATGTCGGGAGTTCAAGCTATTACTTACCTCAGCAATCTTCAACGCCTATAGAATATAATCTCATAATCATATCATGGCTCACAAACGAATCACACATAATCATACAACAATTACATGTATATCATTCCTCACGAATCATACCACAATAACATGTTCACAATTTAAAGTAAGTAATGAAGAACACCGAGATAAGTACTGCCATCCGCTAGCTACCACAAAACCTTTCGAACACAATCACTTTAACTCCGCCTTACCACGATCAACTTAACAAAAATACCCGTAAAGTATAATCAAACTCATTGAAGCAATCCCTCGCTCTAGAAGACACGCTAACAACTCTGAACTATTATTTCTAAACGGTCTAAAATGACTGGATAAAACAACAATTCAATAATCCAAATGACACAACCCAATCGATCTCCCTCTGTAGCTCGACCTATTATTTTAACATTTCAAATCAACTTATAAGTCATTCTAATTAACCCTCGTCCATCATTAACAACCTATACTCCAAAATATCGATTATAACTCAACTTGAAAAATAATACTTTTTCAACCTAACCGCCTTTTTAATCAATTTTTAATCACCATTTTAACATCACAACAACTACTATAAGTGTCCCAATTAAAACTCCCTACACATTTAAAGTCTTATAAAAATATCAACCCAAAAGTCAACAAAAAACCTAGAAAAGTCAACTCGACCACATAACATCCTCAAACGACCTCAAAGTCATGAATTCATCACTATATACATCATAGCATCTCATAACAAACTAAGATCCATCATAAAAATTGAATTATGTAAAAGTCAATCAAAAGTCAACCCTAAAAAAAATCAACCAAAACGCTATTTTCTTACCTCAAAATCGTAGGAAAGATGTTAGAAGCCTTAACAAACAACTCGAGGATCTTTTTATACGCAACAAAAGTCAAGAAACGGAAGAAAAATTTCTTGGGTTTTGCTCCATGGAACTCGGCCAAGCAAGGAAGAAAACGGGAAGATATTTGTGATATTTCGCGACGATATGTCAAAAGACGACTTAACTCTTAAGTAACCAAAGACCGCACGGAAATTTGTGCCCGAAATCACGCGAATCGAGTTATCGAACGACTAAACGATCTAACTTAACTCGAATTGTCCCCATTAATACTAAATTATAAATGTAATCTGCCCAAATAATTTACGTAAATAATATTATCATTGAAATTATTTACTATCTCCGGGTCCCACCACCGACGATTTTTTTTTTTCTTTACGTAACGGGTTATCGCAAACATGTTCCTTGTCATTTGACCAACTGTCATTGATAGGTGCACCATCATTTGTGCATTCTTCATTCATCTCAACTCCTGAGTCCAGAACCTTCACATTTATAGACTCCATGACCACTAACTTTGTTGAACACACGTAGGCCATACATGCTTTCAAGCGAGTAACCCAAGAGTATTTCATCAATTTTGACATCAAATTTCGCCTTGGTTCACTTGGCCAAGAAAATATAACACAAACTACCAAATACATGAAAAATATGAAATATTTGGCATTCTCCCTCCATATTTCCATAATTTGTGTTGTTTGTACCGGTCGTAGCGCGACAAGCATGGATGTGACATGCAATGTTGATAGCCTCGACCCAAAACTTGAGAGGAATGGTTTTAGTATGAATCATAACACGTGCCATATCTTGAATAGTTCTATCTCTTTCTTTCAACCATTAATCGCTCTATCAGCAAGGACAGAGCTTTGTTATCTATGAGTAATTCCTTCATCAAGACAGTAACTCAAAGAATTTTAATTTCAAACTCTTTTTCATGGTCACTCCCCGATCCGACAACTTTGTTGCTCTTCATTTTGAACTTGAAGAATCAACTTCTTAAACTACACCTCAAACGTGTCGATTTTTCTCAAAGAAACTCAACTACGTATACCGCAGAAATCATCAACACATACATAGAAATACCATTTCCTTCCCCATGCTTCAACACGCATAGGTCCCATCGATTCATGTGCATCAACTCAAGTACACGAAGCTAGACCCACTGCCTGCTCTTCTCGTGACAACTATTGGTCTGCTTCAACATGGCAATCTCACATGCTTGGTTATCTTTGACATCAAACGTTATATTTCTAACAACTTCCTTTGGAAATAATTTGTCAATATTCCAATTGGGTACGACCTAATCTCTTGTGCCATAATTCAACATTTTCACCTTTCCTAGCTTCAGATGTAGCTTGTACGGAGTCTACATGTGAAATTGTCAACAAACCCTTGCTCCATGCATAACCGCTTTTCACGTAGAGTCATTTAATGAAGACGCCTCATTCAAGAAAACTTTCTACGCCATCATCACATAATTGACTTATACCGATGAGATTGAAGTTAACTTTTCTATCAGAGAACATCGCTAAATGCGGTAAACCATCAACATTCAACTTCCCTTTGCCGATACTTCCCTCTTTTTCATTTGCCTCCATCACCAAAAAGTGACACGACTACCTTTTAAGGAAGAATTGGGCGGTAGATAGCCTTCTTACCTCACATCTGCCTTGAACAACCACTATTAAAGTACCCACTTGATTCTCACGATGTTTTTAGGAGGCCAGAAACCACTGACTAACAGTATTCACCTTCTGACCCACTAAGTTCTGCGAGGTTGATACTTTCTTCCTCTTGGTACATATAATTTGTAACAATATGGGGCAATATGACCTTTCTTTCCACAATAATGACAGTACCATACTAAGCCCTCTTCGTTGATGATCAATCGTCGCTTCTTCTGTCGTTGACGGGTAGACCCAACCTTCCTGAACAAATTTGGTATCTTCTTTTGTTTGAATAGCCTTTGTTTAAAACCAATTCCCTGCATCTATTACCAACATCTTTACTTCAACTCCAAGAATTCCTCCTGCACATTCGTAAGCTTGAATTCATCATTTTAATCCCTTTGTTTAGTGTATTAACTTCGCTCTCAATGATGGTAGTCTCTTTGATCATGATCCACTCCTAATTTCCCCGAAGTTTCTATTTTCATCTTCAATTTGTTCCTTTCAAAGATTCATTTTGGTGTACACCATCGCTGCCCATCCATTTGGTGTATAAGAGTTTGTAATTCTCAAGCACCTCTTCATCAGTCATATCTTCCTTGTCCTCACTGTTGTCATCCACAATGTCAGTAACAGTTGGCTCGAGCACTCTAGTAAAGGCCACAAAGTTGTTAACTTGATCATCTTGTCCATCTTCCGACTCATCGTCACTCAAGGTAGAGGAGTAATTCTTTGATTGCTTCTTGAGATAGTTGGGACACTCTTCTTGAATATGTCCAAAGCCTTCACATTCTTACATTGAACACCTTTGGTTTATCTCGACCGACCTGTACCATAGTTTCCTTGCTCAAAGGGTACTACATTTTCATTACATAGCTTAAGGCCAGCTCCACCCAAAGATGTATAATTTTCTCCATGTTCGTGTCCAGACTTTAGAATGCAATTATCCTAGCTCTTCCAAGAGGAATAGTTGGTTCCATCAAGAATAGGTGGTCGAGTGGTAGAGCCTCCTCCTCTAAAACCTTCCATTAGCAAAAATATTACACCGATCTCACTCTTGTATGTTGTGAGTGCCCATTTAATACTAATTAAAAGTGTAATCGCTTCGAACAACTAGATAAGCTCAAGAAACTACCACTCATACTATGACTAACTTGACTCTGCTTAATCAAAGTCAAAACCGAACTGAAAGTAAATGCAATAACTTAGAGCCGGGCTTTGTGCCAATGTAGCACCTAGTCTTGGGGGGGCGCAATTTTCCCCAAAGAAAGATTCCACTATGATACGAGAATTATAAATAATGACTTATACGAATGCTCCACATTCTTCTTCGTCCTATTTTACTCCAATCTCTATGTAACAGTCCAGCTCCATTGACTTACTACACCTATCCTCCATTACACACTACTATTCCTAATATGTATCAATCTCATGGTGTAATCACTAAAAAGTAGATCACAGAAGAGGTATTAATAAATCATTGTGACAAACTAAAGCACTTATAGAACACTCCGTACATTCAGCCTACAATAAAAATAAAATCTCAAATCTCTTTTACCTCACAAAATACAATGTAGAATTCTCATTTTGGTAAAAAACTAGGTCCGCATAAAAGGCACTTAAATAGTGTACTCACAAATAAGATTATGGAAATAACTTCCATAAACGAAACTTCCATCTTGTAAACACATTCAACGATTCGTCTTTCCTTCTTTATTTTAGACGAGCACCTTCCTACTTGATGTTAGTAATTCATTTTCCATTATCCAAATAATATCTCATGATATTTTCTTCCATAAAAAGAAAATAATATCTTCTTTCAAATATCAATAATTTTTATGTACTAACACATTAAGTTGTAAAGTTCAATATATCGTTAGACTATCGATATCGTGAACAAAATATTAATCGACAGATGCGGTCATGCATTTGTGATGATGCATCGATTATCGCTTAAGAATAGTGCGATCATAAACATACTCCATATATCGGGTCTCAATCGTCAGCTATTGCCATCTAAAGATACTTTTGACGCAAGCTTATGTAGCCACAGCCTCCACCACAAAGAACACCGACGAGACTCAAAAGGAGGTTAAAGTATATAGAAGGAGTTCCCAGATATCTTTGAACCTTTAACAGTGATACGCAGCGCTTGCCGATTGTCATTTCATAAGACAGTTTTTCCGACTATTTCTTTTCTCCTCCTGCAGGAGGAAAACGTCTCTGTCGAAATTACAATCATCAAACCTTGCTCGCAAAACATCACCGTTAGTTCAAGATATCTAATAATGTGAGGCGACTCATAACTCCTTTCGAGCTCCCATCTTTTGTTCTTCGTGGTGGAGCTATCGGTACATAAACCCAGACATCAAAAAAATATTTAGATGGGAAATATCTAGTTCTTGACCAATTGCAAGTTGATATGGAGTATGTTTATGATTAACAATTGGTCTTAAACGTATTAATGATGCAACATGTAAAATTACATGACCCCATGCTGCTGATCGGTAATTTTTTCTCATTATCAATTCTAGCAATATATCAAGGCGTGAATTAATGACTAACTAAACCATTTGTGTATGTACACGTAGAACATGATGCTCAACAATAATTCCAAATACATTTAATAACTATCAATGTTTTATGTACCCTCCAACATTGTTTGTCTAACTTTCTTTATAATATATAATCAGAAATTGTGTGCATAGTTTGATTATTCGAGCAACAAATCTTGAAAATGTTATATCACCTACTGAGGAATAAACAAACATATTTAATTCATCTACAAGCATTTATCAATTATCATAAAATACCCGAACGGTCCCGATTTAGACGGATAGGTCCACATATATCACCTTTGAATTCTTTCAAGAAATGTAGGTGATTCTATCTGAATCTTGCTTGGCGAATGTCTATTAGTATATATCGAAAATTACTCACACGGTCTATTCTTTGTAAACATTAAGCCTTTTAATGGATGAGCATATGTACTTTCAACTATTTTACGCATCATTGTTGAACCAGGGTGACCTAACTACTCATGCCATAAAATCACAATTTTGAGATCTTCTTTTATTACCAAATTACATTCAATTTCATGAATATAAGTGTAATGTAATCCGTATGTAATTTTGGTGGCCTCCAATATTTTCTTCTTTCCAAAATACTAAGAATGATAGCGTATGTATTTCATATTACCTTTAGTTATCGCTTTCAAAGATCATACCCTCGATTTATATGTATCATTAAACTCAATAAGTTTCTTTTTGACTTTCAAAATACAAAGCATCGCTGATGATAACTTTTATCCCATTTGCACATGAATATGGCATTACTGCTCCTTCAATCAATTTTGCATGACCTCGAACTTGTATTTATTACTATACTTAGAATTTATATCAAGAAATATTTCTTACTCTCGAGGATTGTGGTGTTATTCCACCTGCCTCGAATGCCAATGTCACCAAAGACGCTTCTTACGCTAGTTCTTCGAAACATATAATGATATAGAATTAATGAGAGTAAATCAACACAAAATATAATCAACATTATTATTTCATAGATATAAAGCAGGCATTACATACTAATGTCACACATAATACAAACATAGAAGATCATTTAAGTTCATCACACATTCTTAAAACATAAGGTAGTTCATAATATCAAATTATTTCTTAATCCAAGTTCATCTCATTTGTCCCATTAACTTAAGTTTGGTGTACCAAGATAGGTAGAGTCATCCTCAGGTTTATGTTCATTAAAGTTAACTTCCTTTCCTTTTCTTTTTCCTTTTCCTTCTAGAGATGTCTTATATCTTTTGCAAAGATATTCTGGCATCCTACACGCCTTAAACCAATGACATTTCCTTCCGCATCTGAAGCATAAATCATCATTGTTTTTCAATGAACCTTCTTGGATGGTCTTAACCCTTTCTTGGCGATTTGGGTAATTTTTGAGAGGTCTATTATAATTCGCATAACCACGGCCCACCTACCCCACAACGAAAAAATTACTACAACTAGACCAAGACTCCTTTCCTTGACTTCTAAATCGTGTTAGAAATCCTACACAATTACTAGACTAATTCGTGGTACCTCAAATTATAATAACCCATTCCGTGTAATGAATGATAAACTACTCGGATCGATAATAATATACTAATTCGATATGAAAATAGAAAGAGAGCAATAAAATACACAAGAATTACCCTGTTCACCTCAATGCTGGTAGCCTAATCCATTCCGCCGCATCCGATAATAACTTCGTAAAAGATTTGTTTACAGGACTCAAACCTATTGATGTCCCAAGTGTTACTATAATGAATAACACTAAGCTTAATTCCAAGTAATAGCAAATACGTAAAGTAAAAAGACACAAGAAGCTTTATATGTGTTAAAATGGCTTACGCCCTATCTTAGTGTTACCTTCCTCCGTGACTCCACCATGTTCCACTATACGCAGCCTAGCCCGAGTAATGAGTACAAGCAATCAACCGTAAAAGACATTAGGAAAATTTAGACTTCACTATAATATTATTTCAACAAGAATCACTCTAATTTTTCTCACTCAAACACACATATAATTGCTAAACAACCGACGCTATAAACTGTAGTAAAGCTCTAATTTATACTACTGCATCCTCCAACGGCACATAACATATCACGCCTGATCAATCCCACAATCCTTGATTGCCAATCATCTATCCCTGATTGCTATCTCCAATCTTCAATGCTAGCAAGATAATTTTGCTACCTCTGAAAACTTTCCTTGGCACTAACCAATAATCAATCTCAAGATTGACTGCTTCCTCAAATCACGCAATCCCCCGATTGCATACGCCGCTTCCATAGTTAACGATCCACCTATTAACTCCTTCATTGACACAAACAAATTAAATCGAAATGATCTTTCTCATTAAGATGATTTCAATCACACCATCCTTGATTAATCCTCAATCAACATATCAATCAAGTACCCGCGATTGATCCTTCAATTAACATATCAATCACACTCCTTGATTGATCCTTCAATTAACATATTAATCACACTCCTTGATTGATCCTTCAATTAATGTCATGCATTAACTTCACCGATCTTTTGTCTTGATCCTTCTTACCAGGTTTGTACCTACAAAATATGTCAACAAACTCCCTCTTTGTACGGGACAAACCATCCGACAAACTGCCATACACTCGAAATGGAATTCTAAGCTCCCTCAATTCATGCACCGTGCTCATACTTCCAAACACTAATAATCAAGACAAAGCGATAATCTAGTCTAAAAAAGATGATTAAAGTGCACTCATGCACACTACCTCGCTGCATACTTGCCGTGATTCAAACAAAACGCCCCCTCAAAGTACGCACCAATCGGCCACCTGCACACTTTGAGTACTCCAAGCAGACATAGCAAATCTTGTCTCACAAACCAGCCCAATCCGCTGGGGCTAACAAAACAACCAAGATTAGAACATGACAAATCCGAATCAAGAAAACTCAATCAATATACTACCATCAAACATGTACAACCAAGCACACCTTTCGCAAGTTAGCTTATTTTTTAGAGAATCAAAGAGAACGATAAAGCTATATATCTACACACTTACCCAATGAACAATCGCACTGAGGTGGCCATAGTACCTCAAGTCACTACATCAAACAAAAACCCCAGAGAGAATTTTAAACAAGAAATCATTGAAGCGTCAACATAACGCTTTAACATAACGTGAAACCAACAAATGTGCAACAATGCTACCAAAACACAATAGCTCTTTAACTCTCCCTTTTGTCCATACAAAAAGGAAATAGAGAGTAATTGTAGGAAAGTATAAACTATATCAACAAGACAACCATATGATTTAGAGTAACAAGGAGTACTTCACTTGCTAACATGTTTGGTAGGGAAAGGGTTCTTTTGGTTGGCTTAACCCCCATGTTTGACACGCATACCAGGCTTTGGAGCGTAAGGCGCTCGTGCAATTGCATCGCTAAACCTTTCCAAGAGATCATCGTGAACACCGCCGGATTTCGCCTCGAGCTCCTTCCTCTTCTCGAGCGAGGAACATCATTTGAGCTACCTCTACTATGTCTTCTCAAGTTGCCGGACCTCTTTACCTTTTTATGGTATTTCGGAGCGACCTTCACTTAACTTAGCATCATCCTTGACACTTCTTTATCAAATTCTCCGGAACATCTAGGGTCAAGCCATCATCCTGTCCGCATTACCCATCTTCAGAGTCATTGTCTTCATTTTTATCAGACCCCAAGACATCGTGAATAGATTCGTCATCCTCTTCCTCAATGTCCTTTGATACTTCATCTTCTTCATCAGAATTCAACCCCATATCAACCTTTAGTTTTTCTCCAATTCTAGTAACTCTTTTGGAGATTTTGAATACTATCTTAAGCATACATTTAAGTCGTTTCAAGCCCTTCTACACCTAGGGCCATTCTCTTTGAGTTTTGACCCCTCTTGTCTCATTCATCGCCATTCCCTATTCACAAGTTTCAAATTCCCATCAAATGTAGTACCATTTGTTAATTTATCCTCCACATTCTTTCAAAGGTAGCCTCCTTCAAAGTTCATGGACACCTTTTAAAAATCCCTGCTATAAGGTTTCCATAGGGTAGAAACTTCGGAGGCTGATCATGGTGCTTTTATCTGTGACGTAAACTAAAGAATCTAAATTGATTTTCTTCGAGAAACGAAATATCACCACGGTATCCATGAGTAACCCTATAATTTCTAGTTCATTGACAAGATATTTAGGCTATAATATAGTGCAAGAATTTGTGTTCTACTCGAAGTCCTTTGATTGAGCAATTTCTGTCCTCCGGAAACCCTAGTATTCTGGTGGCTTCTTTCTTGTCGAATCGAGGGCGAAGGTTTTCAAACAATTCGACGCCACCGAATGACCCTAAGACCTCATGGAAACCCCGCATAGAACACCGAAAGCTTCACCTTGGATGTTGGAACTTGGAACTCCTCTTCCACCCAAGAAAGAGAAGCTCAGATAGAACAACTTGACCAAGTCGATGTTGCTTCCTCATGGCCACCAGCTTGTCCACTTTGAATTTTGATTTTAGAATAAAACGAAAATTGTTGAAGGAAATCAAATGCAACAGAACGCCCACCAAACACAAAGCAAGGCAAAAATGCATTTTTGAAAATGGTTTGATGCTTGGCAAAAAGAAACAGAAAAGCATCAAACTCAGTTTTTGATTTCTTTCTTTTGAAGACGAACCAACAACCATTTTCATTTTTGGAGCCATTCCGAGAGCAGTTTTGAGCATGGGCTCGCTAGAAATGAACAATGATGCCTATTTATTGAAAAGGTAATTGATGCTTCTTGTCGACACGATTCACACACAAAAATACATGCACAACTTAAAATAACGGCGGGAAAAATTTAAATATTTACAAACACTTACTAGAACGCGCGCAGGATTGATTATTCGAGATCAGCCATGATTTCCAACCTACTCCTTTCCCTCATAGAAGATTTCTTTCTACGAAATCTTATCATTACTTTTGTAATATTTGATTCTTCACCCTCGTACTCAACTTTTAGTAAGTCCTTTGAAGTAAATTCTCTCACAAATTTATGCACGTTTACGATGCATACAGGATCCCTGCACGGCTTTATCTTTATTAAGGAGTAAGATGCTCTCTCAAGAAGCACACTTAACATTGGCCTTAAATGTATCACCCCATTTCCATTAAGATTCTTTTTAATCCATAAGGCTTTAGAACAACAAGCTGAGATAGTGACATAATTTGATTCCAAAATATTTTGCGGGTTGCTTTGGTGATCCCTATTATTCCAATTCATAATAGCAAATCCAACCATATGATATTGACCACATCGATTTTTCCTGAATTCATCATTAAAGTCACACACTCATAGATTAGAATCAAGATTCTCAGATACCTCGATGAAGTCGCTTTTGAGATCCCTCGAGGTATCTTAAGATCCTCTTGATCAGAAGTTATGAATTTCCTCGCTCGTCTCCTCGTATTTTGCACACCGCTGATAGCTAGAGCCAACATCCGATCAATAGCAAATATCAAACAAATTCTCATACAGTAATACTTTGTTGATTCAATTGCTCACTGGTTGGTAAGTTTCCTCCGCTTGCATTTTAACAGCAGTATTAACTACTGGCTCAGACGCATTACCGTCAGCCCCTTAAAATAGCTTCTATGCTCAAATTTTGACGTGATGATTTTTCCTCCAAAGTGGTTTGTTGAACTTGAAGATTCGCATTCTATCAAAGATTCCTTTTCTAACATTAAATATAAGATTAACGCTTCTCAAGCATTACCACATAAACAACCATCGGCAGTAATCTACAACAATAGAATCAATTAACATATGCAATTATTACATGCCCATCATCTATTCCATTAAACAAATAAGTGAACATTTCAAAGAATCAAAGCTACAATCTTTCATACCATGGCCGAAGCGAACCCAAATACTAAAGGATTGAGCTTAAGACGTGATTATTTTTCTCTTAACTCCACAAATCCTCGGGAGTTATTCCAATTAAATCTCTTCCTCCTCAATCAGGCCTTCTCTAAAGCACAGCTGAGGTCAAATTAAGAATGCTAGTGATTCGATGGTATCAAGATTTGCAAGAGGTGAGAAAATGGTATCTAGATCGATATCTTCCTCATGATTCAATCACTTTCCAACAAGCCTAGCTTCATTTTGAATAAGAGTCTCCCTTCATAGTACCTCGCTTTTGGATAACTCCACAGTTAGATATGTGGTTACAATTTTAGATCTGTGAATTTCCAGTCCATACCTTATTTCTACCGAGTTTACCAAATTTTTGTTGCATAGCATCCATTGGTTCTCACCGAGGGCTTCAAACCAAGCCGTTGAGTAGATTCCACAAATAATATGAAGCTACTCACATCATCTATGTATATCGTTTATCCGATGATACCGAGCGACAGATCCCTCTACATATCCGTTCCGAGAAAATTCTACATCTTCATTTTCATTATGTAGACCTTTCCTTTCTTTTTGAATATATAGGTTGATCTAATCCATCTCCCACAATCCGACAATAATGATCACTCCTACATTCAACTCCAGACAGATATTGACTAACTTAGAAGATTGAAATTAACCAGAACTAACCACCATAGATCACGCCGAGTCAATCCCGCAATCCTGATTGCCAACGCCAACTGACATTATCTCCAATCTTCAACGGCTAGTTAGATACCCTAAGTGTACTCAAAAACTTCTTTGGCGCTTAACCAAAGAATCAATCTCAGGATTGATTGCTTCCTCAAATCACGCAATCCCTGATTGCATACGCTGCTTTCCATAGTTAATGATCCACTCATTAACTCCTTCATTGACTTGGTCAAACAGCTAAACCGAGTCAGATCTTCCTCATTAAGACGATTGCCTTAATCACACCATCCTTGATTGATCCCTCAATCAACATATCAATCACACCTTGATTGATCCCGTAATCAACATATCAATCACACTCCTTGATTGATTCCTCAATTAACATATCAATCATACTCCTTGATTGATCCTTCAATTAATGCCTTCGCACACCAATCGATCTTTTGTCTTGATCCTCTACTGTGCTTGTACCTACAAAACATGTCAACACTCATTCTATGATCTCTCAATTAGATGTTTTCTTATATATTGAAAACTCTAATTACAAGCCTCACAAATCTCTCTCTAAGACTATTTCTTATGATTCTAATATTTGAGTACAATAATAATCAACCAAGAGACGCATATTTATAGACTAAAGGCTTCTACCTAACTAGGTATTACTTGGGCTCTAAGTTGCTTAGCCTCCAAGCTATCCAAACTTGCCCATCAAGTTGCCTTAAAGACTAGGCTATCAAGTTATCTAAACTTGGCCACCAAGTTATCCAAATATGGCTTCACACTCCAACAATTCCACTTGAAGACATATTTCACATCTGCCTTCTTTATTAGTCTTGAATCAAGCAGCTAAAGACCCCGAGTTCATCATCTCGACCCCACCGAAGCCGCACCCAACTGTCTTTCACTAATCCAAGAACATCATCGAATGTCACCAACTTAGCTATCGAAGAGATATAGCTAAACCATCATACTGGGCTGACTTTTCCCACATTCAAATCAAGAATATGTTCTTCTTTACCGCCAAACCTTTCGATCTTCTTCCACATTGAAATCCTCTAAGATTGGATTGGTCGTCAATGAATCTCTTCTTCTTGGCTTTGACTCCCACTTGATCCATTTATTGGCATTCGACGCTTGGATCGTAACACTTTTTTTCAGCTAGCATAATATTAAGAGGTCGGTAGACCCTCTTACCGCATCTTTCTTCCTACGCTTGCTAATCCCGCATGATCTCGAAATACCCCTTCGTCGCAAACTTTATACAGAGTACCTCGATATCCACCCTTTGCAACAACATACGTGTTCCCTTTGTGACTTGCGACTCACCACCAAATTTAATTCTATAACCCTTAGCATCCAATCGATTTATCAAATAAGAGATTACTTGTCGGGCCAAGCACATATCTCGACCTTCGCAATCTTCCATACGAAATCATTCGATAACTTCAAATCAACATCACTCATAATGACAAACATCAAGGACCCTCTTCCATCCGCAAGATGAACATTTCTCAAATCTCCAAAGAACATAATTTAACATTATGCTACAATCACCAATGATATGTTGGTGACGCATTAGAATCTAACACCCAAGACTCAATCAAACTCACCTTACCATCGAAGAGCATCTTCAACGCCACCACATCGACACACTTCTTCCTCTCGCAATGCCCTCTTAATGTGACCATTCTTGCTAGAATTCCAAAGATTCAACTCTTGTCCGACCCATCATTTTTAGTCTTGTTCGCATGATTGCTCTCCTACTCAGATCCCCTACAAATAAAGTGCGCTCTAAATTCACCACACCCGGGATTCCTTCAAGAGAGAATTTCATCCAAAACCGGCAACAACATCCTTAGAGTTCAACGGGGTCCTTCCCAGCCAGTATTTAATTTCACCAACCCCTTATGAATTCATAACATCGACAACAATGCCAAAATAATTAACGCTTCCATTCATCATCGACAATAAATTCGACAGCTACCAAATGATTAATTATGTTGTCTATATTATTCAAGTGTATGTTCACAGTATACCTTCAACCATCTTCAAATTAAAAAAAATTTCATAAGAGATACCTTAGTACGAAAGTAGTGTGTTTCATACAAATCCGATAGCACTTTCATTGCCCTGTCAGGGTCTCTTTCGGCCACATTACGAGACATGCTATTAGCCGTATTCAATCGGATCGCCCCTAGAACTTTCCTATCTAGTTTGTTCGACTTTGCTATAATCACCTCCTTCAGCTTCTCAAATAGTGGTTCAGCCAAGTCCTTCGTATACAGATAATCTTCAATTTGCATCTTCCACAGCGAAAAATTAGTTCCATAAAAATGTGCCTTCATACCTGCACATATCGGCAGCCTCCTTCGCTCCAACCATAATCCCTCGAATTACTTCGATTATCACAACCTCGCTTTGATATCAATTGCTAGTAACCTTCTACACCGCTACTAGACTAATTCATGGCACCTCAATTAATATAATAACCATTTCTCGCCCAGATGATAAACTACTCCGAATCGATATTGTCATCCAAATTCGTGATATGACAAAACGTGAAAAGAGAAAACAATAAACAACACAAGAATTACCCCTGCTTCACCTCCTCAATGCGGTGAGCTTAATCCAAATTTCGGCCGCAGCATCCACTAATACTTTAGGAAGAATTATTTATAGGGTCTAAAACCTAGTCTATGATCTCTCAATTAGATATTTTCTTATAGATTGAAAACTCTAATTACAAATCTCTATCAAGACTATTTCTTATGATTCTATTATTTGAGTATATCAATAATCAACTAAGAGATTCCCTGTTTATAGGCTAAAGGCTTCTACCTAACTAGATATTACGTGGGCTCCAAGTTGCTTAGCCTCCAAGCTATCCAAACTTGTCGATCAAGTTGCCTCAAAGACTCGCCATTATTATCTAAACTCTACTAATGTTTATCCAAATATGGCTTCACACTCCAACAAATCGATTATAATCACCACGCCTTGGCTGGTTAAGTGGCATTTATTTTTGAAATGACATCAGTCTCCCTCGTAGGGGTTGGTCTCGTGTTTTTCATCAATACCCTATCGGTTTCTATTCTCGCAAGGAGAGCTACGCAACCAAATCAAAGTATTTGATATATTCTCTCAATCTGTATTGTTGTTGGAACAATACATGTATGTGATGCATCAAAGGTTGAATATGTTTTCTCCAATTCCTCTACTTTAGTTATAGTTTTACCGCCAAATTCTCAATTTGCTATGATTTTATGCATGGTGGAATTATATTCACCAACAATTTTAAAATCTTGAAACCTTAACTTGTTCCATTCATCCATTAGTGCAAGCAATAACAGTTTCTTTTGATTTTCAAGCCTTTCATTAAGACTTTCTCACAAAAACTTTAGATCTTTAGTATGAGTATACTCTGGTCTTAAGCCACCATCTAAATAATGCTTAATTAATCTTAACACCTTATCTTTTTTCATAGATAATTCTCTTGCTGCTTTTTGTTTAGCCATTTCCGTTTCTTTGTTATTTGCAACAACCATCGATGAAGCTCCTGTTTCGACTACATCTAACAGGATATCCTCAAGTCCCTCACTTGCAAGATAATCTATTACATCACTTGCTAGCTAGGTTGGTTAAAATATTGTGAACTTTGCATTCAATCGTAATGAATTATAAACGTGACAAGCTAAATTGGGATTTTGAGTTTAGTAAAACTGTAGTGGTTAAATTGAAAATGTTGAAATAGTGGGATAGTGTTTGAATATGTTGGAATTAGTTACTAATAGAGCGAGGAATTTGATTTATACGAGGTATTGTAATTACGCGAGCTATATCTTGTCATCGACAGAAAAGGCGCTCATGATCCTTCGTTATACCTTTGCGCGACATTCCTCTGTTTATAAAATATTCATTTTTTTTTAATATTTTAAGCACCGAACCTTAACCAATCATCTTTCTAATATTATCCTCTACTAACTCCAATTCAAAATATTTGCCAATTTTGCTTTTAAAGATAATTTTTTATTTTTCACTTTTGAAATTTATCAAATTATTAATTGTCAAATATATGTATTTAAAAATATAGATGATAATTATTTCAAATTAAATAAAGTAGTATATACATATATAAAATATGTTTTGATAAGAGAGACAGCTGGAAGATTAAAAAAATAGTCATTAAAAAAGGTTGCAATCGCAGAAATGGTCAGCACAAAAAAACGTTATAGATGATCCGGAGTCTATAAATACTATATGCCAATATGTCATATAAAGTTGAAGTGTTTGATGTATTTCAATTTGGAGAAAATAATATTTGAAATGATATGATTAATATGTTAAAAATTGAGATATTGAGGCCGTTTGGCTAAGCTTATTTTTTTAACTTATAAAAGTGAAAATGCAATTTATAAGAAGGTCATCTGCTATCAAATTTATTTTGACTGTTTTGCCAACATAACTTTAATGAATGTACATGTTTTCGATAACAATAACTTATAAGTCAGAAAGCGGTGAAATCACTTATAAGGACATTTCATTTATATATTATTTTTTATCTTTTATGATATTAATTTATTTATAATTTAATATTTGAAAGAATAAAAATAATTATAATTAAAAATTAGATTTTATGACTAAAATATAATATTTTTTTATTTTTTCAATAAAAGTAAAATGTTAAAAAATTTTATAACTAAAAATTGTATCTTTATGATTATTAAATGAATGGTAAAGAAGGTATAAAGTTGAATATCGAGAGTAATTTAAATAAATTACTTTGGCCAAACCAACTTATAAGTTTAAATAAAAATTAAAATTAAATATATTTTAAAAATATTTGTCAAACACTTACTTTTTGTTAAATCAAATAAATCAACTTATAAATTGATTCTAGATCACTGGATGCCTTAGGGTTTGGCGCTCATTCTTTTGTTCTTGGACTTGGTTGCAAGGAATCCCATAAAAAATTCAATGGGAATGCAGCTGGTACAACTGCTTGATTCGTTCTACTCATGGCACATGCCAATCAACATTTTAGCTACTTCCAGGAAGCATAGGTGCCTTGAACTTTTCATATTTTTGAAGTTACCAATTTTGTGTGTACGGGTACTATTTTTTTAATGAAATTTTGAATGTACTAATTTTGCAAATATATTTCAATTATTTCTACTAAGAGTTAATTATCGATTTGATCCCAAATAGTTAAACGAAATAGCATTTTAGTCTCAAATAATTATATTGTTACGCTGCATTAATCATCAAGTCATACAAGTATCAGAGGTACGGTCCCGAAACGAACATTCAACCCTATTCTTTCTAATTGCCACAACAATATGTGTCACTTTTATAATACTCCAACAACATTTTACGCCACTTTTATGATTAATTTATAACAACGTAACTATCCTGACTAAAGTCAATTTGTTCACTATTTCCATGAATTAAATCGAAACTATTATCTCTACTAACTAACGATTTAATCAGAACAATGTAACGATTATTTGCTAGCTGTCAAGGACGTTTCTAATCAAACAATGTATACAACGACTAGATCGTTAAGCTGTTTAATATGAATGGGCCAGGTTATAGAATTCATTTATGATCAATTAAGCTTCGAGGTTTTTCAAGGCGCCTGGGTCAAGATCATGAAGATTACATGCAGCAGAGTACGGTATTGCCTATCCGAATGAGGATGTTCAACGGATGTAGGTAATGGCTATTCTAGATTCTCTTTGATAGTCAAGTCGTGTGTCACAAGGATGTTCTAGTATCGGTTAGCACGGAAGTCGGGATCACCAAGTGGGGAGTTCGGGATGATGAACTCGAAGGCCGGGCAGCTGATGATGTTTAAAGACGGGTGATCCGAAAAATGTCTTCAAGGGAGATTGTCGAAATGGGGCTCATTTCGCTCTTGTTGAAAATTTCCATCGAGACCCCTGCCGCCTCGACGCGATCTCGACGGCGGGCTCTATAGTAGTTCGAGACCTAGGGGGTCTCGATGATCGACGCGGCTGAGGCGATTTGAGGCGGTTTGACTCTAATTATTGCCTAATTTGAGTCTAGCTAGGTTATATATTTTTGCCTATAAATACTAGGTTATTTTATGAGTTTTATTCATCACACAAATACATAGAATAGAGAATATTCATCCTAGAATAATATTAGGTCTTTAATATTATTGAAGAACATGGTTTTTGTTCTTGAAGAACTTAGAGTGTTCATCTTTATTCTTCATAGGCTTTGTAGTTGAGGCTTTTCGGTGATAAAGAAAAATACTCAACATAGATTATACCCCTATCGGGTAGTATGTGATAACGATATTCCGTTAGTGGATTCCCCGCAGCTGTTACTGGGGACGCACTCTCTACATCAGGAGAACCCCATAAAATTTTTGTGTCTGTTTATTTCCACATTTAAATTTCCGTCATTCTTATTGATTGCTTGAAACTCCTGAGGAATTTAGGGGTCTTAAATCCTAACAACATGTAGTTTTTCGTCTTGTTGGTTGAAACGAACAGCTTCAATTGAATGCTTGAAAACTAGGTAAGTGAAGTAACCTTTAATTTGCTTGAAAGTTTTAGTACATTCTTTACGTATGAATGTAGTGGCTTAGAGGATGTTTGGGTAAGTATATTTTTTGTCAAAATCAACTTATAAGTTAATTTGATAAAAAGTATTTGAAGAAGACCTTTGGGATGTCTGTAGATGTTCTTTCTTAAAAATAATTAAAATGATTCAAATGAATTAATAAAGTTGATTAAATCGAGTCACTAAAGAAATGCCACGTGACTAGAGTTCTCGATCGAACCCTAAATTTAATGTAAAACCCTCGTTCGAACAAGGGTTTCCAAGAAAATAGCCCCGAATTAAATATTCATTAAATTTAGGGTTCGAGGCTAAAATTCCCAATTTTATTCAATTAAAATCGCCATATGGCATAAATGATGTTTTGAAAGTCAAAATTTCAAAATTGGCATCTGAAGAACGGATTCAAAATAAAGACTCCAAGAAGTTCGGGTCAATATAAAAAGTGTTTGACCTGTAAAGTTAATCCGAACCATTTTTACATAAACATACGCCTTTTATTACTTGGAGGCAAAGTAATTCTTAAATATCCGATTGCTCGATCTAATTAAAATCTTAAATCTGGCAGATCATGATCCACTTGAAAATAAACCAACCAATCAGAAGAGAGTATTCAAAACCCAGAAGCCTATAAATACCGCCCGGTTATTCAAAATATCATCACAATTCACATCAGAAAATACACAAAAAAAATACCTTAGAAAATACAAAGAACGATCTCTGAAATTTCTAAATTAAATCTTTAAAGAGCCAACAAAACACCACTGGGTGGCTGAAGTTTTAAGATTACCGCATAAAAACGCAAGAATTTTTCAAGTCTCGAAGCAAAATATATGAGAATTTGATGCGTATTTTCAAGAACGCTCAATATTCGCCAAGAATAAGCTAAATAGTCCTCGATTATTCAAAATCTTAAATGAACACTGATAAATACGAGGTTCGATTCATCAAGTTCTAAATATAGGAATACGCCGAATGTTCACTCCCAAAGACGGATTCCGTGCTAGAAACACGCCGCTACGATCCTGCCTTAAATCGACAAGATCATCAACAAGGTTGGAACGCTCCACTTTATACCGATCATCACTACAACAACAAGCCGCTAAGGTCGCCGTACCATGCTCTGTGGCCGACGCTCAAAGCTCAAATTGAATCCCAGCGAGACCAAATCTCACTAAGTCACATCAGAGGCAGAGCTTATCCAGCCTATACGCCTCACCCGGTCATATCCCTTAAATCCCACCGTAAGATTTAAGTCCCTGAAAGATTCAAAGCCAAGTCCCACGCTACGTATATATTTCGCAATAGTCCATCAAGTCTAACTAGACTGTAGATCAAGTCGAAGATCCAAGATCAAGCTCTAACACAACCAATTTAAAAATAAGCTTCTAAGGCTCCCCGACTGACCATATCTAAGTCTAGGACCAAATTTCAAGTCCATCAAGACTAGACACATATCCAAATTTCGGACATAGAGCTCCCATCCAACTCCAAAGCAAGACAAGTCAAGCTCACATCGCCGAGCTCATACCAAGCTCATATCAAGCTCAAGTCAACTCAAGCAAGCCAGACACCTCACAAATCGTTAGGGGCAAACGCCAGGGGACTTATAGTTTGAACAATCGATCCCTTCGATTTGATAAAAACCTATACACCGATGAATTTTCCCTATAGTTTGTTTCCTTATTTTGTACTCCCTTTCATAAATAATAAAAATTCTTTCTTTACATTACAAGAATTTATAAGTTGATTTTAAAAAAGTAGTAATTCTTTTAACTTTTTTTCAACCTGCTTTTGCTCCAACTTATAAATTGGTTTGAACAAGTAAATTACTGATACCTATCAACATTAAACTTTATACCTTTATTTATCCTTAATTTAATAGGTCATAAAGATTCAATTTTTAGTTATATCAACTTTAGTATTTTACACTTTATTGAAAAATTTATATATTTTTAGTCATAAATATAATTTTAGTTATAAATAATTTTTATTCTTTTCTCAAATATTAAATTTCTAATTTATTGATGGAAAAGTGATATATACAGATGTCCTAAATGAAGTTTGGATATAGTTCCGCTTTGTTTGCAGTACTAGGCGGTCAGTGGATGATTTGTATCGTGGGAGAAACGCATGGGCAAAATGATGTTTTATACTCATTAATACGAAGAGATAATTGATGGTTCGTCCCAGAAGAGCTTGTACATCGTCCCGCAGGTTCGACAGAAGATAAATTGGCCACCGAAAGTTGCATACCCTGCCATAATTTGGTTCCTACTTTAACATTTCATGAGATTAAAGCTTAGTTTTGGGGTCAAAAAATAAATTTTTGAGACGGTCCCGTTAGTTCTAATTTTTGAAATGGTTTTTTCGATTACCCTGCTACAACTTATGTTTATTGTTATCCACACATGTAAAAAAATCTCATTATGTTTCATGTTAACCAAACAAGTCAAAACAAATTTGATAACTTATAAGTGACCTACTTATAAATTAGATTGTCACTTATAAAACATCACTTATAAATTAAAAGATAAAAAATAAGTTAAGCCAAACACCCTCTACTGTTGGTGAATTTCTTACCATTTCATTCGTTGAATGCTTGGTATGTTATTGCCAAATCACATGCCAGTTGTATTAGCCTTATTGTAGCACTAACTATGACTAAACATATTCCATTTCCATATGATCAAGAAATGATAAAATGCTTCTTTATTAAGCAATACAACCCATACACTTATTACCATACTCTTATTAGCAGGTATTAGGTATATTAACAATATTTTAATTATTTTAATCAAATATAAATTTCATGTAATAAATATTAAGAATTTATGGGGTTCATACTAAAATTAAATTAAGTATATAATAGATAAGTTTCAAACCTTATTAATATACTCTGTTTTACACAATATATATGGACTGTGATCTTAATAGTAGATAATTTTGATTATTTAACAAACCATTATGTCTAATAAGAACATATGTAATAAATTATAAATTCATAAATAAATAAAAAGGAAAGAAATACAAACATTTTCTTCTCTTTTCTTGTGAATTTCCTTAACCTAGACCAACAAATGAAAACCTCAAATCCTACCGGAAACTTAAATACTTATAGCCCCACTTCAACAACAAGGTCCAATAAGATATGGCATTTGACACAAAACACCCATGCAACGCCCACCTTTCATTTTCCAGGGCCGCTCTATCTCATAAATTAACTGGCCCCTCAGCGCTCTATATACAAAATGAATAATATAAATAGAAAAATAAGTTTCACTCTCAAAAGATTCATCAAAGTTTCTTCGCTAAAAAGAAATCTCCGTCTTCCTTTTATACTTCCTCCATTTTTTACTGCTGCTTTTAAATGACGCATATAACCAAGTGATATTGAAAATATAAAATAATAATTAATCGAAACTATATCATCGACATCGATAATTTAAGATAAAAGTAGCCAAAAACGAATCAAAATGTAAAAGTATATTTATTATATATGCTAAAATGATAAGTAATTGAAAATAAATAAAAAATAAGCTTAAACGATAATTACAAAAAATAGATGAAATATTTTTTTTTTTAAGAAAACCTCTTTTAAAGTGGGGCCCTGTGCCTAATACCGAGTGTCACAGCGTTAAAGCCGGGCCTAATTTTCCTCCTCATATTTTCCCGTTAGAATTTTAAAAAAATGTTGGCAAATCACAAGCTAACATAAACTAACACTTTTGACAAGAAGTCATTAGTTGATGGACTTCTTAACAATAATTTGTATCAATATTATTATTATTGTTGTTGTTATTATTATTATTATTGTGAAATACTAAGGTTATATAGCCTCTCACACCAAATACATAAATTTGATTTACTATAATTATATTTTAATATAGATCAGGCTTTATTATTAGATACATGTACGGATTTAAAGGGAATAAAATCAACTCCAATTAGTCAATTACTATCTCTCCAATTTTCTTTAGTTTTATAAAAAATAAAGAGATATGATAAATTATAAAAAATATCACCTTCCAAATGAATGGTTGTGATTAATAATTAAAGGAATGATAATTGAAAAGTCGCTTAATCCAATTTAAAGACTGTTCCCAATGTTCACACCAACACATTGTGGCCAGTCCATTTATAAGACATCTCACCGACACGGCTGCCTTTGCGCGCTCTACGCACGGCCATGTGCTCGATCCCCCAAGCAGCCAGCAAAGAATTATCACGAATCCGTGGTCATACGCAAGGCTGGCAGTGCTATCGGGCTAAGCGCTGGCGCCGTAATGCTGGCTTCACGACTGCCTGAGGCACATTCCTAATAACCTCCCTACACGGCGATGACTAACCGCCATGACGCCTCTACGCTGGAACAGATCAACGACATTAAAAAAATATTACGCGCCTGCTACACATATCCAATGTTCTTATTTGATGATTTTGCTAATAGTATTTGAAAGATGACAACTCCAATTGTTTTACACTCTAATTTAATTTGAGCATAATGATCATTTATTCAACCTACTCCATTTTCTTCCCCACTTAATTAGTTTGCTCTGTTTTCTTTATAGCTAATTTAACACCCTTTTAGTAATACAAACCCGAAAACATTCCAACATTAAGCAGACAATCCCAAGATACAAATGAACAATTTGATAGTTGTTCAAACACTTTTCCCTATACTGTATTTGTATTTCGATAACTATTTATTGGGAACATCCATTTAGTTCCATAAATGGAAACGCTCATTTATATTATCTTGTATCCGTCTTTACTTTACGCTGATACGCCAACGTAGTACGCCCCCGCACGATACTCCATCACCAATGCAGTCCGAATGTGCTCTCGTATGTATCCAGAGTTACCTATACATGGGCCAAAGATAGCCTGCAGAATACTGCGAATATAAGACAACTCCCTGATTCAGTAACAATTACTTTGTTGCCGCCAGGGATCGAATCCCACGCCGACGCATTGCATGCAGTGCGAACCCGACTTCCGCCGAGATGTGACCCGCTTACTCTTTAATTAGAGGGGTGGTCGAATCGGGTTATTTTTACAAATTGTAGGATTTATGGGTATATTCTTAATGAATGAAAGTCCCGGCAAATGATAATGTGGACCAGCAAGATAGGTCCAAATTGATTGAGAAGCATGACCCTGTGGCCTCCAATTACACTGAATCAAAATGATATATATTCAAGTGAAAATGAATGCTCTAATAATAATTTTATAACCACTCTTATCTTGCTGTCTTAACTTGATGATTAATCAACATCAGCTAGGAAAAACGCCATTAATTTCTTATGCTTCTTTGAAATTTCAAGCTTGCTCATCAATAGGATGATAAGATGATTACGTCAAAATCACGTAAGCCATCCATGTTTTCTGCCAAAAAGTAATAAGATTACATACTGTGATTATCAAAAAAAAAAAAAAAATACTGTGAAAGCTTCTAGAAACCTCATCATATCATTTCAGCCTTTTTTAAAAGTGTAATAATTAGCTCGTTATTACTACGTGTTACGGAGTACGGAGTACATTAAATGTACAATAATCGAGTAAAGTTGATATTCCTATCAAATTCTTTTTTTCAATTAACATTTTTATTTTTTATATCAATCTTTAACTATCAATTACTTCCTCCAATTTTTTTTTTTACTTGACATCCTAGCATTTTTTATATTAATTAAGAATTAATTAAGAATATAGTACATTTTACTTATATATCTCTAATCAATAACTAAAACAACAATTACTAGCATTAAACATAAAGTAGCTTTTATATTCACTATGTAACTTTTAAATATATTAAGTGTATTAGCCTAAAAAACTAATCTAAACATTACATAACTATTTCAAAACAAAAAATTTATTAGGATGTCAAGTAAAAAACTAGAGGAAGTCATTTTAATTAATTATTTTCATCTTAAAGTATTTTTATAATATTATTATTTTTGATAATCTTTCAAAACAAAACTTAAAAATAGTCAATTTTCAAAGCTTTACATGTAAAAAAGTAAAAATATAAATTAAAATGAATTGATCTGTATTAAATTAAATTTAAATTCAAGTATCTGCCAATTTAATTTCACAGAAGTCTGGTGTCTTAAAATAGTCGTGGATGTTATTTTTGGATCGTGAAATTTAGAATATTTTTTCTTACAAAAGGTAACATTCAACAATTTAAGTTAGCTACAAAGATTGTTAATTTTACTATTTAAAATCAAATTAGACAATTTTTTTCTAATGATAGAAGTATTTAATAATATATAGGCTACTAAATACAAGCAACTCTTGAAGTTAAACAAAAGGTGAGATTTAATTCTCGAATTTGTATTGGCGTATGTTTAGTCATTGAAGTTACATAAAAGTCGCAACTAATTGCACATATGACCCTAAATTACATAAGTTGTACACAAGGGCCTACGTTAGTATGTATTTTACGAATTCTTAAATAAGATAATGCAACAATTATCTAATTTCAAGGGCTAAATGTACATACACACAAATATTAAATAGTATGTGACTTCATGAACTCTTTATGCAATGATCTCTTTGTAATGATCCCTAAATAGGGAAATGACCAAAGAAAGGAGGCCTAGAATCAAAATAGCAAGTGCTAATTTCTATCTGATGCATACTTTGTAAAGTAGTATTTGGATTAGTTATCATAGTGTCTCAAGTTTCATTTTGTTCCTGTGGCAAATTTATATATGGTTCCTCTTGGAAATGGCAAACCGCGCCTGTATATTTCTTCATCAACTCATTATCGCTTGCGCACTAATGATCATGTTTATTTTACAAACTCCAATAAAAATGTTTTCCAATTTTTAAAACTAAATTTATACTCCCTCCAGATAAAACTACTTGTCGTTCTAGAGTTATACACATAAATAAAGAAGAAGAAAAAATAATCAAAAAGTACATTGAAAATATAGAACGACAATTAATTGAAACAATATCATTAATTGGTTAATAAGTTAATAAGAAAAAACTTTCAAAAAATATATTGAAAATATAGAAGAACAATCTTTTATGCTAAAATGACAAGTAAAACAATCAAATTTTTTCTAAGATAAAATACAGTGAAAAGTTATTTTATCCAAAAGGGAGTAGTTAAGTTTTCATTGTGAATAGTTTCTAACCATTTTATGAAAATTATAAGAATTTTTTTTATTGAATTTATTGTCTTTATTAAAATAGGAAATAAAAAGTTATATATTAATTGTATTTATTAAAATAAGAAATAAAAAGTTATATATTAATTGTAATTGATAATATTACACCTCAAATAGTTAAAAAACAACAATGAATTTGAAGTGGAAAATGTGTAATGTATCTCGATGTATTCTCCAGATTTTCTCAAAGTCTGGTGCAACAGTTCTTAACTGGGATTACTGCTATATATGTTTGGTGAGTGACATCCTGTACGTCCGGAGAGTAAATTGGTTCAACTCGTCAAATACCGTGGATTGAATATTGAATCGGATTATTATGCAGATATTCTCATAAGTAGACGAGTCCAAGTAATAAAGAATAGTGTTGTATTATATGCGAACAAGTACAATAACATTACCTGTTATGTACTTGGTGAGAATATATATATAATACAACGAGAGGAATATACTAAAGTGGAGCGAAGACGCCACACGCCTCTTCCTATTGATGTAGAATATATGAAAAAGCTTTTCTTGGCCTTGGACTCTGGGCCTAGTTATTATAATCAAGCGAGATATCCGGCAGTCATAACCGGCCACATCGCATCAACTATTTATTGGTATCGAGAACCGTCACAAGGGATATTATTATTTAAATGTTACATATACCTCGTGAGTATCCTCTGAGCAAGTTCCAATACCCCTCGGTTATCCGCCTCGAGAAAGCTGGTTATGAATCAAGTGGATAGGTACTAAGGAATAAAGATTTTACACCTGGGAAACTGTGTCATGATGGCCCCCCACTTCCTCTATAAAAGTTACGATTTTGCACTTTGTTTTTCACTTTATTTGTACTTTCTTCAAACCCTTTCAAACTCTTTGCAACTGATCATCTTCTTCGAGCAACCCCTTCATGTTCCTCTTTTCTTTTCGGTTTTTTGCTCTTATAATAATACAAGAAGTTCTTGGAAGTTATAACTTTGAGTAGATTGTGATTGTGTGGTATTGAGAAGTAACAATCTGGTATAAATTGTAATCTTTTGGTGCTCTTCTTACCAGATTATCTCAAGATTTTATTGTCCTAAAAAGATTGTCCACTTTCTCCCGAACTGTTCCAAGCACTATCCCAAAAACATTGTCCACTCTCTCCTTTAAACCTTCCATTATTATGAGGTTTTCCCTTGAAGTTTCATACTTTTTGCTTCAATTCATTCTATAATAGTGTTTGTTGACTGTTGAATTTCTCTTGATGCAATCAATGCTGACATAAGTATCAAAGACACCCCCTCATCTTCTCCGTTTCGTGATGCATCCTCGGTTAGGGTTATCGATGCGACTACTCTCCAAAAGGTTGGACTCTATATATCCGAAGGTACGGAAGTTCAATATGGGGATTTAGTTTTTATGCCTTATCAAGATCCATTCGCTAACATTGCACCGAAACAAGAGGCGAGTGAAGATATCTTCAGGGAGATAGACGAGTACCCAGCCCGTACGGTGACCAAACTGCGGATGAAAACGATCCTTTGGCAGAGCAGGCTTTCACTCCATTGTTCGTCTTCTTCTGAGGGTTCTTCCCACTTTTATTGAACACCCCCTCCCAATTCCTTTTACGGATACTCAATTGTGGGGTTTTAAAGAGTATTTTTCAATTCCGGATGATGTGGGTATTAGAGTTCTCGTGGAGGGCGAATGAATTATAGAGCAAATCGTTAATGAGGGAGATACGATGGGGGCGTTTTGTCGGGGGTGGACCCTGTGTTTTAGAGACATTTCACGCTTCGGGATGGAGCCTACAGTTGCTTTGAGGTTAGTAAATGAGTTGTTAGAACATTTGAAACTTAGATGGGATTATTGAATATTACCATTTTTCGAATTCGACATGTAGTATAGTTTGGGGTAAACTCCGTCCCGTTATTTGCTAGTCTTTCCTACCTTAAGCATAAGAACGATGCCGCTTAGGGAGGCGAAAGGAAAATTGAGCAAAAATTTCTTAGCCGACTCTCACCCCAATAAAGTTCATGCCTCATGGTGGCATGTTAACTGGTTTTTCATCCTTGGTGGTATGGGTCCCAGAGTTGCAACTTCGCAGACATAAGGGCCGAGGTGGGTTCTACATGCATGAGGGAGAACACCTTTGCTCCAGGCAAATCCGGGAACAGGAGCTTAACTTTCCGAGTAAAGCATTCGCCCTCTTGTGGGGAGAGCTCCTTGATCATGGCGGGTTTGATCCATGACAAGATGTATAATCCTCGTTGCAATCAGCCCATTACCTATTTACCTTTGTATCCGTACTCCACATATTTTATGTTCTTGTTTGACATATTAACCTCTTTCTCTTTATTTATTGAGTTTGAGGAATCCATCGAATGGGCGGATCTACTAAGGTGGAGGTTGTTGCCATGGGTGGTAAGTGCTTCCTCGTTTTAAATTAGCCATTGGCTTGGGGTGGTAAGGGAAATCATTAAGGGGCACTGGGCCCCGTCCCACAATGTTTGATAGAGGGTTGAGAATCCCGCCCTTGAGCTCAAAGGAGCCAAGGTGGAAAGGCGTAGAAGAAAATGAATGCCCCGTGCATAATACTTTCTTCCGCAGGAGGTGATTTTCACGGATGAAGAAGCTCACCTCTTCATTTGATGGGGTGGATGTATTTGGGGAAAGGAAATCTATGCTTCCTCTTTTTTCAACATTGCTCCCAGTATAGTCCTAGGTTAGGGAAAATCAATCGTTGCTACGAAGAAGGCAACGACCAAAGAACTTAAAGCACATGGCGAAGGGACTTCCATATTATTTCGTTACATGGGCGCCTTATTAACTTCCAGTAAGCTTGCCGTTCAAGAGATATGCCGGAAGTAATCACTTGACTGCAGGTGGCACCTGCGGATGAAGGGAAAAAAGCGACCTATTAACTGACCCCCAGGATCGTGTGCCTGCTTTTCTTTACCTCAAAATGAGGGCCATATCTTTATTCGTTTTCCTTTGGATTTTCTATGGTGTATGCTTTGCTGCAAGTGCTTCCGCAGGGCCTCGATGTTCAATTTTGCTTCAGCTTTCGCCGAGGAGGTATTGAATAAATCTCTTAGGAGAAAAAGTAGATTGATTTGGAATCAACTCAGGGAACACTTGAAGAGAGGAGAATGTTGAACAATGCTAAGGTTCTCTATCCGTTGAGCAGCAATGAAGAGTTTGAAGCTTCCTTGAGAGAAATTACGGTGAGGTTGAGCAGCTAGCTAAAGGTGCACTGATGCGCTTGAGCGGAGCTTGAAAGGCGAGAAGAATGACAGAATTTTACTGTTTAAAGATCATATAGAGGATTTCACGTTAGCCTTGATAGAGATGAAAGATGATGTTTGGAAGCTGGGGTTTGGCAGGTAGGGAGAGAGAGTTCAAAGGCTGGGAAGGCTAAAGTGAGCGGCCAGGTAGCTGAGGCTGTTGAGCTTTAAAGACAAGGAGGTTTGTCTCGCCGTTGGGCAGAAACTCTGCCAGTCTTGTCATTTCAACCAGCTAATGAACTGCTTCGCTCTCTTTCAAGAAGGATTAGGACCAAAAGATTTCCATTGGGGCATCAAGTTGGCACTCTGATCAGAAACCTCTATTTGAGAAGTCGCCATGGTAGAAGGGAGGCTGAAGTTGAAGGTGAAGACGTCATTTGAAGCATTGCGAAGATAATGTCCCAAGATTTGAATTAACAACATAATTTTATAACTTTTGGTGCCTTTGTATTTCAGACTTTGTTCCTCTTATTTTATTTGATTTAGCTACTTTTATACCTTTGCTTTGGGTTTATATGCCTTTGTTTATACATTTTTTACTTTTTTATTTGATATGATTATCTTTGTAAATACTTTTGTTATATAACTTTCCCCCTTTGTTTGCCCCCGCTAGGAGACCATTTTTTCTTGCTTAAAAGAATGGTCTTGACGAGTTCAAGGGAGCTTTCAAGTTATCTACTTATAATTCTTGCTTTATTACGTCTCGCGGTTGTATCATGCCTTTTATGTTGGCTAGATTTGAGTTAGAGTTTGCGAGGTATCCTCTTAAGAGGTTGTCCTTTTGTGATTAGCGCACTTCACATCTTTAGGACCTTTCGAATTAAAGTTTTTTCTGGTTTGAAAACCCAAGTTATGTACCACTTTATAAAGGATTAGAAGCAATGAGTTCACACTTTGAATCCAGTTGGGTTTTTGCCATTTTACAATTGTTAGTTCCCTTGTATTTTTCCAAGCACATCATCTTAGGCGGTTTATTGTGATTCCTGAAATAATCTTAATACCAAATAATAGGAATGCCACTTTATTGAATAGAGTAAATAAACTGAAATGACATTAAGTTGCTCGTAGGTGTGTAAACTGAAATGACATTAATATTTAAGCATAATTGTTTTGCGGTGGGGCCTTGAAGTGGTTGATTGACTTTCCATTGTGTGGCGACACAACTCATAGGTAGCCAAGCCCGACCACTATGAGATTACATTGTATGGACAGCTATTTTGAACTTGGCGATCTGGCACAATTCGGGTAGGCTTACGCGCCGCCACGCATCACCAAATCGGCCCATCACTTGAGTTGTTTGTTATACCCGATGGTTGTAAGACTTGGCGCCACGAGTGTTTGCGCCTAGACCATGCTCTGAGAAGCGGTGTCCTTAACTCATCCGGAAGTGAAGTTAAAATGTTTCTCATGCATTGGTTGTTTTTGACCTCCTCAAAACCCGCACTATACGTATGTGGGTAAAACCTACTTCCGCTAAGGTAGTATGGCTTCCGCCCAGCCCATACTAGGGCCGAGGCCAGGGGTTTTGCCCCCGTTACATGTGAGGGAGTCTTTGTGAAGTGACGCAACAACATTGTAATTCAAGCCCGACCATGTTCCACTTTGTTTGCTTCTGTTTGTACCAAGGTCTTTTTGAGCCCACTGAAGACTATGCGGTTCATCACCTCAACTGTCCAGAATTGGGTGGTAAGCTAGTAGACATCGCGACAATCTTTGGTGCGTCCCGGCCGCCACAGCCAAAGGCATTGCGATGTTGCCCATGCCGAACTATGGTCCGTTATCAGGAACCCGATATCCTTGGGATCCCCAAAGCTTGGCAGCGTTACTATATGTGTTTCCAAAGAAAATATACAATGTTATCACCCTTGATGCTTTTGTCGATGGTGCTTACACCCGATTCTTTGAAATAATACAATGACGACGCTCTACTCGCCCCAGCCTTCGCCTTTGATAGCTCCCACATGACTGATTCCTACGATCTTGAGAAAAGGAATTGGACCTTAGCGAGGTTAAAGTTGCGGCTGGTCTTTGGGACAATGTGCTGAGCCTTTGACATGCATCACATTTCTTCACATAGGCGATATCTTTTCGCAGTGGGCCAAAAGAACCCGATTCTTATAATTTTTAAAGGCTGAGAGCCATCCGTTAATAACCTTGAACATGACATGGGTATGTTTCTAGGATATACATAACAACAATTGGCCATCTACTAATTTCTTATAGAATTCGCCTTGATACATATGGAACTTATAATTTTTGTTATGTATTGTCTTGACACCCCAAAAACTTGTTGCTTGGTAAGCGCCTGTGTGACAGTATGTCTATTTATAGGGGTTACTCACGTCATAGGGTTCCTCCCAAAGCGATACTTAGAGTTTTTCTTCACAGGCTGGATGGTCCCTTAACTCTATATATACCTCCTTTGGCAACTTATGATAGTATGTGGTGGCGAGTTGGGATAGCCTATCTGCCTCCTCGTTACGTAACTCTTGGGGCGTGAGTGAAAACATTTTGTGAATCCATGGCCATGAATTTCCGCCTTTTCATGATACTTGATAAGAATCTCATTTTTTTTTATCCATACTCTCCTTTGATTTGGTCCATAAATTAAGCTTTTAGAATCCACCTCACCATTGAAGACACGTGAACCCCAGATTTGACCGTCGTTAGGCGAAATTTGTCGTTACCGTATTCCGCTCGTGCTTAGTAGTTTCATGCGAAAACTAGCAGAGTGTATTCCATGGTTATTTCATCAGGTCCTTGGATTATAATTCCCGCCCCAGAGCTTTTGATGTTTCTTGCTCTATCAACATGTACTACCCGCTCCCGGGGTTAACTTGCTTGAGTTACGAGGGCTACATGGCCCATAACATGTGGCGGTTGGCGTGTTGTACACTCAGTGACAAAATCTCCCAACGCATGTGCCTTTATGCTAGTTCTAGGCTCATAGGTGATCTCAAAGTCACTCAACTCGATGGCCCATGTCGTCATCCGCCCAGACAATGCGGGCCTTGTCGGGATTCGCTTTAACGGTTGGTCTATGATGACTTTTATGCAGTAGGACTCGAAGTATGATTTATTTATGAAATTTGAGATCACAGAGAGAAGTATAAATACATCAATTATAGGATAATTTTCTTCTAAGCCATGTAGCACATGACTCGCATAATTAAATCGTTTTTGTATTGTCTCGGCGCCGTACTAGTCACGATGCTTCTTACCCGCTTTTTGGCGCTGATGGGTATAGCTAGATTCTTCCCGTTTCAAATTAATTTTGGGGGGTGATCCCAGAGAGTACTACTTTAAGTCTTTGACAACTTTATTGCATTAAATGCGTCACAAAGAAATTGTTCTTGGGGATCTTTGCTTAGAAGTGCGGAAGAAAGGGGAGATTTAACTTTGCCCGATTTAAGAGATGAAAGCGATTTAAAAGGCGCCAAGCGTCATGTTAACCAGGATATAATCACTTCATAAACTTACGGACATCATGTTAACCACGAAATGAGATTTACCCAATGCGCCCGACCAGTGATGTTTCCTCGTTTCCTTCCCATGACCCTTTTATCCGTCCTTGGACGATAGGGACTCCTTGGATGCCTATAAGGGTTATGGAGGCGTTTAAAGTACATGCTTTACGCCTCTTGGGTATAGCAGGGGTGGACTTGGACCGCGCCCTTGAGGTCTTTCCTCATGTATCGCACCTCCGGAGTTGAACTCCTTCGGTACCATGTTTGTATGACTTTTCTATTTCGTCTTTAGAATCCCTCTGATGTCATTGGTGTCACCCGTGTTCTCGATGATACTTTCGGTATCGCGGTTTGATCTCTTTTACAGGTTTCCTCTGCGTCAGGCCACAGTATTAGGGTAATTGTTTGTCACTCATTTTAATGCGTACACACCTTTGCTACCGATACCCATAAAGATGTCCCCACGAGGGGCTCGTATTTGTTGGAAATATGAGATATCGGATCTAAATAAATTTGCGGATTGAACCGTTTGAGTTACAGCACAGCACGTTACTCATTTAATTATATTCATTATAGGATTCATATATATATTTGATTGTTGAACAATTGACATAATAGGATTAACTCGCGTCGACGTTAGGGGTTATGATGGCTAGGGAATCGGCTCATAATACATATATTATTGCTATGATCGGTTAAGCATAGAGTATCCCATACATTACTCATCAATTCGAGGCCTAAGAGTTAATGCGACAATAGGGTCAACTATAATACATTATAACTTCTTGATTTAAAAAGAGTATGAGTATAAGAAAATTTTGGGGCAAGATTCTATATGTAAGATTCTACCACTAGCCGTGCATGAAGAGGAGAAAAATAGAGGGGTTCTAGAATGTTCTAGCCTTATCCTACTTGCTTTGATTTTAGGGATGTGATGGGAAGGTTCTGAAATGTTCTAAAGGAACATTCTGGAAACCTAAAATATAGGCTTGAGAAGCCTATATAAAGAGGTTTAAGTTGTTCATTTCATAATTTACCTTTATTCATTAATCATCTTTTGAGAAGAGATGAAACAAAAACCTCTACTCGCCGCATTCGGCCATAATGAGGAAGAAAAACTTGATTTTCCTTAACCTATTTTTCCTTTGCTAAAATAGTTCCACAGCTAAAATGTCCGAAGGAAGGGTTTGATCAATCGTTGGTGTAGACTATTACTTGAGCAATCTACATATATAAAGTTGTTCGGAGCCTCCTCGACATTATTCATTCTGACTTCAAGGAGTGCAGGAACATCTCTAATTAAAATCTTTGTTTTTACAATAATGTCGTAGAGTTCTTGGTAATCGGTTTAGATAATTGTTATTTTGATCCGTAAAACCCAGCATTAAGCGTCGAGCCGACTTGATATTATAATTACGTAATTATGCTACATAAATTGTTTATATATTGAAACCAGATTTTATATGTTTAATATTACGTGATTAATTGAATAAATATGATTAATTGCTAATAATTTTTTTTTTTTATGTAGTTAAATAAATATTTTCTTGATTTTATATAATTTTTTAGGATTTTTGAATTACTTTTTACTATACTTAAAATAGTTGAATCAATTGATCATCTGATGAAAACTAACTGATATCTGATTAATTGTTAATCTTTAATTTGTATTTTTAGTTATAATTCAATTAGAAATATTTTTCTAAATTTCATAGAATTTTTCGAGGCAAATTTTATATCAGTTTCGATTTCGAATTGATGAAAATTGATCGTCTGTTAAAAGCCTTGAACAAGGAAGGCTACAAAATAGTGAGGCGAGGCCAGTGAAGTCGATGTGAAGTCGCCTGGCAGTGCACGTCGCGACCATCTAGTAGACCGTGTGTGTTGTCGCTTGAGAGGTAGGCGAGTAGCCAGACCTGCGTGGGTGGCAAGCCCGTCTTCTTGATGGCGTCACACCCCGTCGGCAACAGCGTTGACTCGATTGTGGCTGGTTTTTGACTTCACGTCGGACGATTTGACTCGGTTTGACCCGGTTCAACCCGACCACGATCAGACAACCGGTTCTGACCCGACCATGCGTTGACTATTATTGACCTGGTCATTTGGACCATCGTACGATGGTGACTTTAATGCTTTTGGTTCGTGGGCGGCCAGAGATTGACTCTTCCCTCTTAGGACATAGATACAGTTGGACTATATGTGGGTTAGTAGCCACTTGTTTTGACTTGAACTTAGGTATTTTTAATTGTTTCTTAAGTCAATTATAATTTAGTTTTGAACGAAGCTTTATAATTGACTTAATTAGTCTTGGGCAGATTTTTATAATCCTAAAATTCATATTATTTATTTAAATTATATTTTAAATATAATTAAAATAATAAATTCAATTGTTAATTAGATTTTATTTTGAATAAATATTCTAATTAGAACTAGGGTAGAACTTGCTTCCTAAATGAGCTTTAATACTCGGTTTGCTCAGGTGACTATTTAAGACATCAAGAATTCCCAAAATTGTTTTTGACTCAATTTTAAGTTGAAAATTATTTCAATAATTAAATTTATCTATTTTAATTGTTCGATTTGATTGAAGGAAATTCTAATTAGAATAACACAGATGTAGTTAAAACTTGAACAATTATTTAACTACAATAAATAATTCTAATTTGATTAGAGTTAGTTTAATTAGTACTTGAAATAAAATTAAACTAAGAGTATAATTTAATTAAATTTTAAATTTTAAATATCAATTAGGAATTGTAATTGAAATTATTAATTAGAATTGATTCTATTAAGGTGAAACTTTTGAATTATTTGAGCCAAGTGATTTAGAGTAACATATTTTCTTGAATTAAATAGTTTAAAATTAATGAGTAGTATTTTTCCAAAAATACTAATTTTTTAATATTAAATGATAATAGAGTTAAATATGTTTTGAGTGATATGTTTGAATTAGATTCAAATATATGTTTAGTAGTATTTTTATGGAAAATACTAATTATTTAATATTAAATGTTAATACACTTAAAATACGTTTTAAAGTGTTGCCAAAATTAAGTAGATTTTAATAAATATTTTTTGATGCAGATTGAATTATTTATTCATATTGATGAACATTAAATAACATATATTTTTGAGTCTGATTGCACAACCACATTTACTTTTTACGCGTCAAATACATACGTGCCCTAAAATAAATTAGTTATTGTATAATCTATATATATTTGAGATATTGTTGGATATATGAGACCCCTAGTGATGATATGAATTACATTAAGTATTTTTACAAATACAAACTGTAAAGTTATTTTAGAGAAAACAACTAATGATGGTTTTTATTTTACGACTAATGTAATGGCATGTTAATTGTTACCATTTATTGTAAATGTAATTAATTGAAATATGGAGACCAGGAAGGGCAGGCGAGAATGAGGAATGTGACTTGACATTGTTTGGGGCTAATTAGTTTAGATTTTCTTCTTTTTTAAAATTCATATCCATGGATCCCAATATGTGTTATATTTTTGACTCCTTATGTTCAAAATTAATAACTATATGTTTTGTTGAATATGCCCAACTTGCATGATCATAGGTATTACATTAAATATAACTAAGCCCGCTTCCAATTAAGTAGTATTTTAAAATGGCTTGTGTAGTAATCCCTAACTAAAGATTTAGTTGAGTCTCATTTATGTGTGGACTCTACAGTTGTAGGCGTATCACCATTCTGGGTGTTCTTCAGATGGGATGTTTATCGTTCCCGAGTGTTAGGACTTGGGTTATAAACATCACGTCGACTATTGTCAGGTAAGACTTGGCAGGTGATTTCCAATTGAGATAATTTGGGCCGTTAGAGCAAAGAGTCATTAACACCCAGTCTATGATGAATGTTTGATGCCAAAGAGTTATGTTACGACATATTAGTAATAAAGTACTTACAAATGTGATTGAGAGTTGAAATGTATGCGTCTTTTAGTTCAATTTTCGATCGTAGAGATCTTGGAATGCCATTGCATTTCAGGGGTTGTAAGTGTTGGGATTTTATATTCGAATCTAACTACTTCTAAACTAATCAGATGCGAATCCTAGATACTACGGACTATACAAAAATAATAAATACGAATTACAAATGTGTACCTTTCTTCTGGAATAATATTATAGCAACCGAAAAACTTTATTAGAGCTCCGATACCAAAAGCGAGGGGTATCTCTCAGTATCCACACCCGACAAATTAACCCGAACTCCTCCCCTTGCGTTTACTAGAGCGATTAAAGTGAAGCGAAACAATAAAAAACTAATTTCTTCTAAGGGGAGAGTGCATCGAACTAGGTGAGGAGATAGAGAATGCTGACTTCAAAGGTGAAGAATTAATAGGCAATTAATTGTGAAGGGGTGATGCTTTCTTTTATATAGGCAGAAAAGCGAATGAGAGTTTTTAAGGAGAGAAAAAATCTCCTCAAACTCATCCACTTCTCCACCCCCGCCCTAACCAACACTCCTATGTCCCGGGAATTCGGAATTTCGCCACGAATATTTCCTTAAATGTTTTTAGTTTTAAACCGGGGAAGTTATAATACATATTATTGTTAGTTCGGTATCTTGTTTGTGTGTGACCTCTTGGGGCCCAGGATCGACAATAGCAATATATTAGACAATATTAACTAATTATTATCTTAATATATAGATTATGAGCGGACCCTCATAAGCCATCATAACTCCTAATGTCAATATCGGTAGATCCTAAATACTAGTTGTCTAACAATTAACATATATTGAACTTATAGTCTTGAATGTATAAATCGGTTGATCAATCAAATTGTTCAGCGGGCATTTATGAGGAAATAATATCTGCTTGGTTTCAGCAGTAAAGCACAAGTATTCAATTCTGTCAATGTGACAAGAATTTATGAGCTATGAGGTTTTATCTTTACATATAGTTTTTATGACACCTTTTATACATGTATTGTCTAAATTTTCACCATATGAGAATTTAATGTAAATTTTTACAAATGTATAATCAAGTTAAGAAAATGTTCCTTAATGACTTAGAGCTTGAGTTGAGAACTCAATGCCCCTATATTAAAAGATAAGAATGTATGACATCTTAGCTTTGAAGACATTTAAATAATACCGTTCTTGGAGCGTACCTCGTAAGGAAAAGAACTTGAACTTACTATTCCATAATATAAGTTTATGATTGAACTTTTGAATCTCAAATCCAAAGATGGTTATGTTAATAGTATAATTGTATATTATTTCACATATCCATAAATCTCCATATAAAGGAACCGATTTAATGATTTTTGACTACTCGGTTGAAATTTGATGATGCGATAAGAGTAATACATGGATTTTATTATCGTGGCTATCATACGGTCTTTTGAATTTGGTATTTTTTATTTTAAAATGAAAGTATTGAGCTTATGGTTCTTGCAACCTGTAAGCGATGATGTCTTTTTCCTTTGTGTGATAAAAAAATAAGTTGTGATATTTAAGTACACAAAGAACTAATACTTGACTTGAGTTACCAGTTTCACTCCTTTCAATCATAAGTAAAAGGTATTGTAAGTATACTTGAGAAATAGAAAGTAAGGACTCTTTGAGTCTACTACCTTAAGTAAAATGTTGTCTAATGCTTAATAGTTAAGTTACAACACTCGTGCTATTGATTTGACTTACATATTTTCAAAGTATGTGACAAATAAAGTAGTAGCATTGAAGGAGAAATAAGTGATCGGTTAGAAGAAAATTGTTTCAAACTATGATCACGCTTTGTTCTAAGGAATCTTTCATCAAGAATGATTTGATTCTTGAACATTGCTCTTGAATTACCTTGACATCAAATAAGTAACTCGAGCATTGAGCTGCTCGTTAAGTGTGTTCCTATTCTAAAGCATGAACAAGGAATGTAATTCAACTTCTGCTTCTTCAAGAAATGAGTGGCGAACAATACTTAAGGATATTCACAATATTGTGACCTTGAACCGGACTTGGATATCACGCTGACAAATATGATGGAGTGAGTCAACTGCCGCTAAATTAGTGGGGGGAGGGGGTTACGAATCTTAGTTGATGGATCGTTGTCTTGACAAATGCATGTCGACTTAAGATAACACATTTACAATCGATTAACAGCATGGAGCTGTCCATGGATTTTCAAGATGTCGAATGATGAGTATAAATCATCTAAGGAATTGAGATTCCTTGAGATGACTCTTTTACTTTATAATATGGTGACATGTATATAAGGGAATGTATGAACCCGGTTCAAATACATAAACAACTTTCTATTTACACATTTAATAGATTCTACACTCACCATTCATAATAGTATGAATGAAACAGACTTCTACAAATGATTTCAAGAAATTATTTGATATGAAATACAATGATCTGAGCAAGTACAAAGCCCATGTTCGGAATCATTTAAGTTTTCTTCTAGTTATAAGGCGTTAGAGAATGGATGTTCTGAAAGTAACCATTCCACAGCCGGGCCGGTGCTTGACATCACGATACATGCCATTGAGCAAGAAATGTTTCTAAGTAATGATACTTCAAGGATAAGTACCTGATACTTCCGTGTCCTCCCGCGTTTAAAAACTAGAATAGAAATGAAAGCAGGCATGCTATTAATATTCAAGTAATGGACTTAGGATATTTGAGTATAAAAAGAGTAAGATCTTCTTTGCAAAAGAAGATGAAATAAATCTATTTCAAAAGCGGTTAGTGGGGCTTAACTTGAAAGAAATATTTTTTTGTATATGTGATATCTGAATACTCGAGAAAAGGACGCACATATTTGGAGTTGTTGATAGTATGAGTAAGTAACCGTTTACGCTTAGTAAGGAGATGCGTAACAAATGCGCCAATATGGATTAAGCTCGATCTACTTGATTTATATATGATAAATGTTAGCTTGGAGTTTAAAAGGTGAATAAAATTAGAAAAATTATATGTTTGAACTGGGCGTGTCTAATGAGAATATTATAGAGCAGTCTATATAGAGCACGTCCGTTATACGATACTAGAGCAATTCCTCTGAGGCTGATCATGAATTGTTATGAAAGATATTTCAAGTAATTGGGCGGTATTACAATGGCTGATTCGAGGTTAGTTCTAGAAGATCAATTGTGGATCATACACAATGTTTAGTTATCGAACTAAATGAACTTTATGGTAATTATTGGAAATTGTTATTGAGGTGTACCGCTTAGTCGATCTGACCCAGATTCTATATATATATATAAGAAGGCTGAATCTTGAAGATTGTTATCTTATGATAAAAAACATTCTTGTTGAAGATAAGCAGAGAAAGGATATCTGAGAGAGGTGGCTAGTATATAAGATGTAATAATCCATAACTCAAAATTTGAGGAGAAGAAGGTAATAAGGACGGTCGTGTTTTGAACATAATGAAAACCTATAGGCGTGTAGGAGGCATATCTACCCAGATTGGGTTATCATTAACACCTACATATCATGAATGTTTTGGTACTTGGATGTAAAGACTATTCTTTTCGAATGATGGTTAAAAGATGATGGCCAGCACGATCGTCTAGGTTTCACATCTCTAATGAGGACCTAAGTAAACAAAGATTTGAAAGATCTACTTACGAGGGGTTAAAGATAGCATCTTGAGTTGTTTCTCTTGAATGATTAGAATACATGATTCAATGAAAAGGGAAAACATGGATGATGCATGATTTAATAAGGGGAGGAAGCTCAATTTTGATTTCTTAGTATACTTGTATGAATATGCCTTGCTTTATTGAGCATGTTTACCTTATCATTTGTTATTGAACAATGATACTGTTATTATTAGAATAACAAAATTGGTTCCACTAAGCAATAAGACATTTTTCTAGAGAGGTCTTTGGGTTAAGGATCCAAACAAAAAATCCTCTATTCGAGCCCGAAAATGCGAGATTGTTTGTCCCTAACCAGTTTGTCCCTAATCAGGTGTCCACTAATTGGAATCGGGCACCAAATTGGTTAGTATGTGAATGATTGTCTGGATCACGTTTCTTGGATCAGAAGGGAGTATGATTATCAACTCTAATCAATCACATGGGTATGCATGTCGAAATAGTGTTCGAATGCATGACTGGACTTGACCGCCGTGAGAAACTTAGAAGATAGTATATCTGTGTCCTAAGGTGTTTCTCACAGAACTTATGTTAAATGGCGATTCTTAGACCTGCGTGACCTGGTTTCACTTTACATGAGTAATGTACTTTGACCCTGTCTAAACGTCTTCCGTAACAGGAGGATTATAAAAGACTTGAGTTCTGTATACTACAAGTGTAGTTGTGAAATCTTGTACACTAGATGAAATTTGTACAACTGGATATAACAGTTAGATTTCTAACCTCTTGGAGAATTAATGGTGATTATGATGCGCATCTCCAGTACAGTACTAGAATCACATTAATTCATACATCTAGGAAAAGTACAGATGCAAAGCTTGACTGTTAGAAATCTACTACAAGGGATCGTATAAGATGTAATCGGTTACAAGTAATTCTTCAAGGGAAAGTGGGACTGTTGGAAATATGAGATACCAGATCTCATAAATATGTCCGTTGAACAATTCGATTGTACAACCGATTTACTCATTTAATTATATTCATTATAAGTTCAGATATATGTTTGATTGTTAGACAATTGACATATTAGGATTAACTCGCATTGACATTAGGGGTTATGATGGCTTACTAGGGTCCGCTCATAATCTATATATTAATACTATGTTCGGTTAACATAAATTAATATATTACTCTTGTCAATCGAGCCTAAGAGGTCACACACGACAGCAGGGTCAAACTATAATGAGATTACAACTTCTCAGGTTAAAGTATAACTATAAGGAAATATTAGGGCGAAATTCCAATTGTGAAATTCCACCCCAGCCGCGCATGGAGAGGAGAAAAGAGGAGGGGTTCTAGAATGTTTTAACTTATCCTACTTGCCTTGATTTTAGGGATGTGATGAAAATTCTGGAAGCCTAAAATGTATCCTTGAGAAGCCTATATAAAAGGGTTTAAGTTGCTCATTTCATTTGCTAATTCATTCTTCATCTTTTGGGAGAAAAGATGAAAGCAAAACCTCTCTCTTCCCCCACCCTTTGTTCGGCCATAATGAGGAAGAAAAACTTGGTTTTTCTTCTTCCTATTTTTCTTTTGTTCACTTTAATAGTTCTAGTAAAACCGAAGGAAGGGTTTGATCAATCGTTGGTGTGGACTATTCTTAGAGACAACCTACGTTGGTTGTTCGGAGCCTCCTCTAATATTATTCCGCTGCAACTTCAAGGTGTAAGGTACATAATCTCTAATTAAATTACTATTTTTATAATCTCGTAGAGTTCCTGGTAATCAATTTAGATAATTGTTATTTTGATCCGAAAAACCCAACACATATTTGGCGGCTTGTTGGTTGCATCGAACCATGCCCCTTTGAGGGAAAGACCCCTTGTGGGGTTTTCCTGCGAGTTGTCCTCTATCCCGCTGTATTCTTTCCCAAACAGGCTGCTTCCTTAGGGAGACATTACTTTCTTTCTTCAAAACCATTTCCCTTAGATCAACGGGTTGTTCAACACCTTTCATGAGTTCTTCCAACTCAATATGAGTAGTTACAGCAACCGTTACTTCATCCTTGGACAGAGGAGTTCGCATTAACAAAGCCTTTTTTCAGCTTACCATACTGCAATCTCTTAAAGAACGTCATATATGCAAATTTGTCATCAACCATAAGGATATTTAACATGAGATTGTTGTAACAGTTATGGTAATTCCTCGGAGATTCATTTTTGCCTTGTTGGATGTCCATGAGGATCCGCTCATCTTGCCTCTTTTGAACAGCTGTTCCAAATTTGGTGACAAAGGCATCTGCAGTCTGCTGGTATGTGTCGATTGTTTTTAATGGTAAATCCATGTTCCAATCCCTCGCCCTTCTAGTGAGGCTGTTAGGGAAGGCTTTGGCGTACACATCTGGGTTATTTGACGTGATACTCATATGTGAGATATTTGACGTGATACTCATATGTGAGATATAAACCTGCAGATTCTTCACTAGATCTCCCGTTCCATCATATAACTCCAACTACGGTAACTTAAACCCAAGTAGTAGCTGAAAAGAATCTAACCGATCCGAAAATGGCATTTTCGTCATTGGTGCAACTGGGATAATACTCGCGAGGAACGCAGTCGCAATAATTGTTTTGAAGTCATTAAGTTATTTTTTCATAGCCGCAACAATAGGATCACTGTAAACCGCTGGCACTTGCGCATTCACCCTTTGGCGTGGGATTGGTGTCACATGTTGGGTTCCTTTTTTCTGTATGACTGTAAGACTCAGTATTGTCTGTATAGGATGACTGTGCATGGTGAGGCGGATGCCCTGCGCGACTGGATCGCCCCTGCTCTTGCGCCTCCCTTTCTACTTCCCACGCCATCCACTCTTGCTAAAGCTGCTGATATATGATTGCCTCAATGTCGGCAGGTAGCGGGTTACGATGGTCTCCATGGACAGGGGGTGGCGGTGGAGCGAGTGCGTGCTATTCTTCATGCTCCCCAGACATGTTTTTATTATTATCCATATTATCCTTACAGATGGTGCCACAGATGTATTCGTATTTTTCACAAAGTCTGTGAGAATATTTCCTAAACTGGGACTACTCGTTATATATGTTTGGTGAGTAGATATCCTACGTCTGGAGAGTGGAAATTGGTTCAACCTGGTCAAATATCGTGGATTGAATGTTGAATCAGATGTTGTGCGAGATCTTCCTTGTGCAGATGAGTCCAAGAGTGAGGTATCCGTCATACCTGAAAATGTGGTCGGCTGACGACCACAAATACTCCGATGCTTAAGTCAGTATAAGATAGTGTTATATTATATGCTAGTAAGTACAATAGCATTATCTGTGATGTAGTTGGGGAGAGTATATATATAGTACAATGAGATGATTGTACTAGTGAAGGGAGTGAGTATAGCCACACGTTTCTTTCCCATTCATAGAGAATATGTGAAAATGCCTTTCTTGGCCTTGCGCTCTAAACCCTAATTATTATAATCATGAGCTATCCGTTAGGTCATAACTTGTTGTATAAGTACTAACATTTTATATATATCATGTGCTCTGGTCCCGCAGCATAAGTTACTAAGTAAATATTTTATTCCTCAATTTACCTCTTACAAATAGATTAAGAACATGAGTAACATAAGAATTTTAGATTGAGAATTTCAATTTTTTAGATATAATTACTTTTGTGACATAACTCTTCCCTTCATTTATTCCAAAAATAGAAAGAAACTTTGAACAAAACATTAAAAATAAACCACTTTAGTTTTGTAAATTCATATATACCTGTAGTTGTGTTTCCTTAAATTTAACTGAAGCAATTTATATGATTTTATATATTTCCTTCATCCTTAAAAGATCCTCTACTTTATTTTTTATTTTTAAAGTAGGATTATTAATAGACTTTATGATATAATCTTAATTGACACAAAAACTTTGATTTGAATTAAATTATCAAGTTAATAATAAAGTATGTTCAAAAGTTAAAAAGTCAATTCATCAAAATTCAAAATATGATAATCTTTTTTGAATGGACAAAGTATATATTACCTCGCACGGATTATTTAATACTCCATGCATTTACAATTTATTCAAAATTTAAATGTATTGGCTAGAATAAATGGAATTAAATTATTTACATATGGATCATAGAAATATGTATTTTAACTATGACATATATATAAGCTTTAACTTTGCCGATTCTTAGTAACTTGTACAATTTGATTAATAGTTTAATTTTATAACTAATTTAGTATCATAACTAAATAATCTTCCTGAAATGGAGGAAGTTGTATTATTTGTATCGTCTGTTTCATTCTCCCTTCATTTATTTTTTCCATCATCATCACTACCCATTCATTTCATTTTTTCTTTATGTCGTTTATAAAACAGGTTGTTGATGGAAGTTAATATAACAATCAATCAGTTCTTTTTGTTCCTTTAATTTCGGTTTCTAGCATTATTTTAAAGTCCCCCCACCCCTCAACTCTTCTTTTTCATCATACTAATTATGTCCTCCAGTTTCCATGTACCACATATCACTATCCAAATTATTATTTTAATTTCATATCATGACATAGCTATCTTGACAAAATTTTGAATGACGATGATTTAATTTCATATCTTGAAAATATATATAATGCTATATATTGACAAAACAATGGGGATGAAAGTACAAGTTTGATATTAGTGGTCATCTTTCATATGTTTAAATAATAGGGTCAAAGTAGTAACTCAAATATTATTGAGAATTGCCCCTATTTGAGGGCCAAATTGGGAATTTGCAACTTTCTCTCATGATAAAATGAAGTAACTAAATTAACAAAATCACTTTGTGGTATATATGTAGTCGTTTTCTAATTCATCAACTGCTCCTGCCGCTATATGTGGTCATAGTTAGTAGCTAAAACTTTTTTGTCTACTCGTGTATGTATGCTTTCCACTTTAGCATATGAAGCTAACAAAATAAGTTAACACGATTAAAACCTAGTTTATATGTACTAGTATATTAAATAAATGTGAATTCTCTACACCAATGGATAATGGATAATATCACCAAATGTAGTGGCAGATTATTAATTACTACTATTAAAAAAAATTCATATGCATCTAGGCTGGTGACGGAACTAAGCCTTTTATCGACCCGGATTAAAGATTTGAGAGAGTTCGACTCATTATTTAAAACCAATAAAAAACCTTAATTTTATACTTAATCGATTTCGAGACATAAATTCGAGCAGACTCGAAAAATATTATTACATAATTATAATAATAATATACCACACTAAGTTGGAAGTCTATTAATGAAATACCATATATAGTACTCCCTCCGTTCTCATATAGTTGTTACAAATTACTTATCTTTCTAACATTTCAATGTATATTTTGTCATTTATTTTCTCTTTTAACCTTCATAAATATAATTACATTACCAATGCCTCTAATTAATTCTCATGGAATGGAGGTAGATATTAAATATTATCAATTATTAATTCAATTATTTAATTCTTTACTCAAAGACTTATAGGTAAATTTGTATCTTTTTTTAATCAATGTGTTTAAGACTAGAAAGAAAACTATATAGGCACGGAGGGAGTAATTAACAATTATTGAATTGTATTTGATGCAAGTTACTTCTAAGATGAGAAAATTATTTTTGTATGTTATGAAGTATGGAATTGAATTTTGAACAGTTCGAGTAGAGTTTTATTCGAGTCCTTTTTTGGTACTTTTGTTTCAAGTGGGTACGAATCCTATTTTTAGTATTACTGAAGTTCGACTTGTTGAAAAGCCTAGGCAGGACCTCTCTAAATTTAGAAGAGTTATGGAAATTAATCCTAATTAGTTAAACAGTGTCTATCCTAATTTATAATATTCTATATTTTATTATAAAATATTTCCTACTATAATTTTCATATTAAATATATTTTACCATATATATCGATTTAATTGATTTATATGACAATTTAAAAATTATATATATCATATTTATATAGTTAATATAATATACATATATTTAATATTATATGACATATAATTATATAATATATATTTATAAATTATAATATTAATAACTTGTTTATATTTTGTTATCTTATACAAGATAATGGGCTAATACTATCATACTGGGGTACTAGTTTAACACCCCATTTGGGGTAATGTGATTGCTTAAGCGAATAGAATCAAACGAAGATTTACCAAACCAAATAATAAAATCAAATCTTATTCTATTTCATTACATTCCATTTTATTCCAACATACTAAACACAACCTAAAATTATCTCATCTGAAAGCAACCTCTCAGAAAGGATACATAAATATTATTGAACTATTAGAGGTGGTCAAAATGTATGTATATGAAGAATTTTATAATAATAGGGAACTGCTGATAGAAGTTGACATTCCTTCTAGTTGACAACGATTAATTATTTTTTCCTAAATGTTTTCAACATTCAGGCTTTCAAATTTCAATCGAATGAATTATATTTTAAGTTAATAAATGATTTTAGACGTGGAAATTTAATTTTCAACATTCAATCACCTGGTCTAGTGGTACTGGTACCTGAACTTGATACGTAGTTCATTTCGCGCATCCACTCATGCGGACTTTTCAGCAGCCTTTCCAAAGACCCACTCCCATGATTTTAAGTTATGCCAGATCTACAAGAATATCCGCATTTAAGACACCTGGGCTTACGCAGACTCGGTAAGATGTTCGCTTTTTATCGAGCTTAGACTTATCAGTTAGCTTAAATTTTAATTACTGCCTGATATCAGATGTGTAATTTGTGAACTTCATCGCTCGAAAAAATATATAACTAATTAGTTAGAAGAACTAAAATTTGAAAAAATTGCCTTAAGTTAATTATTCTTACAACATTTGGGGACAGTTTTCTGCAATTTACAATACCTAAAGCGAAGGAGGATGTCCCTTGCTCTACTAGTCTCATCTCATTCCTAACTAATTTGACTTATTAGCTCGTTCGACATGGTTTGATAGACGTTATGCTTAGACCGACGGGCTTACTGCGTTAACGACATTCTGACCCAGCCTCTATCCGTTTAGATTCAATTTCTAAAGAAAGGAGGTTTTCAACATACCGGTGCCTTCCAGGTTATATAGTTTTCCAAGACTCCACTTTACGGTGATTAACTTTCACCAATTTTTAACCGAAAACGGTGTTCAGCGCAATGATTTCAATGAAAAAGACAAAATATTTCTTTGGAGCTTAGACTCTTGAATTTAATTACAATTAGTAAAAAAAAATTATCCTGATACAAAGATACATAGAGAAGTTGATTGATAAATAAGATTCTAATATAATCTGATTGATTAATTATTAAGAGCTCTAATCTCATTGGGTTTAGAATAAAAAATAAATACTCCAGGAAGAATCTGGTATGATAGAAATTAGTGCTAAATACTTTTTCGTTTCCTGCTACATTAATCCAAATTGGGCAATTGTTTGAGTCATCCGAACAAAATTAAAAAATATTCGAACCACCGTTAAGTCCACCAGTACCTATAAGCCGGGCTTGATTTCTATGATTAGTCGAAACAAATCGGGCCACCCCGATCCAAATTTTAAGAATCGAACTCCGCCTCGCCTGTAATGATGTGCTCGACGGCCCGGCGCTCTAATTAGCCCCTATCTCGTTCAAGGCCCTGGATCGCCTAATATCGCTACCTGACATTACGGCTTTTTGTATTAAACGCCCCTCACGCCGATCTTTAATGGGTATACCGCTTATTTCAAAAAATTAAAAATTAATGGCGAATCAATAAATAACATTTCTAATTTAAATTAATACTTATCGAGGCTCAAACCAGCTTAAAGATACGAGCAGTTTTTTCTCCTAATCACTAAAATCGCATAAACAGACATCGAATATTTATATAACGACACGCTCACTCCTTTCATGATGAAACTTAAGGTTACAAAGTCACCATGGGTGTTAAGCTGCACAAATTCACTGCACCCATCCTCAAGAAAACATTACGTAGTTTCACCATCCTCTGCCTTCCATTTCAATTTTAGCACGAAGCTTGTCACGATAGCTAGCCACCACCTTGTACGTGTTCACACCTTCGAACAAAGTGGAGCCTGTGACTGATCTTCCCCAATAAATTATTTGCTCATATAATAAGGATTATCCAACAAATAAAATGCTCATTGATAGAATCCAAAAATGCTTTTCTCGACCATCTTCAGATTTCACGTTACAAAGAAACGCTACTCAATGCATTTACTCCTAATGCGCTCTTTTAGAATAAACGTATATCTTTTGATCCCAATGGCTAGTTTTCTCAACGGCTATGATTAAGTAACGGCTACTTTTATGAATAATTGTGGTAATGTTTGATCAAACGTTACACTTTAAATGATTACCACTTTTTCAGTCCTGCACCATTCTCTAACGGTTTTTGTTTCTAAACTGCAACATTCGATCACTGCCATTCTGGCAACGTGAAAGACAATTCACGGAGAGCTCTATAAAAAAGAGGGCAACACTCATCCTTCATTTCTTACAACTCACAATCATTTTAAAGTACTACAATACTCACAATCACTTTGTAAAGCAATTTACAATACTCATTACTTGCTTTTTTTTATCAGTTTCAAGGATCTCAAGTTCAAGGATTCTTCTATTCTGGGCTTGTTCTGGAATCTACACCTTTAACTCTGCCCATCTCCGGTTCGGTATTATCTATTTTTTTTAAATCAGATATCTTCAAAATTAACGGCATCAAAGTGATATTGTAGTTAATAGTGTCTTAAATCATTATGTTAATTTGTAGGACGACACCCGTGATGTTTGAAATAGTACTACCGATACTACTAATGAAAGGAAAAACTTCATTGATTTGGCAACATTTTGAGGCCGACTGCAAATGAAAAAGCAACTTGTTTAGACTGTAGGAAAGCTCTCTATCATGCAAACGGGTAAAGGAGTGAATCCATTATCTTGCTAGACACTTATCATGTCATCATGATCATTGCTGCATGATGGGCGTGTGGTACACAAGGAACAATTACCCAAACCGCGGAACTTTTTTTTTTTTTAATATTTTACTTATAGGATGAAAACTACGAAATTTGTAACTAGCTCTTTTCGGCATTTTAACACGCTGATTTAATGGATCTTCAAAAGCCTTAACTCTAGCTAAACATATCCCCGTACTATTTTTTGAACCGATACTTTTAAATTTTTTAAAAATGAAAGAGCTCTTCTACGAAACTCTTTCGACTCTTCCTTATAAAATGTGTTTGACTAGCCGAGCATCGTGTCTTTATGAATTTCACATAAATTTATGTATATGTATATGTACTCCACAATATTTTATGAGAACCATGTCTCCGGTTTATAGATATTATGTTCAAATTTCATATATAATAATTGAACATGTTATGAATTACTTAAGTTTCTAGAGCCAATTAAATATTATACTAAAGTTTTTCAACTTAATATCAACCAAACATTCATTCCTTTCTTTAGATGTTGTTAATCTCTTGTCATTCATATGTCTAAACATAGATGGAAAGATGTTGTTGTAGATATATTCAATATGGAAGAAAAGTTTTAAAATATTTTCATCCTATACCATGTATATGCAAATAAGAATAACTGATCCTAATCTTAGATTAAGAGTTTTTCATTTCTACATGTAGTCGACGATGAACCCTTTTGTGAATCTCAACTAATGAATTATGATAGGAAGAAATATAAAGATGAAATTGAAACTTATTTACATAACATGTATAACAAATAAAAATTGCCAGGCTACGCGTAAGTCCGCGACTCACATAGTATATAAAGTTTAAATGTGCCCCGCGCGGGAGTTAAATACGAAGTAAACATAATCACCTTAGAAATGTTTCTTACAATTATTGGGGTGAAAATAATCCACCCTCCTTAATACAAGAAACGAATCCAGCTTAACTCAATATTTGAATTCATCAATATTGAATTGAGTCAATATAATGATAATAATCCTTTTGATATATTAAAATAGCGGCTAGCAAGGAAGCCAAGCTCCTAAGATTGTCTAAGATGGCAAAGAAATATTTTATACCTATGTCTACAATATCTATGAATTTGCATTTAGCATGGCTAAATTAGAATACACTCAAGGACGCCAAGACTTTATAAGTCATAAATCAAGTACGCGCTGTGTCAAGACTTAAAAGCATAGGATGCAAGATCAAGACCTACCCAAAGAACAAAAATCAAAAAAGATATGTTCATCCATTTTAGTGATTACTGGTGAATAAATTGCAGCTAATAGCAGAGCAACACATTAGACGCGAAATTTTAATTCGGCTAAACGAGTCCGGCGATGAATTTGTTTATGATGATTAGATTTGTATAATTTTTGAAGTGAACTCATGTCAACTCTTGACCGCATTTGAGTATAAACTGTGAACGGCTTAAATAATAAAATTTTCATTTAATCCATTGCTAAACTTTAAGATATTCTACAAAATGTGTTCTTAACGCTGTAACATTATTAAATCCGGCATCATCGCTTAACTCAAACGTGCTCCATCGCTTAGTTGTAACGCAATGTTTATTACACAAATATTTGGTTATCTTCGGGCAGCGGACAAACGTGACCATCGAAGTGAAGTCAACGTGGCCACGCTTTTGTCACACGAAGAAACCAAATTTTTGTGTGTACAACGTGGGCTACGTTAAATTAATTAGCCGCTAGCCTCGCGGCATTTTAAGGAAAGTCTTTGCCTCTATGTTTGAACTAATGGTGGCACGTTTATTATAAAAGTGTACCACGTTAAAGTTCTAGCAAATCATTTTTTGTGGTTAAAATCACGACTTTTCAACAACATAACATACATTTTAACTTCCCAAACAAAATTTCTCTCTATTCAATCCTCAAATCTCATCCAAATCATCTCTTAAACATATTCAACTACACAATTTCATCAAATTAGTGACAATTAAAATTCAACTGGAATTAATGGGACCAAAAAGAAATAAAAAAGATAAAGAAGTTGTTCAACATGAGGAAGTTACAACCGGGAGAGGTCGTAGAACGCTGAAGTCCGGCCAAACACCCACCACCACCACAAGTAGCGGCTGGCATGGTGGCTTAACGTATCAACTAAGCACTACAATGTAAGGCCGGAATTGTACCCCATCAAAGCGGAAATTTTTGGAGGTACTTTCGGTAGTACTTATATAAGTTATTAGGAAGACGCCAATGTTCAATTATTTGGTAACGCTTTCATCAGTGATCGGGTATCGCGAGATATTGCACAATCTCATCATACACTTAGGTTACTTATTCGAATGGTCATGTGGGTGTGTAATTATTATCATCTAATGGCGCCCGTATCTAATCAATGGAAGATGATTTAGTTATATTCGGGTTTGATTGTAGACCCATGATTATAATGAAAGTGAGGCGTAGTAATCGGGCCGGTGAGTTTGAATGATCACATGGGCGATTCTAACAATGGCCGTGATAGATGTTAAGTCACATATAGCGATATAATCTCGAACGCCTTCAAAAATTTATTTGGAAGGTTGTTCAAGGGGTCCTTTTTCCGGTAATAGTCAAGCATCGGAGCTTACTTTCACATCTCGCTGCTTCGTTACGCTGGGCCGTCATGAATTCAAGGCGTCAATTTGCCATATATGATTATTGGAAATCAATAGTTATAGGTTTCATTTATTACGCCTATCAAGGGACAATCGTTGTGAATAATTCATTTACTAGTTTAGTGAATGCGATTACATAAACGGAACATTCAATCATAGTAATTGCGGATTACGAGTCGGGTTCCTGCTTTGATAATACCGAGACATGCTTAGATCATAGTTCATGCATAATCGTTATATAATATAATAATGGTCAATTATATTATTATATCGATCGCTATTATCCGAGCCTAGAAGGTCGCGACATACAAATGACAAGCTGAATTATATTTCATGAATGAAATTAAACAACGCTAAATCGGTGAGTTGATCAGAATCAACCTAATATTCTTTAATCGAATTTTACATTGATAATGTAAAATATAAATTGATAAACATGAATTAATTAATTAGTCAATTCAATTAATTCAATAGTTAGTTTGAGCCTGCTAGTAACTCTGTTATTACTAATAATAATAACTTGTTAAGGCTTAATTTACTTAACAGCTTTAACTAAATTAAACTAAACTACATGGTCAAGCTTTTTGTGCTATTTTGAGAACCACTATATAAACAAAGGCTTATTAGGTTTTCTCATAATAGATAACAACAAAACCTAAACCTCCCCCCTCTCAAAGAAATCGCCCCCCCACCCTATCCATTTATATGAGTCGACCATCGTTGAAGAATTCAATTCTTCTTGATTTTAATATCCAATCCCTCACACGTTCTACTAGCAAACTCAAGCCACTGATTCACTAGGCGCCGACCAACTGTAGGCACTGCCAATCTACGGTTCAATCGATTTCAAAGGAGTGCTTCGTGGAACGGTTTGTCATAGGCTTCCTCACCGGCATCTCGCGGTAAGTTTTTTACATTGTTAATTTAGTTCATGCATAATCACCTAAAAGATTCAGACGAATATATGTTTTCGATTAAAGTTTTGAATCAAGTTACATATTATTCCAATAAATGGGGTACTCACGAGCCTAATTAGGTTGTATTTGCTATGACTACGTATATTTAATTAAATATATATGCATATATATTTAATTAAATTTGAAATTGTATATGGATGATATATGAAACTTGAGTATTCTATGTGTTCTTGAGCTAAAGTTAGAATATAGTTATATTACATATTTTGATTCATGCAAGATAATTGTATAATGAATTTAAAAGTGGGATTTTCATGTTTTGACTTATTACAATAAGTCAAGTATCAGTGGAAAATCGCCTTAAACATGACATTTTAAAGTTCTTTACATAATCGACACGTTTTTGTCCAAAATCACATACTCTTTATGTGAATTTTGATTTGTTTAAGTATTTTAAAACCAATTTGAGTTGAAATAATGGAATAGTAAAAACGTGAATAAATAATTTTTGAAAAATTATTTTAACGTGAATCCAATTGAATTTGTTCCAGAATATTATGTAAGATTTTTTCAAGAAATTTCAGAATTTTTGGAATAGTTTAAGACCTCCAAACTGATTCTAAAATTTAATTGAATTAAATCGTAAAACTAAAATTACCATGTGAACCATTAATTAAACTGCTGAACAGCTTCCGGCGTACCACCAAATCAGCGGCCCGAGGCCCCGGAAAGCTATTCCCCTAGAGGCTGTGGTGGCAAGGGCTACGGGGCGCGGGGCGGCTCGGGGCCATCCAATCGCCATCATTCACAAGGTTTTTTGAAAATGCCCAATCCATTTTAAACCCTAGTTTTAGGTTTTTTCAAATTAAGGTAAATTCAATTTTGGATTTTTATGAATAAATATCATACATTAAATAATGGTAATTGTAATTACCCAATTTAAAATAATTTTATTTAATTCAATATCTCTTTAATTACTAACCTTTTAGTTATTAATTTATTAAATGATAAATATAATTTATTAATATCTATTATGAATATATATCGAATATATTGCAGTATTATATAAGAGAGATGATGAAATAATTATTTTATTATTTGGCTGGAAACATTATATATATATAACGCTTTCTCCAATAATTATTACAATAATTATTTTCAGTATATATAATAATATAAATACTTTCAAGTAATTATATTATTATATATTTACATGGATTAATTTTGTAATTAAAATTATATATCAATTAATTTTGATTATACTATATATATATATATATATATATATATATACATATATATATATATCAATTAATTTTGATTATAAGAGTTTTACATGGATTTAATTATGTAATTCAAATTTTGAATTTAATTCCAATCACATTTAATTGCATATTTATGTGTGCTTTAATTTGATTTGCTAATCAAAATGGAAGTCGTCTATATGATTGTCAATCATATATTTACATTTGAATTTGATTGACAGTAATTGTCTCACCTTATAATTAGCATTTATTGCATTCACACTTAATGATATTAATGTTGTGATTTGAATTTAATGAGTCATTTATTCCATGCCATTTAATATTTGTATTAAATACATATTTTATATGATTTAATTATTACCTTATACATTGGTAATGGGAATGGAAAGGTGATATATTGATATGCCCTAGTTTTGTATTTTATTTAGATACAGTCTGCTAACCGTTTATTCGTTGTAAACGACCAGGTGACTCATATTTATTTTATTTTATTTATTTATTTATTTTTCACCCACAAGTCTGCGTGTTGTCTTCGTTGGGTTAGTAAATAAATGTACTGTTGTGGAGGCATTGAAGATGACGTTTCACCATGATGGCATTTGGCAAACTTGAAAGTTTCCAAAGTCAAGCGGATACAAAGACCGCATCAGAAGGCATGGTAGCCTCATGTTATGTTACACTTTGTAAAGTATCAGAATAAGTATATAATTTTAGGGTCATATCATATCTCCGAATGTATTATTTTTGGTTTATTTTCACGATGCATATTACTCGAGTATTGCTTATATAACATGTTAAATAAAATCAATAATATTAATCTCTACCTCCAAAATTTAAGCAAAAGATCAATCCAATTTTAAAGTCAGAACTTATCACGACTACTGTGCACACCGCGATGGCGTGTACTATTGTCGCGTGACGTGTACGCATAAACGGATCATGTCAAGCGGATTTCTACTAACGCCAGGCTTCTCTTGATGATCATTCCAAAGAATTTAATCGTTTAATTTGCTGCTTAACCGTAATTTCCACTCAACATCATGTCTGGTGATAATCGTCGGGTAACACTGCTAGAGCGCAGCTTAATCTAAGAGGTGCGCTATGGCACATAATTGATTAGTTAATCTACCATCAGGCCGGAATTTAAAATGTATGGGAGTATTGCCGCTTGATTTCAACCACAATGGGATCTTGGATACCTTGTGTTACTTTGGTGGATATTCAAGCACGGGTGCATAACATTTACAATTTATTTATAAAATGTATTTTGATTGTTTTGAAGCTACACTAATCAGATTGTATGTTTCCTATTATGATCAAGTGTCAGTCATATAATGCTTATTCACGCTAATTGAAAATTAAACATAACTTCATATTATGTGAAATAGAACGAAGCATGAGAAATCCATAAACTTTGTAGAGTATATCGTCATACATGCTAATGCGATTTCATTCATAAGCTATCAAAATGGTTGTATGCTAATAAAAGAACAAACAATGAATACCATAACTATTTAAGACTCGACGGATCATGTATACACGTTATATGAACTTAGATTCAAATGATTGATGTCACATGATGCCATCTCGTAGGTAATTGATTTTGATTTCAATAAAGCGTGATGACGCTATGAAGACTAATATGGTATATTGCCCTTAGCCACCATATAATCATTAAATGAATAGCTTCAATCTCTTTTACGTAAAGACAATTGAGAACCGTTGGATTTATCTTTGAATATCGCGGTACCTACATTTCAAGACATGTCAGTATGTAGTTTTATCAACAAGCATGAACTGCTCATTAATCGCTAAGAAGATAAGCTTCCTCGGGTTTAGGCAACTGTGCGCAATATTGTTCATATTTGGTTCACATCACTTGTAAAGTTGAGGCACAAAGAACTATAACTGGGGTTAATGATTAATTTTATTATTTCAACATTAAGTATGAAAGTTAAGTGATTTAGCTTATAACATTTGAAAATAGAAAGAGAGGTTTGATTAATCCCATCTCAAATGATTTGCTATCAAAATTGTAATGTCATTATGGCTAAACTCGCCAGCAATGAAACAATCGCTTTGACCACATGGCTTTTTTATCATGACATTTATCAAATACGTAGGTAGCCAAGATATAAGGCACAAAAAATATAATCGAACTCCTCAGCGGTGAATGGATAGTGACTACATTTGAGAGCTCACAGCTTTTAAATCATCCATGAATGGTTGAAATTTCAAACCTGCTTTGAACCTATATTTATGAAAGATATATTATTTTGAAATAACAACAAACAACCGAGTAATACTTGCGGGTAAATGACTTTAATAGACTAGCGATTCGCAAAAGATAAACCGAAATAACCTCAAGTGACTTACTGAGGTTCCTCATATCCTGTTTCTATTCAGATATTCACATACAAGTCAATCGTGGATATAAGTCATTGAATGATACATCAAAATTGATAAGAGTAATGGGAGGATCATATAAATACTCATCAAGTTCTAAACTAAGACACGACACGAGTAATGTTTTATCCGAGGAACGGTGACATCATTCAATTCTAAAGCAAAATGTACTGATAAGACATTTAAGCGAGGAATTGTGTTTAATGGAAGCTTAAACACAATGGATGAAATCTTCACCCCTCAGATACCAAAGTAATTTTTCATTCCCACCTTTAGATGTGTTACTAGTCGAAAGGATATTAAGTAAGAGTTGGGTGCTCAATATAATCAAAACACAATGAATGAAATAAATTCACATATCAAAGTCATTTCAGGCTTACCTTTTGCTTAAATTTATTCATACCTTCAATCGCGAGACAACTCAAGAGTTATGTTTCGATAAATAAACTTTGAAACGCCTCGAATGGACAAGTTAATATTGTGTAGACATAATTTAACACGGGATCTAATGTTGAGATTATGTCATCATGTATATAATTAGAAGGAAACTGGTATTTATTTCCATCTACTATAGAATTATAATTTACTGTATGTATAATATCTTCATTATGAAGTATAAAAGGTGGAAGTAAATATATGACTTGAATGTATTCAAGTGGCTCCTTAGGAGATATTAATCCAAGAAGTTGATGTAATAACCCGTCTGTACTAATATTACCTGTGAATAGTATACTAGTTGCTCGGTGGATTATTTCGAGGAGAAATCAAAATTTCTTTGTTTCATCAGTTGAAATACAACGAATCGGTCGGTTGGTAGTACATTCGGTATTTAGAATTTTAAAGTTGTAATCGGATGGAAATGATATTATTTGGGTGGTAATATAATTTAAGTGTGGAACGCTGATGTTTGAAAGTCGTATTGTCGAGATAAGTTAAAACGAGAAAGATCGACGAATTAAACGACGCGTTTCACAATACACATAAACTATTTGGCAACCCATTAAACTCATTAACTAAACCTAAGGCCCAAAACACAAGCCCACTTCTCCTTCTTTCTCTCCTTCACGCTGACGACGCCACGAACTTCCCCCTCCCTTTAGTTTTTTCTTCGATTTCTCTTCCATCTTGCTAGCTTTGACCTCAAATTTTTGAGAGCTTCCTCACCGCCCTTCATTGCTTGCTGTAAAAAGTCCCATCTTTGCTTGAATATTTTGGGGAGATCGCCGAAAGTTGACTTTTTTGTTGACTTTTCGAGTTTCAATTTTATTGCTCCAATTATTTTGGTTTTAAATTAGTTATTCGGAAGTTGAAATTACGTGGTTTCACGTGGAATTTCGGATGTTTTGTAATGCTTGACTTTGGAATTTTGCCGACTTCGATTTTGTGATATTATTGAATATAATTATTGTTTAGCTTTAGATTATAATATAAGAAAAAGTTGATGATAACTTATATTCGGGGTAGAAAGTGTTGGTATAGTTTGAGTTTGACTTTGAGTTGGACTTTTTCTAAAATGTCATTGAGTATAAATATGTTATTGGACCTTACCTGTGGATTGTTTGGTGGAAATTATGATTTATAAGTTGTTGGAGGAATATATGTTGAAATTAGTTTTATTAAATTTTGAGTAGTAAACGGCTTTGAGATTCGAGGTCGTTAGAAACGGGTTTAGTTAGTTGGTGCTGATTTTGGGTTAATTGAAATTGGTCGAAAATGTTAGTATTTTGCTATGTGTCGACTACTAATTCATGGATTTACTCGATAGTCGAATTCGGCCATTTTAATAGTGTTCTAAACATAAGTAGTAATCTATACTTAAATAATTAATTTGTAACTAAACGGTCAGTGTCAAAATTTAATTAAGATAAGTGGTTAAAATTGTCGTAGTAGTAATTGTTATTTCGTTGTTTTGATTAGACGCTGAATGGGAAAGGTACTGATCGACAGATGGACGCTTTCCTTTATTGCTAACCAAGTGTGAGTACTTATCTCACGGGTGCTACTTTTACGTGACTTCATTTTAAATCATGTGAACATGTCATCGCGGATATGATTGTTTAGAAACGGTATACATGTCATCAGCTGTATGATTATGCGAGAACGGTATATGTAATTGTCAGATGATTATGTGTGATTCATTCCAGCGAGCCATGTTATGATTACGCTGATCAGATTGTGGGGCCAAGATCGCTGAGGTAAGTACTCAGCTTAAACTCCCAACTTATGTTCTTGTGTTCCGCGGGCCTTGTCGGCATTTCGATTCTCGCGCCTTGTCGGCACTGGCCAGATTTCCGGTATCTTTGTCGCACTTTCGTATTTCTCTGCGGGCCTTTGTCGACTCGGCGATTGATTTATGATTGTGAGATGTTTTTAGCGCGCTATTGACATTGTTCGGGAGTGAGTAGTTGGTTATCGGTGAGGTGTCATTGGGTAACGTGACTTCTGGCGCTGAGTATTAGGACGCTAACTTACAATGGTATTTATTGTGGTTGCTGCCCCCTTCCTCATGGGATATGACGCTATCGCTTTATAATTTAAGTGTATAGCGCGGTTTGCATTTTATACTTTAGTGTATATAAAAGCTATGTGGCCTTATACTTTAGTGTATAAGACGATGTGCCTTATACTTAGCTAAGATAAGTTGCTAAAATTTTATACTTAGCGATAAGTTAAGGATTTTGTCTTATACTTTGGCAGTATATGGGTTGGTCTTATACTTTGTGTATACGGTTTGTCTGTTTTTACCTTATACTCGTATAAGTGCTGGAGTTATCGGGATTATCCATTCCGCAGTAGACGGATCGAGCATACGCAAGATTGGGGTTTCATAATCAGCTGGGATACGGGAGATGATGGCCTCACGACTGTATAGTCGTTGTCGAAGCTCCCCTTGGAGTTCTTTCAGTGATTGTGCGCTTTGCATCGAAACTTTCATTATATCTCCATATGTTATGTGTCCGAGACTTTGAATTAAATATGACCTTTATTAGGTAGTTCGATATATATATATATATATATATATATATATATATATATATGTCTTATTCATATTTGACATGTTGTTTAAATTTTCTATGGTGTCAGATGATCTGCTTTTATGACTTCTTTATTGGTTATGAACGCTAGGTCGATTTATAATGACGTTGTCACTTAAATTAATATATTTAATCAGATAGGTTGATTATTGATAATATTATTTATATTTTCTTTGTCGTCCTGTTATTAATCGCTATACATCCTTTAAGGTTAAAGTCGAGTTGGTTAATGGTCAGATAACTTTTGAACGAGGGCATTGTGTATAAAAATTAGAAACCGACAAGCCCAAAGCACTCCATAGATGACAAGCATGATATTTTATATATATATGGAGTTGGATTCAAACGTGTTAGTATATGTCATGACCTTTAACCAAGACAGCTGATACCATCGGTGAATAAGTCCTCCGTAGACTAAATGAAGAATTTTGTGAGATAATTCCGCATTTAAGTTATCTTTATTTAAGAGATAGGTTGCTCGGTTTTATTATTAAGATAATGATTAACATTTGAGGTTCTTACAATAAACATTTGTAAGTCATAAGATTTGCATGACTATAACTCGGTAGTAACACTTTGGCGTGAACTAAAGATATGGTCGAGTTGTGTACGCTTGAGTTATGAGATGTCGAGGACATATGTTCGAGTTGTATATTATCTGAATTAGCTATACTTAAGGAAGATAACAAATGTAGAGATATATCACGCGATTATGGTACCGCGAGTAAGTTGTCGAATGGTGCGGATTTGTCGAAGAATCGGAAAGCTAATAAGGAAAGATTTATCTTGTCGGTAGTAAAGATATAAATATAATTATTGAGGCGGATAACAAGTAACAGTAAAGAGTCTCAATTATCTTGATTATACGGGCGGTTAACTTTGATATTTGTTTTCACTCAGCCTTTTAGATGACTCCCCTGCTTCCTATGGGCGGGCTGCCATGCCTAGGTTGCCGCTGGACGACCGGTATGCTCGCCGAAGAGTCACACTGGCAGAGGCGGGCGACGGTGGCTCACATCTCAAATAAATATACTTTTTATATTCTTTGGATTTTTGTTGTACATAATAATTATTGTTGTAAAACAAATTGTTTGATGTCAGATGAGTATTATTATTTCTTCGCTTGTCAGGGTTGTTGGCCTAATTCGACGATCTAGTTGTATTATTTATTATCAATGCTTAAACGGTCATTTTTATCGCTAACCATCGTCAGCGACTCGCTTATTCGTGTTGATTTACGGTCCCAACCTTCGTGGCCCAATTGGCGGTCATTACATTAGACTCCTCTCGGTTATATCAGAATATTATGTGACACTTCGATGCATCAAGTAACGCCTAATGCAAAGATATTACGACGTTATGAACAACCATAATTCTATGGTGACTCGAGGTCATCCGGAGCGAAATAGAATTGAATGCACAAAGCCGAGTATATAACTCACTTTATTTACCTTCTGGGACAAGGGGATCGATCGGCGGCAGAAACGGGTTCCATTAAATGAACATATAGTCATAAATGAATCAAACATTTGCCTCGACTGTCAATGTATTCATCGGGTTTACTATGCTCGTGTCTATTTCCAATCTCATTTCTTATTGATTACCCGCGTGTCAACACGGCGTTTAAGTGAGTGATCCAAATAACGTTCCTAAGTAATGATCAGTGATGATGGATATTTGACATTATTTTTGGAAATTCACATCTCAAACGAGAATAAGAAGAAAGACGATTATAGTATCAATATTCAAGTTGCAACCTTGAGATACACTATAATGGAGTTAGAATCTTCATCTTGATATTTTGATTGAAATCAAAAGCAACCAAGAGTGAAGATGAACCTTGAGTTTCTTAAAGGTTAGCTGAGCACAACTACATAATATTTTGTACATTGAGTAATTAAAGGAATTTATTAGAACCTCGAAGCGTATAATAGTAATTGATTCTTGAAACATCTATAAGCTCAATTACATATGTGACACATGCTTATACTTGTCAATTTAAATATAAGCTTGGGAGGACATTTTCTTGTTAAGATATAATGCGTCACTTAAGCTTGAGGTGAATAAAATCTATGATAGATTAAATTTTATGATGATGATCCTCTTATCGACAGCTTATCCTCTGTTGTGAGGTCCGTTCCCACAATTGTGGACCCCATGATTGAGTTATTGAATCTATTACATAGTAATATGATTCCTCAGGATGCCATATGTCCTGATCATGTGTCAGACATCACGAATTATGACATAGCACAATTTCCATAATAGGAATTGTATATTTTACTAAAGGTGTTCACGCTGATTCGAATACGATTTGTAGTAATTTTAAGAGAATAGGTAACCTAGTCAAGGAAAATGATCGCTTTGGTCTTCACCAGAACTGAATGTGAGAATAGTGTCATCGATAGTTGTCCCATGTGAACATTATTAGCCAAGTAATTCATGAATGGAGGTGAATCTAGCATACCAAGAGTAAATTAAGAAAACTTGAACTTCAGATACTTACATTACCACTCAATTTATATTGTTGATAATGTTATTAAAGAATATGCATTTAATAAGATATATGTGTTTTAACACACTTTAATTGTGTTGTAAACTTACCCGATTATAACCCGAGACATGGCTAACTGCCATAAAATCTTAGCCATCGTTGATTCCATGGTTGAGAGACCAAACAGATGGACTGTAAAGACTACTTGTAAGTGGTTTTCCGTTAAGGACGCTGACAGGTTAATTATTCTTCCGCTTTTCATGTCCTAAACGGCCTACGAAATTCATGAAGGTGCTTTTGAGCAAGCATCTCGTAGTTGATATATTCTTCGACAACCGAAGTTTGATTTCACGTAGATCGGGTTAACCCAGCCATTTAAGGTTCGTGAGTTAGTTCACTTAGCTTCCTAAATATGAAGTAATTGTTTATGCGTAATTTTATTTTATAATCTAATTGTTAACTATATTATATGGATGAGTAGTTCATTCATATAGTAATTTATTTTTTCACAGTTGGTTGAAATAATAAATCCCAAGGCAAGTCTATAGTTTCTAAATAGGCAATTTGTAAGGGTTGACAAGAGAAACTCTTCAAGTCTAGAAACGTAAGATAGCCAATATTCCTCAAGAGGCGGTCGACGTGTCGGGGAAACTAGCATCCGATGACCAGCATAAAGGATTGATCGATGATCGATTTTTTGGATCATGGACGCAGGTGCCTGAATTAATCTTACGGGTCATTGGGCTTATTAACTCGAGGAGCTGATTTGACCACCGCAAAATCATGGGCGTATATTTGTGTCCTATGAATTTTGCTTAAAACCGCTGCTTAGCAATTCTTAGGATTCCACGTGATATAATTATCTATGTTATATGAGCTTTGTGCTTTGACTTTGTCAAACGTCTACCTTAAGCAGGGATCATGACGGCATATGTTAGGTAACACAGTGAGTATAGTAATAGATGTTGATATATTATAGGGAATTTGTCCATCCTTGATATACAATGTGTATCTCGTGCCCCTCGGAGAATCATGGCTATTATGTACCCTCGACGCTGTCGACGACAAGAGGGGTTTCATAGTTTGAGTAAAGAAAGTCGTAAGCGTTTTCATGACACACTTCTTATGGTTAGCCCAGACTGAGATCGCGGGACAAAGGAATTGTAACGACCGCCTGCGGCAGTCGGAGTGTCGAAATCAATAGTTATTGGTTTCATTTATTATGCCTTATCATGAATAATTGTTCTAACAATTTATTTACTAGTTTAGTTGAATGATTACCTAAACGGAACATTCAATCATAGTAATTGTGATTACTAGTCGTTCTCATGATAATACCGAATATGCCGATCATGATCCCACGATAATCATATTATAATAATAATAATGGACAATTATATTACTATAAGACCGTTATTATTCGAGCTCAAGGTCACAATACAAAGGATGCTAATTATATTTCATGAATGAAATTAAAGAATGCTTGCTAAATTAAGAATTGATTGTAATCAACGAATATTTTCAATCGAAAATTTTACATTGATAATGTAAAACATAAATTGATAAACCCGACTAGTCCAATTAATAATTAAATTAATTCAATAGTTAGTTGAGTTCGTTAGTGACTAAGTTAGTTAATAATAATAATTTCTTATTTTTATTTTACTTAACTGTTTATCTAAATTAAACTAGTCGGCCTGCTAAACTATTCAAGTTGGCTTTTAGGGTTATTTCTTGAGAACCACTATATAAGAAAAGACAGGGGTTTTCTCAAATACAATAACAACAAACGTGCAAACCTCCCCCCCCCCTCTCATAGAAATCGGCGCCTCTCCCTACGAGTAGATGGTCAATTCTTCATGTGAAGAATTGGAATTTATTGATTTTAATATCCACCTCTCAAGTTCATCAAACCTGCTGCTGGATTCAACCTCCCCAGCGGGACTAACTAGGCATCACACTGTGGCGCCAATTGGATTTCAAAGGAGGCTTCGTGGAAAGGCTCATGGATATGCTTCCGCTCGGCATCTCCAGAAGTTTTTTACATTGTTAATTTAGTTCATATTATAATCACCTAAAAGATCTTGTAATGCATTATGATTTGAATAAAGTTTTGAATCAGTTATGCATTATTCCAACAATGATGCTACTACATATGAACTATCAAATAAATAAGCTTCCGCATCAATATGGGATGATCCTCTCTCATTTGTTAGTTAATCACCAAGGTGTTCCCGTTTTAGAAATCAACAACGATAATTTGTAAAATGACACTATGATAGAAAAGACAATCGCTGTTGCCCATGGCTGTATATGTAGGCAGTTGCTTTCTGAACTAGGAAGTTGTTCTGAATGCTTCTTGAGTTCGTAAGGGACGGAAGCAGGTTGTTCACAAACGCAAGGCCCCCGACGCCTCTAATGACGGGTTACCAAGCACTGGGAGCCACTTACCCATCGACAATCCCCTCGGCTTTGTTCCTCGACCAAGCTAGGTTCTTTATATGAATCATCCGACGAGTTTTCGAGTCAATGAACGCCAACACGCACAATGTTTAAGTAGATAAGGACATAAATCCGTGGGTTTGGTGGTCAGGATTTTCGATCGCTTGACGATGTAAAGCGGAGGATACGAGGTTGATAATGTGCGGACGCCACCATAACCGCCACCTCATCGCCAGCTGATCATCAAGGAGACGGCCAATATGTAGATGACAATAAAGGGAGACGACACCGCTAAACACATGAGTTGAATGTGTTTTTTTCATGTTATGTAATTTCAAGTTTCAAAACAATTATGGTTCATTTTATTTTATGTCATGAACAATTTAGGTTTATGTTATGCATTTTAGTATTTGAACAATGATTATGTTATGTGGTTGTCGAACATTTTAGGTTGTGTTCTCGCTTTGTTGGTAATTTCAATTTATGATACTTGTTAATTGTTATGGTGTTTAATTCTATTGTATTCTACAACATTTATGTCTTAAACTGTGACACGTTTGGCCTAAACATTGTCACGCTTTAGTGCAACCTTACTTACTTGAATACAACATACGGCTGGACCTCACTTTTTATGTTCAAACGTCAATATCGTTGTCCCAAACGCCGACACGCTTTGTCCTAAACGCCGATTGATTTGCTTTGTCCCAACGTCACGCACGCTTATCAGAAGCTACTTATAACACAACACGCATTTAACACTTTTTTACGTTTTAAACTGGCAGCACGCTTATATTAAACGGTACACGCTATTATGAGATATTTGTGAGGCCGACCGTACTCCTAGTCGAATACCCACGTAATATCACGCTTAATCCTGCTGCGCCAGGGCTTCCACCTTTATTCCCCTACAAGGTCCCACTCTTGTCCTGATTGTAATGTCAGGACCTTGTAAGGGGTCAATTTAATCCGAACCGAGTCCGGGGGCCCGGTTCGTTAGACACGACTACATGGGATGAGGAGTTCATATGGAAATAATGGGCTGGATCTGGCCTAATTTTGACACTATGACTTGTTCTTTTACCAAGGGTAAATTGTGTAGAAGCCTCGCCTGCTAGAGTTTGACTAGAATAATTTGACTAAAAAACACGATTTGGTATTTTAAATTGAGAATTAAACATTAACTTTTTTCCCTGATCTATTTCGACTTTCGAGACATAAATAGACTCGAAAAATAATATACATAATTATTCAATTAATAACAACATAAAATAATTCATAATAAAGTAAATTATACCATAATATGTCAATTTAAGGAAATTCATAATTTAAATTGTCTCAAAAAATCTCACCTCAATCAAAATCTAAACCTAATAAACCACAACATATGAACATGTATGAGAATATTTTGAGTCGAATACTTGATTTTTTGGACAATTCCGATCAAGTTTTGGATCGAGTTTTTATTTCTAATTTTTATTTTGAGTCTCGTTAGAATAATATTTCAAGGGTTCAAATTTTATCTATTCAGATGAACCCAGTACTTGGAAAAGTTTAGGTCTGATCGATATAACTAGGTTCGATCTAATTCGATTCGTTTAAAGGGCTACCTATGAACTATACACCAAACCGAAAATTGTCTGAAACAAAAGATTCGAATGAAGAATTAAGAAATTAAATCCATAAGAACATCCATTTCTTCTTTATAAAGTTTGATGCAACATCTTTATATTCACTTAGATATTGTAATAAAATTTAGAATTAAGAAATTAAATCCATAAGAACATCCATTTCTTCTTTATAAAGTTTGATGCAACATCTTTATATTCACTTAGATATTGTAATAAGTCTACTTCACTATTTGGTTATGGGAGGTCTAAGGACTCCCTAGGCTGATTGATTATTATTATTTTATATGGAAATGAAAGGGAAAAGCAAGCTTATCCACTTATATAGAAATAATTAGGGTTGCTCGCAGATCGGGTAATCCGACAACTTTGAGATATTCAACTCATAATTTGACACGTTAACTCGATCATTGACTCAAACACTTAATATAAAAGGGATTGATATTTGAAACAACTGGCATCATTTAATAAATTGTATACCAAATATATCACTGATATTTAGCTGGATGAAATTGGCAAGAAATGTAAATGGACCTGGATAACAATTCTTCGACTGAGAAAGTAGATTTTATAGAAAAGAAAAACAATAATAAAACAATTAAAATATGAATGGAAAAGGTTAAAGGTTTGACTAAATTCATTAGGACATAATTGAATTATTACATCATAGTAGTTCATAGTACATAGTACATACATCCCTTTTCCAGTGCTCCCTTTCAAACTTGTCACACATATCTAGCTAGTTTACAACCTTGCAATTTTTCCTTACTTGACCATCCAGGCCAGTGAGTACACCAATGTTCCCCATTTTAATCATTGATTTACTAAATTCATAACTAAACAAATAAGGATATTTGCTGAAATTCAGCACTAATGCAGCAGCAGTATTGTCACTCAACAGTGTCTGATCTGAGCCAAGAACACCTGAATTGTTCAATAGGTTTTTGTAGTAAACATTATCGAACTTATTTGTTGTGACAGCATCAAGAGGTGCCAAATTAGAATTTGAATCATCTTGATTGGGACAAGTTGTCTTCAAACTGCTAAGCATCGCTTGGTCGAGTGATGGATCCGGGTTACCGGCTCCATCGAAATCGAATAGCCTCCGTTTGAAGGTGATGCATTGAGCAAATCCTAAAGTGTGTGCTCCTGAAGGACATAATAATTGAATTACTAATAGTACATAATACTCAGTAACATAATCCAGCCTTTCCATTTCGTTGTCATACTTGAACAGGCATTCGCCAAATTGAGTTATTTTTTACTAATCTAGAAAAAAATTGATGATATGTCATTACAATAATCCAAACTTTATAATTGTGCTATAATATTCATGACTATTAGGGTGATCTAGTAGTGGTTTTATTTTGACTAATCAATAACACATACAAATATAGAATCTGCTAACCTTAGGAATGATTTTTAAACATTTTAAAATCATATTTTGGTTACTATATTGACTTTTACGGTCTATAATCCTTACTTTTTTGTGACCATAAAATTGACCACAAAACACAAAGTACCCAAAAAACTTATATTATGAGCTATAACAATAAATATATACGATAACACAGAAAATAATTCGAAAAACTATTCTTAACAATTAGGGAAAATAATATGAAAAACTATTCTCAACATTTAGACATATATAAGCATATATATAATCAGTTGCTCGCATCTTTTTTTTTTTCCTTTCAAATGCACAATTGTCATTGGGCTTCATCCGATGTCCCGCTATTATCAGCAACATTCTTTGTCATTACTCATTAGGCTAAAATCCATTGCCCACATCTATGTATCTATTTAGTATTTTACTTTGAGTACTTGTTAAATTTTGAAGTAAAATCTAGTAACAAATTTAGAAGGATATAGTATTTTAAGAATGTAATGAACTAGTAGAAAAGTTTATTTGAGTTTAACAAGGTTTATTTGAACTTATTAGTCATATAAATTGATTAGCATCATAAACTTACTAGGGATGGATGCTATATTGTTCGACACACGAGTCATAGCTCGATCCATTGAGGTTTAGGTCCATCTTACGATGTCTTAGTAGGTCATTTTATATTGGATTTAGGTTATATATATATATTGCTTCATACCTGATAGCACAACTACATCTTTCAAGTCAAGACCCTTTGCAATAAACTTGGCAGTTATATTTCCCAAGTTCTCAAAGGGAGATGGAAGCTCTGTGTTTGCAGCAGTCTCGTTTGCTACTAGTCCATCGCGGCGGCCCAAGGCCACTGGCCAGTAACGGCCACCAGTCTAACAAGTTGAACAAAACAACATATCAATCAACAAAACAAATCATGGAAGTAATAACGAAACAAAATGCAAGCTTCATATATATGACACAATATAACAATACTTCCATTATTAAAAGATCATACACTTTATTTTCTAATACTCAAAATTGACAAACTTATGAACGTTAATTGACATATAATTTAAATCAAAATTATCATGATAATAATAAGATAGGTTGAAAACAATATATCTCGATCAATACAAAAATTTCAAAATATTAATCCAACATTTACAAAATATTTTAGTTCAAATTTCAAAAATTTGACAATAATAAAACTCAAAACTGGACTATTTTTTAGGATGAAATTAAAATTAGTAACTCACGAGTAAAACAGCATCTCTGGATGCTAATGTCAATATATCAGCGCAAGAAACTGTTGATGGGCAGGCTTTCTCTACGCTATCCTTTATTGCATCGATTACTTCGTATCCTCTGGCTGAATTTCGATTAGGTCTTGCATTTCTTTCCCCTCCCTCAAGAAGGATGGAAGCATCACACCCCTAGATATATAAAAGACACACTTCATGAGATCATGTTATTTTTGAAAAAATATGAGAAGGGGAAAGTATAATTGTTCTGCTTAATGTTATTGCCTATGGCTCATCGAACATGATTTATATTTATAGATATAATACAAGATCAACAAGATATACATTAGTTGATACAATTTATATAAATTTAAACATACAATATCACATGCATATTATAGTGAATTTTATACTTACTCCATTTCAAATTAATCAATTTTACTTTTGAGAAGATATATCTTTGATAATCACTATTTTTTTGTTTTATTACTTTTAAAAAATAACAAAAAAATATTATTATGAAAATATTTTTAAAAGCAAATTCAGTGATATCAATTTTATATTTTTCGAATTAGTAAATAAAAAATAATTTGTGATCAAAGACTTGACATACAATTTCAAAACGTTAATTAATTTGAAATTGAGAGAGTAATATGTAACTATTATCATTACGTTAAATCATAATAATATTAAATCATCATAATATCTCTAATAAAATAATATTAATACAAGATCCAATAATATCCCTAAAAATTTATATGGTGAACTTCCTTTGGTTTGATGGTCAAATTATATTACCTACTTTTTCTGTCTCCTAAACTACTAGATCATCTAAATTTTAAACAATTAAGAGAAAGATTATGAAATATTGTCATAATATCGATATTTTTCACTCTTTACAATATCAGTGGCGGAATCAGAACTAATATAATTGCACAAATTTTGTGATAATCTGTTCCGAAAAAAGATTATGAAATACCCTATAAGTAAGATTAATTTTCAAAATTTGGAGGCTTGCCCCCCTTCATCCCCTCTAGTTCTGTGATGTACTAGCAGACTCCTACATCTATTATTGCAAAACTCAAAATCCGAAAAAAGGAAGTCAAATTTCTCAATTAAATTGAGGACGCGAAATATTACATTAACGAAACAATCGTGGAAGTGAAGACGAAGAAGAGACGCAGCCATCCTTGTTTCATTATTGATAGCAGACCAGACGGCGTATCGGACAATCCTGGTTAGATTTGGACAAGAAGAGTCGTAGTAATTGTAATCAAGTTGAGAATTGACAGAAGAGCCTAAAATCATGAAGAAATAACATACTATAATTGATATTCTTGAAATAATACTGTTGGCCATAGTCCTATAAAGTATGTAATATATGCAACAAGCATGCAAATTAACAATGTTATGTATAGTATTGGTGCAATTAAGAGTAGTGAGCTACAATTAATATAGACACAGTTTATATAGAAGCAATTATACTGCATGCCATGCCTACTTGATGAAAGTGGGGACATTACAACACATTCCAATAAGGTTCCGTATGGAAATATGTAGTTGACAAGTTGAAAAAATGGTCAAGTGAAATGAACACTCATCAGCTCCACTCAACAAGGAATTGAAGCTGAGGGAGCTGCCACCACCAAGTAAGTCACTTAATTATATACTGTATGTGGTTATACTTGAATTTTTAAGTACCTAGCTAGGTAGTGTTGGCAGAATTAATAAGATTTACAATTAGAGGGTGAGTGCATATGTATTACTCTCTCCATTTTTTAATATTTTACCATTTATATCACTACTAAAAACGCATACGGTGTTTCCAAGTGAAACGACCGACACCCCTATTTGCAGATAAGTTTTCCAAGGTTCTAAGATTCAAGGTTTCATGTGCCCGTTTGTTTTTTATTTGGGCTCCTTTTAGTGTTTGGGTTTGGTGTCGAACCTTTCTTAATTTAAAAAAAATCAAAATTACTAATCAATCGACATCAAACCGATTTATATGACTTATATATATTAAAAAAATACGTTTTTTTCCACATCACGCCTCCCCCATCCCCCCCCCAAACCTCTATCGCATCCCAATACCACCCCGCCACCCCACCCCCGATGCCGGATTCTGACGCCGGTACGACGCCATCGCCGACTTACCGCACCCACCGGAAAAAGTGTGCGAAGTTTTTGCTATGCTGCTTTTCGCTTAATGTTTTTAATTGTTTGTTTTTATAATTACTGTATGTTTAATTCGTTTCGTTATTATATGCTTCAATTATGATCTAATTTCTTTTTGAATTGCTTTTTTGTTTATTATTTTTACCTCTAGTTGTTGTATAATCTTCGCCAATGTGTATTAATTATAAATTTAATTCGCTTTTTAATTAATTATTTTGATTTATTCATTTTAATTTGTTAATTTGTGCTAGTTATGCTTGAATTCATTTTAATTGCTTAATTAGTTAGATTGAATCGGGAATCAATGTCGATTTATTCGGTTTAATTTGTTTTTAATTGATTGAATCGGGTAATTGAATTAAGTCGCTGGCTTAATCAATTGATCGAAGCTCAATTCTATTGATTTGAGTTTGATTTTAATCGAATCGGATTTTAACTTTCGAATTTGGATTAAGCTCGAATTGATTTGATTTGAAATCATACCTGGACAAACTACCGGAATTTGAATTGAATTGGATAAAAGAATTAGTTTGAATGTTGTTTTGAAATTAGATCGAAATGTCGCTTTTGGAATTAGATTGAGTTTGAATGCTGCTGCTCTCAAGCATCGAATCGATTTGATTCAATCTTTGAATCGATTTGAATGATATTGTTTTAATTTTATTTAATTCTGAATTTTGAAAACGTAGGTTTTATGGCTCCTCAAGTGTAAAACTCTGGACGGCTAAGTATACGACGTAGAGTGCAGGAAATGATTTGTCGCTAAAGAAAGCCTGGGTACCATCCGACTCATGGGTCGAGCCCCGACGGGGCCTACGCCTTGCCATGACAAGTGCATTTCACCATTGACCCTGCGACGAGAAGGCCGCGAGTTAATGCTGCCCATATTATCCGGCCAAGATATCGACTCGCCCAAAGCGTATGCCTACGCCGAGCACGCCTCATTTTATTTATAGCCAAAGACTGCCACACGCCGACGATGACCGGAGAGATACAAATGATTTCAGCCGGGTCGTGAAATATCCATTTACCTTTCTCGACAAAGTCCCTGGTAGCATGGGCCGGGTATTTTGACCCTGGGCGGTGCCCACGCCGCCATCTTCGCCTCGGGCCGGGGCCGCAGGATAGCTGCCACAAGCTGGCGAGCGTAAAGGCATTTTAATTATCGAAGCTCATTTTATTAATATTTATATTTATCATTCAGATCTAATGAAACTGCTTGTTTATGTTAGGCTTCACAAGTAGCTAAAAGTGTTCTTCGAACGAAATAGTGAACCGGTGAAGATTTGTGCCACACTATGCGATCAAAGCGCCAAGGATTTATACGGAACGCCTTTAGAAAGAGATTTAAATATAAGTGCCTGGTGATTTTCGAATTGTAAAATTAGACTAACTAAATTTTTGCATTTGGTCATGTGATCTATATGTAGATTCAGTGGTGGAGCTGCCAGATATGCTGCAATTGGGAGGCTTCAACAGCAGAAAGTGGCGGTATCTTCTCACGGCTGGAAAGACAAACGCAGTGGATAAACATCCAAATTTCTTCCCTGGGACCTCGTGTCCCAATTCTGATCCGTGACCCCGCCTGCTGGGGAGTAAGTACGTTAGCACGGCGCTGACGACTACCGGGTCGATCTCCCAAAAAGAACGCATGTAACCGCATTTACCGCTTGGCTGACACTGGCCGTGAGCTCCTTCAAGCACCTCTGGGAGCCGAGGCCTTCATAAAGAGGCTCCTTGCGATGCAGGTGTTTCGATTTTTTACTATTAAATTTTAATTTTCATTATTTCCGCTTATTAACTATGTGTTTTAACTGGCGGCCAGCGTCAAGATCGAGGCCGTCTCTTCGCCGTCAATATTCATCTCGATCTTAATGCTAAGGACAAGGCTAACGTGACTAATTCGCGACGGGGAATTCTACAACCCGAGGTCAGAGATCATTTTTGTAAGTTTAAATTCTTTATACATTAAATTTAAACGTTATTTTTTATAATGCTATTTATATTCGATTCTTATGTTTTTATAACTCAAGTAGATGCAAAGAGACGCCGGTCTTTGCCTACGCAGAAGTACTGGCTGACTTGGATCATTAAAGGTTTCGTGGGACAAGGTTGTGGATTTGCACTCATGAGGTCGTGGTCAGAGAAAGTGTCGGATGTTGAGCCTAAGTATATACCCCTAAGAATGAAGCCACTGACGCCGTCCATCTAACCAAATGCCATCGAGGATGCAAGATCGGGTTGCCTAAGTCCCAGGCGAAGAACAAGACGCCGAGTAGGGAACGTATCAAGTGGCTCAAGAATCAAAAGCGGCCCAACCCATGACAAGCCAGGTTATATGGGAGCCCTCGATGAGCCGGGTCGGGATTTCTGCCCCTCCCGGCCCGCCCTGTAGCGACTCATGCAGATCAAGGGGCCCATTCAACCCCCCATCCTCAGCCGAGCCAAGTACCCGTGAGTTGCAAAGACTCTCATCTTTCCCCCATCCCGCCACCTTGAAATGAAAGCATTATTTGTCAGATATGGATATTTTTATGGATATTTTATTTTAAATTATTTCATGGATATTTTTATGTTTTATGGTTTGATTTGTGTTTTATGTTTTTATTTAGACTCATCGCTAATAATCTAGAAACATTTGAAAAGATCAAATAACTTCATTAGTATATGTTCATAGAATCGAGGAATAAACATTTGACGCTTATTACGCTTATGTCATGCTTATAGTTTGATTTGAAATTCATCCGATTTCTAAAATTGGCAGCGTCGGTGGTCTGGGGGGCGCCGGGGGCGCCGTCGGGCCGTTGTCGAGTGGTTTCTGTGTGGTACGGGCGCCGGTCGGGTGTCGGTTGTGTTACTGGCGTCAGCGCGCCAAGCGCCGGGACACACAATTTGAATTGGGGGTATACTAACGGGCAACATGACGGATAAGTGGAAGCATCCAAATAGAACAATGAACATACTATGATTCTCACGGAGGCCGTGAACCACCAAGCCGCTGATGTCAGACCGACTTATGTTATCACTGATAACACAGCTTGGTTAGTCTTAAGTCCTAATCACAAATATCACAACAATATTTCCAAAGGCATTTCTTTTAATCAAGCGGGGCCGGCCCTCTAACGGTGATAACATTCCAAACGATTTCTATAGGCAAAAAAAAATAGTCCTTTGTTCTTGCCTAAACAAAAAAATTCATGCCAATAATTATATGTCGGGTTTACAAAGAGGATGAAGAAATGGAGGTACGTCAAGCCAGGAGAAAGCAGTACGAGGAGCAGTGGAGGAACAACGTGCTTCTATCATGAAGAAAGGTTTGATATATATGCCATTAGCTCCCTCGACTACAACGATTGTATATGTCAAGAAAGACAACAGATATTTATTATGGCACCATCAGACTGCATGGATGGGCGACGACGCACTGGTGGATGAGCAATGCTGAACATTTTGATGTTAACATATCCGTATTTCGGAGTAGAAGAGTCGGTGAAATGTTCGTGATCGGGTTTACGTATCGTACGGTTTTGCACCTTTGGCAAGTTCGACGCCAATATTCCCCGCTGCGTTATTATCTCAGGTGTATAATTTACCAATCGAAAATTGCGCATTTAAGTTAAGCCATATATGTTCTTATCCCTCATTATATCCGACCAAAAAATCCATGGAGAGATATAGATATTTTTCTTCGACCATTGGTCACTTTAGAGTTGAAGGAGTTGCGCCATACCGGTGTCGAGACATTCGATGCCCCAGGAGCGTAATTTCAACACGCTGGTCGCTTGGATGCGGACGATTAGTGATTTTCCTCGCATACGGCATTACATGCGGGTTGAGCACACATGGTAGATTAGCTTGTCCTCAGACAGATGGAGCATACTAAAGCCGACTACGTAGAGTGGTCGGAAATTTTCATGGTTTGATTGTCACCGCCCTCTTTCTTCCCGTGAGGGACATCCTCGCTTAATTTTGAAGAAGTGCATTTGTCAAGTGACTAAATTTGCTGTGTCAGGCAACGGTAGGAAATGACTTAAATGAGCTCGGTATATAATCTCTCAGATCTTTACTGATCCCGACGCAGCTGGGCAGGCGCATACGCTGAACAATGTAACCGTTAGTATAATGTTGCACAACCGGTGCAAGAGGGAAAGACATATTCTCGCGATTTAAGTTATCGGGTTCATGTAAACAAGATCGACACAACATCAACTTCATGCATACGCAGTAAGAACAACGGGCGAACCTATTACACATCAGAGCGGATGTTCCAGAAAACGAAAAGATACCTTAACGGCAAGTGATCACCTCGAAATTTCATTGTTCACTTAATTCCCACCGCATATGCAATGGAGATTCGTGAGGAAAGCCGAAACCCTCAAAGGCTTTGTATACACTAACCACAACACAACAGAAAAGAGATTAGAGCTTTCTCTGGTTAGCACGCTCAAATTACTTGATTGATACGCTTTTAAATATACGGAGATGCCGAAATGTAACTTCACGTATCTGAAAGTCACGATGTGCATATTATTGCAGAATTACTCTCAGGACTTCTCGCTGGGCTGCATCGCCTCGATAAGAGGCTGCTGGAAACCGTGAATGAGTGGTGTTTTTTTCTTTTTCGCGACATTTCATCAACAACTCTTAATGCTGACGCGCGGGAGAGTCAAGACGCAATATTGTCGAGATAATTTGCAAAAGATGGGAGACAATATTCCCACCAAAGATTCTTTTGATGCGACGGAGCACCTACCAAATATATTTGCCTTATGAAGCGCTTAATGGGAGGTCCTACGCAAGATACGGATGTACCCGCTTCGAGTCGTGAGTATTTGACTTTATTAATATATGTTGACGCCGGGTTTATCTATCTAATTATATAACTAACCTTCTACATGTTTGCGCATTCTCGGGGATCAAAAATGGTAAGACAAAAAGGCACGCGGTTAGCGGTCAATACGCGAGGCGTATTTAGTCAAAGAGGGGCTTCAAACTTCGCTCAATGTACTTCGAGGAAGGAATTTAAACTAGACTCCTTAAATCGGCCCCGGGAGGCACGACACTCAAATGCCCCGGAAGACGCAGCCTACTTTAAGCCGCTGTTTCGCTACCCAAAGCCGAGGCACGCTTTGAAAGGGAAACACCGATATTTCTCATGACCCGCGAACAATACACGACAACAAGATACGATATTTTGTGCAACACACCCAAGTTATTGTGAATACATTCAAGAAGTGTACATTTAATGTTCATCAAAAAAATGAATTTGTTTATTATTATACGCTTAACTAAACAAATAACTTATATCCCATGACGCATCATGATTTGATTGAAGAGTTGCGCCTCATTTGACTCCGAGGAACAAATAAATCACTTATTTGGCTTTAAATTTCAAGAATGGTTTCACAACCATATACGAATAATATGGAGACACTTCTCAGACACCTCAAAGACACTTCGTTGGTCCCACTACTCAAATTAAACGGCATAAAGGGCATTACGTCAATGGGTACTACTTGACATTAGGCGTGGTGATCGTAATAAGAGCACCTCCTTACAATAGCGTGAGTGTGTTAAAGGTTCCTCACGGTTTAATGCATTTACCATGTTGGATTATTACGGGGTCATGTAAGAGATTTGGAATTGTCGTACCTGCTACTACGGATAAAGTTGTACTCTTCTAAGTGTTACTTTCCTGGTTCGACACAAGGTGTGGATGTGCAAATACATCCGAGAACCAATGGTTCAAATCAAACACAAAGAGCAGAAATTCTAAGGACCTCATCCTAGTATCGCAGAAAGACAACAAAAGAGCAACGAAGAAGCCATCGACTCAAGATCCATCGAATCCATGTCGATTAATCGGCTTGCAGCGGATATTCCAATTTATATCGGGGCATTTATCTCTTGGGACACCTAATTTAGTACTGATGCTTCATAGTACGCTGGGCCGACTACCCGGATAACGATTTAGGACCTTCAAAGGAGGCTATTTCGGGAATACTAGCTGAGGCGTTCCTCGAAAGAGAATTAGCATCCACTTCTTTTATTTTCAAGTTGCAATAACCACAAACTTCTTATGGTGTGTGTGTAACAACCTGGCAAGTACTACTTTCACATTTACATTCTGCCTCCCCCTCCTCTCTTCTTCACTCTCTTTTGTTTTCTTGTTTATTTTCAAGAATCCAACGACGCTAATACCACGTTTAAATATGAAAATAGTGGTCACCGATTTCCATTAAGTCGAGTTTTGTTTGTCATTGCAAGAAATTTCTCGCTGCCGATGATCTCGCTAGCGCGTAAGTACGGTGTCGGCATAGCGCCGGGTCGCGGTTTGCTTGTATTTTTACATTATTCAAACCGATGTCGGTATGTCGGTTACCGCCGGGCCTCAATATTTGTATTCCCCGCTAAAATAAAGGGAATTTTAAAATATTTTTATATGAATGGTCTCGGCCGGGCGTCGGTCGGGTGCTCGGCCTTTTAGTCTGCCCTTCTTAAATTTTGCACCATACCCCTTTCCAATTATATAAACACTTCTAATCACATAATCACTTTATATTTTTATATTTTAACTTTCGCCAATTTCTTTAACTCGCTACCCTCAATTATAATTTACTTATTGTTTTGTTTAATTTTTATAATAATGACTACTAACTTTTCTTACATTGTTTCTTTTGTGTGAAATTATTTGAGGTAATTATTTTGTTAGATATCTAATTATTTGTTATCTTACTAACCTTGTTATATTATTTCATTTAGTAAAAAAAATTATTTGAGGGAAATTATTTTGTTACATTTTTATGTCTATCTAATTATTTTGCTTTAATTTTGTTACATTTCAATTTTTATGTCTATCTAATTTTTATCTCGGAGATAACGTGTTATATCAAGCTTTTTATTGTAGGAAAATTATCGAAGAGAAAAGTGGTACTTTGATGTTTTTGATGTTTATGTTGATGATTTTTGGATATTGTTTGTGTTATTAATTTTGTTTGATGTTTATATTGTTGTTCATGTTTTTTAGATAGTATTTTGTGTTATTATTGTTTGATGGTTTATGTTGTTGTTGATATTTTTGCTTGATGTTTATATTGTTGGTTGCTCCTTTGTATGTTGTTTGCCATGTTTTTTGCAGTTTTAATTTCGCAAAGATGTTTTCAGAATGCTGGAAGATCTCAGCCCCTAATTTTTTTTCGGTGGACTTACAAACGCCGGCCGGCTCATTGCCGGGTAAATAAGCCAAGCTTAATAAGATATGTGCTCTTGTTTTGTGCCTTATCTTCAACATATTGTCGCATTATAAATTATGCGCAAGCGCCGGGTAGTGGTGTCGGTAATAAAATGTAAATCAAAAAATAAAATTAATTAAATACAGTTTGCAGAGTGTCTTAATAAAATAAATCAAAAATAAAATTGTTAATTAAATAAAGTTTCGGTACTTGTCGGTAATAAAATAAATCAAAAATAAAATTAATTAAAGGGCACGGTAATAAAATAAATCAAAAGAAATTAAATGCTTAATGCAAGGCTGTCATGTTGGGTAGCCCTAACCCAAACGGGCTTGTAGTAATATCTCTACGTAGTCTCGCTGCGGCCTGCATTTAAATTTAAATTGGCCGCCGACAAAGGGCCGGGTCATATACCGACACCGACCGACACCAAACCCCATGCTGGCTTGCAGGCGTTTGCCGGCCACACCTCGGGCTCGTCAGCAAATAAGATATAGATTAAGGAAAAATCGTGTGTTTTAAACGACAATCAATTCAAACAATATCATCGACGGGCCGTTAATTTAAAAGTTAAAAAGAGAAAAAAAAAAACATTAAAAAATGTAAAAAAATATTATTTATTATTCTAAAACGACAACTAAAAAAATAAATTTATTTGATGAAAACGTCAATTAAAAAAAAATGGAGGAAGTATATTTTAAGTGGATAAATAAATTCTTAGAGGGCCACAAATTGTATACAAAATGAAAATTTTCAAAATATAAAAGGTGTGAGTTACTCCTACTTCTATTAATTAGTTTAAGACAGAATTTCAATTATTTCAAACATAATATATACTGCGAGTAAACTATTTTGGATTTGTTCATGCGATTATCATTATTAAGCGGTTTCATTGTGCCTACTACATTTCATATTGAATAAATATGACAAAATAAACATAAAAGGTGGTTTATACTAGCATATACGGAGTATTTTTTGGACGGTTTAGGGAGGAATACCAACAATTCATAACAATATCATATATATATATGTATATGGAGTACTATTATTGTTATTGAAGAAAGCATTAAAATTTTCCTCAATGTCGCTAGTTCTAACTAAGAATTGTAAAAAAAACAAAATTTCTGAATTCATGGTATAATAACGACTCTAAACTATTTTACGTCACACACTAAACAGCCTTATTACAAGTTTACAACCACGGGGTTCGATATGGTTTTCCCTTACTAATACTCCATAATGCCATTAATACAAAGTGATGACTTTATTACTACTATTCCAGTGTCATGTATTGCTTAATAAATGTGCATGTAAGGTGCTACGGTATTTTGATAAACAAAAGGAACAAATGCTATTTCACACGTCACTCTCCTCTTTGGTTAGACTGATGAAGACACTGAAAGTCTTCAACTCTCAATAAAAATATCATAATGGAGAGAGCAACAGTGAACTAATAATTGTTGATAATTTAATTAACTTGATAATGCTCAACTAGATATGCTTTGTACTCCCAAAATATACCCAAATTGAGATATTAGCTCCGCCCATAACACAGAACCGAAGCATTAATAGCACGTGACAACGACTATTTAGTTTTTTTTTCGATTTAACGCTTTATAAAGCACTTTAATATCGGGGAACTCCACCTCTCATACGGGGCGCCGACGATAACATTATACTGTGTTCTTGATTGCAAATCTTAATTAATTAGTGGGAATGCAACTAACAAATACAATTAATAGAAAGCAAAGAACTTATATTTTGCAAGTGAGGCACCCCCTCCTTCTATCCCAAAAGGAATATTCAATTATAAATTCAGAATTTCTAAATTATGAACTCAACTATTGCTTCCTTTCCTTTCATTATCGGCTGCTTTTAAAGATAATAAATCAGACTTTTAATTTTTAATGTATTTTTTGACTATTTTTTTCTCTTTAAATTATGAACCAACCAATGATATAGTTTCAATTGATTGTCATTTTATATTTTTAATGTAATTTTTGACTACTTTCTCTTTTCCTTAATTTATGTGCAAATTGCTAACACGACAAATAAAAAAACGGAGGGAGTATAAAAAAGTCCTACTGCGGTCAGTGTTTCTTCAAGCTTTCCATTTTCATATGGCTTAAATTACTAAATTACCTTCTCTCTAAAAATCTACGCTTATGCAAAAATATTAATCTTTTAATTAATAATTGCACGCCTTAATTGATAACTCATGGTTCTAATACTATAATTACCTCCTACATGTGACATTCATCATATTTTATACTTGCACATATTTAGGAACTGTCATTTTGAATTATCTATTAGTTGTGACTATATTATACGGAGTACTATGTATTGTCTATATATGAACCTTAATCCATGATGCAGTTCGAAATGTAAGAAATGGTAGAACTCGATTCGCTTTACATAGGCTTTCCAATTATTTCAATTCCTTATATATATGTAAAAAATAATTCCAACATCTTAATTAAGACATTATTCAATAAATATTGCTATTATTATAATAGATTAGTTAAATAATCATATATGCTTCTCGTATGTAATTATTATTAATATTATTATTATTGTTATTATTTTTATTTAATTCTCTGCATATATAAATTTTATATATTGGGATCCACAAAATTTAAATCATACTAATTTAACTTACATAAAGCAAATAATTTGATTATACTATATTGACGATCAATTCGAGAAGCGACTTTTAAATGTTCCATTACCAAATCCTTCCACAAGTGAACTCCCGTAAAATTGAGCATTTTAAACTTTGACGGTACACAAACTTAGAATTTTCCTTTCCCCAATTTTGAACTATGCCCTTTTCACCTTATTAAATACCTCAGCCCTAAAATAGTATGAGGTCCACTATTTTCACATTTTCCTATTTGAAACATCAACCGCCTCCTATATCCATGTTCCTTCGGGTAAGTCTGTACATGCCCCCACGTAGTTCTCTTTTTTACTATGTTCTAATCGAACAATGTCAGTTTGGTCTTAACACTAGGGGCATGCATATTTTCCTTTTACACTATATCCAGATAAATTTTCATAAGCTGGAAAGTCATTCACCTGCTCCAAAAAACATAGTTCCTTTTTACTCCAATATAAAAATACAAAAATGGTTTAAGATAGCAACAAATTGAAGGTCGAAAGCAACTCAAATTGAAAGTTTTTTTCTAGTTTCATCATATACATCTACACCTTCGTCCCACAACAACTTCAAATTTTCAATTAAAAGCGCTAGATATACATCAATATTATCGCTAAAAGTTGTTTTATGTAATAACCCTACGCCTAAATGATTTTATTAAATTATATATCTCGGTCGCCGGACCCGGAGACGATATCAATAATTTTGGAATAAGTATCTATCTAAAGCATTTGCATTTAAAGAAGAATATATATGCCCCGGAATAACGCATTTGAAATCGGGGTTTCATTGAGATTTAAGTGTTTAAAGTGGAGAAATTAACCGAAAAACCCAACTAAACTTAATTTTTTCCCTCTAAATATCTCACTACCACCATCACTATCTAATCTTTCTTCATCACAAAACCCATCCCCTTTCTTTTCCCCCAATGCCGGCACTCCCCTTCTCCCCCAGCTGACATTTTTGTTTTCTACTTTTCCTCACTCTGCACGGATTTTGGGGGTTTTTAAAGCATTTTGGATTCTCCTCAACATTCCGCATCTTCTCCGAGGTAAGAAAATTTTGAAGCTATGGATGCTTTTCAAGTTTTTGAGTAGTTCACTTGGTTGACTTTTTTTGGTTTTGAATTTTGAAAAGTTGTAAATGGTAAGCAGAAGCATCATCTAGGCTCAATTATGACGGGTAAATGATTATAATTGATTTGTGGGTCAAATGCCATTACCAAGCTAGTTGACTTTTAGGTTGACTTTTTTTAAATTTTTAAATTGTATTATGAAGCTAGATCTTAATATGTTTGTTTGGAGTATGCTGGATGTTTGATGTCGATTGAAAGAGAATATTATGAATTAGGTTTTGTGTCGGAAATGTAATTGGATTTCTTTTCAATTTAAGATTTAATATAATATTAATTTAATTAATTGTTGGATTATTGCAGTTGCTTAAAGCAAGGAAACCTGGGGGCAGTGAGGGCCAATTTGGATTAGTGATTCGGGGGTGGTTGGAATTTCGTTGTTTTATTAGTCGCCAAAACAATTACAAGAATATTTTCACCTAGCCAAGTGTTGATAACTATAATCAAGTAAAGCTATGTGTGAATGCTATAATAATAGGAACTTTCGGCGGATTATTTTGGGAGTATAAATATGAGATAAAGTATAAGAAGTAAGAAGGTTATATTACTAGTTGTATATTATGTAGTAATTATAATTTTGAATGCCATTAGGCGCTGATCGTGAAAAAGATTCGCTATCGTGATTGCGTGGAGCTTATATAAATTTGAACAGGTGAGCAGTTTATCTCACCCGTGTATATATGTATTTACTTGAATTGTGTGAGCTATGATATTGTTTGTGTGATTACTTGAAACTTATATATGTGAATATTATTGATCGTGATTGATATTTGAGGATGCATATCAGGGAATTTTGTGTTATCTTGTTACTGACGCGAAGTTGAGCAGCTTGGAGCTATCGGGGAGTCGCTTTTAGTTGAAATCATAGGTGATTTCTCGATGTGTTCGAGCCGCTTGGTGATGTAAGCTTTCCAGTCGATTTGACTTGTTGGATATTTAAGACGGGATTGCCGATGATTCGAGCGTATCATATTGCCTCGCACTTCCGGCATCGAAAAGGCCAAGTTATCGCCTCGTATCCGGTATCGAGCGTGTTGTTATTGCCTCTGCATTTCCTAAGATGAGCGTGTCAAGTTATTGCCTCAGACTTGCACGGAGCGGTTGCTATCGCCACGACGGTACGAGCGCTGCTCTCCCCGCAGTCGTAGATTGCTTATATGCGCATTAGCGTGTAGTGCCGTATACGCTGAGTTGGTTGAGTCAGAGCATTGTGATGCTTCATGGCTTTGGAGGCATAGTCGAGATCGAGACGGATGATTGATAGCCAGAATCAGGAAATCTCCGCTTGACTTTATGGTTATAGTTTCAAGCCTTGATCAGGTGATTTCTATCTTTGGTCGATTCTTTATCGGCATTATGCCTCTGCTACTTATATGTTTGTGACCTCGGTGATCGTACTTCCCTTATTGAGACATTTATCAGGCTTGGCGTTATAGCATGTATAAGAATTCCATTGAAATCATGCTTATGGTCTTGATATGTATCTTTCTTTTTTATTGAGGTTTATCTTGGATATATATATATATATATATATATGTTTTAATTCTGTACTATATTTTTACTCATTTCATTATTTGGTGGGACTAAGTTCCACCCCCCTCGTGATAAGTATTCACTAAGCTCGCAGCCTACACTCTATCTCGGCTCCCTTTGGCGCATGATTTTTCGTGTCGTTGACAAGTGGGCAATTTTGGACATCTTCGCCTTGTTTAGCGATCGCTGCTTCTCGGTGCTTGTGAGCGACGAGCGAAAAGATGATCATCACGCTTCGTTTATCATGCGTTGTATTGGATTTCGCATCAAGCGATTTTATTTTATGTATTTCGGGCAAACCCGATGTAAAGTATTTTCGGGGGGTTTCAGGTTTTATGGATTGACTCGCGCTGTTGGGGGTATCGCCACGATGGATCACTTGCTTTTTTATTAAAAAACCGCCTTTTTCGTGTGACTTTTATTGTGAAATTTCGATTTGTTTGGAAACAGTCGTTTTTAAACGAAATAATCCATCAATTTGGTGACTGGGTAAGCCCGGACCACGATGACTCATCCTGGCGTCGACTCAAAGGAATAGCTTAAAATTAGGTATCGCTGCATAACATCAAATATTTGAGTTTCAGCATACCAAGATGGTAAATTATACATTGCCAAAACTACCGCCATATACTATGAGAAAGTGATCAATTCCATGAGGATTCATCTCATCTTACTATCAATACAAATCGTAAGTTTCTAGGTTCCCAGAATTCTGGTACTTAGCATCAAGTCTTCACCTACGCGATCCGCAAAGCATGCCTAAGTTTTCCATCTTTTAGCCCTTTCATCAAAATGCCAGCATTTCTTTCCCATACTTAAAATTAATTTCTTTCGCTTCGATCAAGGCTTCCATGGCTGGGAAGATGCAATGTTCGGTTGATCAACAAGCCACCAATGTTATCATCCAACTCCATTTCATCATTCTAATACTTCAACATTGTTCATCCGGGCCGACGACCAAACCATCTCACTCGAATCTTCCTCGTGTTATTATTGAATCGGGGACAGCTGGATTCCTCGCAAGAAAATGTGTTCTAGCCTTGACTCGCTGAAACCACTGGGTGGACCTTACTAATAAATGAATTAACACTGCCCTAAGCCTCAACAACCAAATGAGCATTCATTCTGAATCAATTTTCGCTTTCAAATTTTCTTAGGTTTCTTTAATCACTTTTTCTTTTGCCTTTGTCATTTCGACTCACCCATATTCTAAATGAAACTCATCATGGTTAATATTATTAACTAAAATGACAAAGAAATTAACTTTTAATTCAAGATGTGTAAATCCCCTGCCTTTTGATATAGCTAACTTCAAATGGACATCGCTCTCGCTTCCCCGATGATGGTTCGTAATAAAAACATGTCATTGGATTTTTTTTTGGCGATGTAAATGAAATCGAGTTAAATTTGCACTTTTTTCAACTATTGAACAATCAATTACAAGGAACAAGGTGGATCGCTTCACCGATGGTGGCAGTGATCCCTCGATTCCCCCCATTTTGGGACTTCCCAATCGTGTTCTCGGGGGAGGAAATCTCATTTCATCCTAGGCGAGAGCAAAAATTAGGTCCATGCCAACAAATCCCTAGCCCCAAGTTTCACCATCGGTTACCGAAAGCCCTACCGTTAGTCTAATGTTACGGCACGTAAATCATCGCCCATATCATTTTCCTCCATTTACAAAAGTACAGTATGACACCTTAAACAAATATCTAATTTACCTTACCACATACTTTTTGCACATAAAGTTGAGGGGATCTATGAAGTTGAGGAGACAAACTTAACAAATAGAACAATTAACCAAAATAGTCTCCAAGTTAATGTAATTCCATCAAAATAATCTCCAAATTAATTAAAAAAACTCAACAAATAGAACAATTCGGGTAGACAGTTTACACAATTCCATCAAATCAACAAATAGAAAAAACTAAGTCGAAAAAGCAAAGAATATAACAAAGTCAACTACGCATGTTAATTTTAGTATGTAAACTTTGAAGGAATGAAAATCTAAACGTAAGTGAGTAGTGGTTTTAAAGTGTTAATAACGGGAAACCATGACATTTAACTGCGGCATAGTGGCTTCGGCTTCCAACATTTGGCGGTAAAACGAGACTCTTCCCCTAAACCGAATAAATTCTACGAGAAGTTTCAAAAATATATTTTTCAACGTGGTACGTCAAACATTACTATGATCATATAAATTCATAGGTCCATCAAACTAAATATGCACATTCTAATAAAGTTAACATCCAACAATGACATAATCACGAGATTTCAAGAAAAACAAATGGCCAACAATACCTAATTAAGACCACCACTCTACTTTGTCAACCAACAATGTAAAACATCACGTACTACACAACTGTAATTCATCCAACTCCACAACTCTACCAACAACAAAATACTCAACCCACAACTCAATCACTAACTCTCACCATTTGAACTCAATAACCAAACGCCTCAATCAACTCAACATAACCGATTTCAAACAACTAATGGGTATATAATCAACCCTCAACTCCCGCAGGAGTAAACTTAAGTGCCCGCCGACATGTTAAACAATACTCGTAACGAGGTATCACCAGATTTTAAATACAACACACTCATACCGAAGTATGAGGCAATACCGAATAATACAACTCAACATACATCAAAAACCCCTAAAAAACTCATCATATGCCACTCCAACCAACAAAACGCCCTACAATCCAGAACGACCAAATCACTCGAAAACAACTCATCCCCAATTCAACTCAACCTCATCCTTCAAACGCCATAAAATCCCACAAAAACCACGCACAACTCAACAACTCGACCAACTCATCATGCTCAAACAACAACACAAAATATAGATAGATAAACATGCCTACTACATTCACGAGGAAGTAAACTAATCTATACCCGTGAGATAAATACTCACCTTGGCTAGCAATATTAAACGCCTCGCCTCATTAAGCCAAGTCCCTTTTCCCACGCTCCATGCCTAATCACAAACACCTGAAAAATACAATTACTACTTACTATTATTTCAACCCATTTTAGTGTTCACTTAAACAATTCCATTTTAGAGGTTTAGGTTAACAACTACTCAACTTAAAATTTTAATTAACCCTTTTTAACATTTGGGCTTATCAATTTGTCAACTTGTGTGAAATATTACTAAGCCAAGTAAGCTTAAACGACTAATAAAATAACAAAATTTCAACCACCCCGCCTCCCACCATAATCTAATCTCTACACCACACTAACACTTTAAAATTTCTTAAATCAACTCCAAAATAAATTTTTCCAAACTAATTTACCCATTTTTAACAACCTTATTCCAAAAACCTAAATACTACTCATAATTTTACACAAACCCATTTCAACATAATCTCTTCCAATAACATAAATCAAAACTTTACTCCAAACAACTATATTGCTCACAATATACTTTTACAATTTAAAGGTGATTTAGAAATAGTCAACATAAAAGTCAACTAACAACATTCAACACATTTTCTAACCCCCAAAAATCGATATTATAACTTCTAACCACATAGCCTAAGATTAAGATACTTATATACTCATTTTAAGTCTCAAACTCAAAGTCTAACTCGTTATAATAGTCAACTATAGCTCAAAGTAACGAGATTCAAGATTAAAAAAATCATACATGCATAATCAAGAGACGGAGAACAAGATTATGGAGCTAGATTCAACAAGATTTCACCAAGAAAAAATGAAAAATCAAGTGCGTGGGAAGCCGGACGGTTCGCCAAAGAGGGCGGGGGTTGATGAGTTTTTGGATACCTATGAATAGTGTCAGCAGCTGGGAGATATTTGCATGGGATAATGTTTAAGTCCCGCTTCGTTAGCGGTTTTATTTTTCTTCTGCTTAATTTACCCAACTTAACATGAATTCTGTATTTCTACCCTCGACCATATTATCACCCAACCGATATAACAATATTCGACTATAAATTTTTAATTCTTACCACACAACACTCAAACGAACAACTAAAATAATATTAAAATAATACTTATACGGAACGGATTATTTCAATCTTATCGCTCATTAAAGGACGATCAAGCTGCCCCAAAGTTAGCCACATTACGACTGGGGTGGGAAGGTCGCTATCCTACATCTCGACCTTAGAGTGTTTTGCTGACTTTCAAGAAAAATTCAATACCTCTCCAAGCATGCTGGACATTGCTAACGTTATAACACGACATAAATAAGAAATATGATAACATCATATGTCAAAACTTATAAAACTCATAAACTATAATATTTAATGTCAAACGCTGACTGCATAAAAGACATCTACCATAAAAAATTAAACTACAATAACACTCGCAGTCCCTTCGAATCACAAACTCATCCCAAATAAAACCTGGAACAATCTTTGGAAACCGAAAGTCCCAAAAAAATTAAAATTTTCATCTGGAAACTGCTCTTAAACAGACTCTGAACCCAAGAAAATCATAAACAAAAAACCAAAAAAATGCACCACCACCAAATGCACTTTTTGCACTAATCCAATTGAAACAAATAATCACCTTTTTTGTCAATGTCCTTTTGCAAAGAACATTTGGAATAGTCGTAATATTCGCATTCAAAATCTTAATCAAAACATCCTAGATATCACCTCAAACTACATCAACAATAATAATAATAATAATAACACTTCACTTCTTTGTAGTATCCTCTAGACTATTTGGATTACTAGAAACAACCTCATTTTCAATCAATCCACTCTCAATCAAAGTAATATCCGTAAAATCAGTTGTAACCTTGTAACATCCTGGAATTTGGCTTTCAAACCTCGGACAAAAAACCTCAATCTCCAAGAAACCAATCAACCCCTCCAATTCAATGAAACCCAAACTCTCAAAATGGATAAGTGTACAAGAGAATGTCAAAGAAGAGATTTCAAGATTTGTATTGAAATTTCAAATGGACAAAAACCTATTTGGTTGATAAATATGTATCATCAAGAAAAAAAATTATTGAAGAAAATCTAGTGTACGACAACAATAATAACTATCCAAGTCTCGAATCCTTTGGAAGAATAATTCTAATGGCCACAATCCTTGGAAAACATTCTAGATCATCTCATGCTATTTTTTGCATTGCTGATAAAATTGAGATGACTAGAGAATGGCAAAAAATCAAGAATGAAGAATTGAAGAACGTGTGCAAGTTATTTTGGTTCCGAACCGATATCGGTTGTTTTGTGAACTTGCTTGAAATTTCTATTAGTTCTTTTAATTATACGGATTGTAATAACTTAAATAATTGTATTGGGTCTTTCTAATTAATATATGCATTATCTAGCCCCAAAAAAAGTATCATGTTGGAATTCTAAAGAACATAGAATATGGAGTAATATTTGTGGCCATTAGACAATTGTATCAATAGTATTACTTATTTAAAATTAAGTTCACACATATATTTAATTGAAGGACAATTTATATAGACATTAGGGGTTAATGACTTATTATTAGAGTTATAATCTATGTATTAAATATAATATTCGATAAATATTATTAATTCATTACTATTATCGATTGGACCCAAGGGGTCACACGCATACAACGACACCAAATCAGTAATACGATTATCAAACTTTGCTGGTTTGATGTGTAATTACAAGAAACTTTTGAGGCGAATTACTAATTGTTTGTTTGGACATAATCCCTTATGGCCGAACTAATGGCATTAATGTGGGAAGCTGAAGAGTTTGTACCCGTTGAAGAAAGAATTGGATTTTTCTTCAATTCTTAGTTTCTTGATTACACTAGAAATTGTTCTAGTAAAACGACTTCGAGGATTCGTATCGATCGTCGTTGTGAATTACTCTTGGAGTCAACTTGCTTTGTTGGAGCTGAAAAGTATCCACTAAATTATTGTTTTTATATATCTAGTAAATTCATGGGATTGTATTTAATAATAAATTAGTTGTTATTATAATCGAATAAAAGCCAACATCAACTATCTCCCACTAAGTCTAACATCACTTGCTCATGAACCTCATTCCGACACTAGAAGTATGTCGATCATGTTTCGTAGGTGGAAGTTGTTTAGTCAATGGGTCGGCTACATTGGGCTCTATAGGCGGTTTACATGACACTAGTTCACTTATATCGATCATTTCTATGATAAAGTGATATCTTCTAAGCAGGTCGCCCGCTTCAAACGGTACCTTTCGTTTCAAGTCGAAAAATATTTTTGTTTAAAAAGAGGGCCGCCAGTTTCGTGGACGTGAAACCACGATGAAACTGGATTGGGGTGAAAATTTTTAAAAATTATATAGGTGGAGGGCAAACTTGAATTTAAAAAAAAAATCTTAAACTAAAAAGAAGCATCAACTACAACAAAGTATAATCAAGCGCCAAGCAAGACTAACCCACACGCATTTGATTTTTTCCATCATGTCTTTATCAATTACACTTGAACTTTACTTCAATTCACGTGATATATAAACACAATAGGGGCCCCCTAAATTTGGGGCCCTGCTGTTCCTCCCCGCACTACCTCAAGGTATTTTTCCTACTAAGTATGTGTTTGGACTTTTTATGTCAACTTGCTATTTCACTTCGGTATTCCGCTTCTAGTGTTTGCCAACAACACAATGGGCCCTCATACTAAAAGACTAAATAGCTCACTCACAAAAATTTTATATCCAACATGCTTGTTTTACAATCCTCGAAGATGCAATGTACTCAACTTCTATCAATGTGTTAGCTGCTATTGCACAAGACAAAGAGTCCGGGTCCGAAAGTATCGAGCCTATTATATTTATTAGGGTTTACATCTTCTGCCGTGTAATAGTACAACATATTATTATCAATAAAATATTTGTTCTCAGATTTTATCATGGTATCGAGCCGAAGATTCGGGTAAGAAAAAAAATAACATTGCCAAGGCTACCGGGTGGCTTACCACCGATAATCGCCACCCGCCGTCGATATCAAATATTTTTTTAATGTTCTTTTCTCCTCGGTAGGACGCAAAAAGAGTTATTTCCCTTTATTTAATTCTGTTTTAGTTAAGCGGACAACCATATGTATGTTGTCTCGGATCTTTCTTGACAAATAAAATCAAGAAGAAGAGTTGATCGATAAATATGCATGACAAGTTCACACGGTATTCGAGTGGTGTTCTCAGGATTCTATGTGGAATAGCCATCCGCCGGTAAATTCACCTTTTTTCATATTACTATTTAAAAAATAATTATTTCTTCTGGTATTTTTATTATGTCTCGTAATTCTGCTCTCCGTTATCACTTTATTTATTCTCGATCATTATCAATTTGGTTTTCACAATTTTCTTTTGATTTTACACAAACATATTTCATATCTCTATTTTTTTTTTCTTTTACTGCGTATAAGCATTTACAATGCTTTTTCTTATATGATTCATCGACCTAATGATTTTGTCCAACTAGTTGACTTTGTCTTATTCGCCAGCTTGATTTGTGCAATCTATTGTCGGAATTCGACACCTATCGAGATCGGGACGGTCGCGATTCCATGGCATTTCCCAACATACATGCCTTAGAAAACACGTACGTTGAGTTCGGATGATATTCTCAAAAAGCATTTTGTTTTCATATTTGAGCCCTAGCGCCTCTAGATAATCTCTTTATAGAATTATTTTGTTCTGCTATTTGATTTCTATATAAATATCAAACTATTGGTCGATGAGTTCCTCGCTTAATGACATTCATCCGCAAAGTGATTTGGTTTTTGCAATATTATTACATCTTTTGACGGTGCCCCGAAAAGAACGGGCGCTCTCGCTCATCTTGAAGTTTTGAAGGGTTCGAAAAGAAAGCGCGCTTTCCCCTGTTGAAGCCTGCAGTTCAAAAGAATGAAGCTCCTACCATTTATTGATTTTCTTTCTCGCGAAGTTCATGGCTTCACGTTTTTATTTCCGACGATGCCTTTCCGTCTCCGCCGCTTTCCATTGACGCTTTCCCTCCAATTCGAGGGAGGAGTTCGGTTCCAAATGACTCGTGACGTTATTGATGATTTATGGTTTTATTATTCTATTACTATTATTATTAAAGAAGGTAAACTCATGGAAATTTAATCAAATTACCATGAGTTTGAGGGAGAGTGTTAGAGTAGCTGATATCAGCATTAAGCCCGGTCCAAGTATTATTAGGTTTAGTTTAGGCAGTCCTACTTCCCTAACTCTGTTTGGCAACAGACACATATTGTAATTTATATCAAGGTCATCTCAATATAATATATTATTATTACTCTAGCATTCAAAATTCTTTTCTGCGTTCGCGGGTGGCTTGCAATTCTCACCATTACATAGCCATCTGCCGACCGTTCATGATTTTAATTTTAAGTCAAATTCCGATTGGCGTTAGTTTTTTTTTTTTGGTCATATTTTAATATCAGTTTATACATGCGTTTTGTTTGACTCTTATACTTTCTTGTATGATTGGCCTTAGTGCCGATTTTAGTTTTGCTATCCAATGATTTGATTAATTGTTTTGACTCTCCCCCACTTTCTTTCCAGTATTTGGAGTATTTTTTTTTCCTTTCTGTTCGTTGTGTTGTGAGTTTTTGGAGTCATAACCATGAGACTTTCTTTCTAGTGACGACTTTATATCTTTTTCTAGAGAGGATGACAAATTACTAAGGTATCTATTTTTAAGTTACTAATTAATATAAGAGCGGAGTATATGACATATATATTCCCCACACGTCCATTGCTTTGGGTGTTGTGGAATATGAGTATTCCCAACTCCAACTACTTATGAAAGTCTATTATTAGTATATCGTACTATGATGAAGTAGTATTTTGTGCATCTAGCACTTGAATGATATTATTTTATCATTAAAAGAATCAAGTTTTCAAAAGAAATTTTTGACGAGGTCCGAAAAAAGTGAGTTTCTGTGGTACGAAAAGAAAGGCTTTCTCTTGTGTTTTAAATCGTCGTTCGAAAAGAATGTATGCCTCTACGCCTATTGGACCGGCGAGTTACGCACTTCAATTGTCTCCGCTGGCCCTATACACATCGATTCGCATTTCTAAGAAATTTTCTCAAGATCTAAGATTAAATTTGAAGTTTTTACTTGATGTTATTTCCTTTCAAGTTTGGAAATCTACAATGTTCATGCTCCAACTCGAGGAGTTTAGGGGTTAAAGTTCAGCTGGTAAGAGTCCGTCCCGAGTATCGAGCCTATTATATTTATTAGGCTTACATCTTCTATCAGAATAGTACAACATATTATTATCAATAAAATATTTGTCTCTAGATTTTATCGAATGCTACAAGGCTTTGCTTAACTCCTCCTAAACATACAACCCCAAGAAGAATACGAAAAGCATCGGTAATCCTAATGTCATCCTTTGCTGCGTGTAAATTAGCATCAAGATAGCCTATAACTCTAGTTGGCTATTCCATCAAGTATACCAAGAACATATCTCAGATTGGCCAAATACTTCATAATGTTCTTAACTCAGCTCCATTAACTTACACCAAGATTCAATTGCTATTGACCCGGTCACACCCAAAGCATCTCTAAGTATATGGAATAATCCTCACTAACCATAGTAAAGTTCATTTGATGACGCCGGGGACAAAGAAGATACTAACATGACATACTACGTGGAGCTCACGGCTAAGACATATGAAACTCCAATCATCTTCTTTGTCCCAACATCATTAGTTCGATGACTCCAATTACCTTCATTTAACGCCTCCGTTAACTTGAAGACAAATCAAAACCATCACCATTATTAGCTACTAATAGTGTTGTTACTAGTACGGTTCGGTCCGGTAACAACAGCCTCCCAGATCGAACGTATCCTTGTCGGATAATTTTTTGGACTGACCGGCCTCGAGCACTAACGGGGCGGATACTTGAATCCGATTTTTTCGAACTGCTTGGGGCGGATCCAATTTTAAAAAATCCCAAATCAAATTTCTAAACCTAAATCAAAAACCCCAAATAAAAAAATCAACATTTATAAATGAACATAAATACTAAATCCAAATAATCAGTGGGCGATAGATTAAGTAGTTTAATCAACCTTGAAATCTCTAAGCCCTACTTCTAATTCAAATCGAAGAGAGAAATAGATAACCAACTTAGATCGGGTAATACAGCGAATCGAGAAAGAGGAACTTACATTAAAGGCTTAGGCATCGGCCATTACTAGGGTCGTTAGTGGAACCGACAACCTGGTGATCGCCTCCCAAACTCCGGTTCGCTCTCTAATTAAGTTCGATTTTGTAATTCGAACCGTTACGATTCGCAACCGTGACTCGTAATTCGCTTTGTACCGTTGAAATCAAATGCTTATAATGTTCATTTTATATTTATTTGTACTCTCTCTCGGCCATTAATCGCTTGTTAAGCAATCGGTTATAATTGCTCGTTGATATCTAAAACTAGCTTAGATATTAGATACCAAACACATCCTTAGCTTTAACACTAAATAGTTTAAGTTTGATTAAGAGCTCCATCTCGAATGATTCATGAAAGCAAATGATTCTGATTAAGAAGCTAAATTTGCATGATTTTATGCGAGTCAATTAACTAGCCGAATTTTTATGATTATATTGCTTAACCGATTATTTAATCAACGAACGATTCTGCTGGATAACAAATCTATCTCGGGTTTAAGCTTAATGAATTTGAATCGTCTTGTCCAAAAATCGGCTCGATTATGTCAAGCAACAAATCCCCACCATCACCGCCAAGCCAATTGCTAATTTTAGTGGCCTTTGCTTTAGGCTCGACCTTTACCCAAAGAAACAATTGAATAAATTAGGACTGATTCAAACAAGTAATGCGGTGCCATCAAAATAGCGCTTAAATTACGGGTTATCGGTCCTCATTCCACTGGGCCAAAATCCGTAATCAATGCAAATTGTTGGGAATTGACTGGCATCAAGTGGACTGCTTTTCCCCGCCCAATAACAACACTGGGTACTAAATCTCAACTTTGCAGTCCGTCAGTTAAACGCGAACTTGATCCTATTTTATGGGACCAAAACACATGTTGGTCTCATTTTTCATTGATAATAGTCTAAATGGTCCCTTAATAATTTTTACTTCTTAAAGTTGCACTTTGGTCTCAAATAGTAATGACTGTATAGCTTAGTCCCCGTAAAATGGCACAAAAGTTACATTTTGCCCCAAACTAATGTTTCTTACTAAATCTTTACTTAAAAGTTGCACTTTATCCCTTAAGCCGACCCAAAAGTTGTAGCTTGGATCCCAAAAAAACTAACATCTCGCTAATCTCGTGATGTCGAGATTTAAAGGAAATGTTAGCCGGAGGCCAAGTGCAACTGCAAGCCATGCAGGATTCAAAAACCGTAAGTACGTAGAAACCATCGGGGACCAAATTAAGTAACTCGTACCATTATCGTATGAATCATTTCACAAATTTCAACCTACTTTTCGCGATTCAAATCGACACCAATCTCAAAATCAAATATATAATATTATCAATAAATATTATTGAAACAAATTTACGAGTGAGCTGATGAAAAGTGAAGCATCCAATCAATCAAATCTCAATCATTAGAACGGTCTTTAGAGCATGTACATGTAATCTTATTCACCCCTGTGTCGGCCGCCCGAGATTTGCAGTTATTAAAACTGAACACCGTGAGTCAAATTGCCAAACCGATGGACTTAAATCGCTTAAAAACACAATTGCTTCATCCAAAAAATGTGATCACAATTAAGTTTCCTCCCAAATCAAAACGCTTTTAAAATTTATAATCCATCACCGATATCGAAACGACTCAACCCATAAATATATACACAAATATAATCCCAAAATAAAGTAATGCCGCAAGGCTACAAAAGAGAGTAAAGATCAGACTTTAATACAAAATGACAACTCGCCGACAAGGCTAAAGTTTCAAAAAGGAAACTACAATACCAAACAATGACAACGTATCAAAATCGATCGCCAGATCTCTCGCCACCCGACGCCACCTAGCTACTCTAACAAAAAACTCTCAAACAACCTTCGCCTTCAACCGCCCGTCAACCCGGTACAAATGAAATGCCGCCCAACGCGAAAAGAGCGTAAGCCGCGCGGCTTAGTGAAACTTAACAATGGGTGAACTTACCATACGTAATCCAGTCAATCAATAATATAATAGCGTCAAATATGAATACAATACATATGTCCGTGACTACCCAAAAGGTCATACAATATAATTCCACAGAAGTCTCGTACATAAATACACGAAGATATAATAGAAGGTTTCAAAGAAGCACACAATAAATTTGTTAAATCAATAGACTCAACAATCCATCAAAAACTCTAGTCATCAAACCTCCTATCTCATATCCCCACCAAAGATACCAACCTCTAACGCGCATATACTCAACTGGCCTACATGAATGGACTAATCATCAATCACCCCGCACTTATACCAAGCAAAGATAAGGCCAAAAACCGCATTCTTTATACACAAAGTATAAGCGCAGACACCGCACTTATACACAAAGTATAAGGCACACCGCTCTACACACAAAGAGGGTGCACACCGGCTTATACACTAAGTATAAGTAATACAAAGACTTATACACTAAGTATAAGGCACACCGCCTTATACACCAAGTATGGCACACCGCACTTATACACTAAGTATAAGGAACATATCGCCGCATATCCTACAAGGGTACGAGAGCCTAACCCCTGACCTATCTCCCAAAGAATGTCAAATCCCGACACTCAGCTCACCGAGTCATACATAAATTCCTTAACCATCACCTCAATAACCACCTACTCTACCCCTAACAATATCCAAGTTGACACCAAAACATCTCACACCGTAAGTCAAACACACCGCCGACAAGGCCACAGAAATCATGTCACGATGTATGCCACGTAAATCGAAATATAAGTCGGAGTTCAAGCTATTACTTACCTCACAATCTTCAACGCTACGTAATATAATCACATAATCATATCATGGCTCACACAAATGAATAACACATAATCATACAACAATTACATGTATATCATTCTCACGTAGTCATAACACAATAACATGTTCACATAATTTAAAATGAAATTAATGTGTGAAAGTAACACCCGCGAGATAAGTACTCACCTCCGTTTAGCTACCGCAAAACCTTCGCGAAAGCGACACAATCGGGCGTAATCGCCCTTTTCCACGATCAACGCCTAAACAAATACCCTAAAGTATAATCGCTAATCTACTACTATACCTGGCCGTTTCCTGTAAGATACATAACCAACTCTAGTGGGAACTATTCTAAACAAATATTTAACGTGACGGATAAACTATCTAATTATAATCCCATCTGACACAACCCAATCGATTCCCCGCTAAATTCCATCTTATCACTTTCTCATTACAAATCAACTTATAAGTCATTCTAACTAATCAAGTCCATGATTAACAATCTACACTCCGAAATATCAATGATAGCTCAACTTGGAATTTACACTTTTTCAACATAACACCCTTTACTCAATTTTAAATCACCAATTTAACATCATAACAACTATAATAAGGTCCCAATATAACCTCCTACACATTTAAAGTCTTATAACAACATCCATATAAAAAGTCAACAAAAACCTAAAAAGTCAACCCAACCATAACGGCCCTCAAACGCATTCTAAATCACGAATTCATCACTTATATAATGCACATGTAACTCCATAACCAACTAAGATTTATCATAAAATTCAATTATGGAAAAGTCAACTAAAAGTCAACTATGTCAAAACCCAAGAAATATCTCTCGGAAAAGACTTGCAGAAATTTCTTACCTTAACTCGAAGAGAATGAATGGGGAGAACAATATTCTACAACCGATTTTTGAGTTTGACCCGACAATCAAGAGAAATGGAAGAAAATGTTCGAGGGGGGAGCGTTACGCTGCCAAAACAAGAAAAAAAAAATATGAAGATGAATGGCAAGGCGATGACGCTGTGAAGACAAAGCGACGCCAAGATATTTTAAAAATCCCCGAGTCCCGCCTGCTCGGGTTAATTCTCCGCTTATCGCATCTAAATCTCCACGAACCCGATTTCAGATAAAATTCTTCCCCGGGCAAATAACATTAAATTATAAATGAAATTCGCTAAAAAATTTAAATATCATCATCGAAATAATTTTATAGTATCCCGGTCCCATCACGAATCGAAAATAATTTTTTTTTTTTTTTCAGAACGGGTTATTACAGCACATTACTCCCCTTAAATTTTCTCTAAAATACATTCAAAATCATCACTTTTCTTATTTTAAGGGCTAGCTTTTTATGTATGTACTTTAACAAGTTTCCTATTATTCACCCAAAATAAAAAAAATCAAATATTTCAAGATTTTCAATATGAAAAAGAAAAGATAAGAGCGGTACAAATTTGGCGTGTGTGCAAAGTTTTTTAGGGGATCAAGTTATTTTAGGGAAACTGAAAAACTATCACTTTATTAATTTTTAATTTTTTTGAGCCCCTATTATAATTTTTAGGAAATCTAATACACATGCTCTTACGCTATTGAAATTTTCCCTTATTTCCTTATTTGTCCGCTCAAATGTGCCTAATCTGTTTTCTATTTTTTGTTACAAAACTCTTTTACTATGTTTTTCTAAATCATTTTTATTTTTATTTTATATTTAACGATGATGTGAACTTCGAACCCAAGACTTTTTGATTACTAACCAGAACATTTTTCATTAGATTATTTGATTAACTTTTTTTCCAAAATGAAACTTTTAATACTTAAACCAATAATTCTTCTCTATGTTCGAGAAAAAGACTTAACAAATAGAACTTTACAGAGCTTATAGTTTCCTTTACGTACGTAATACTCCGTACTGGTTTAGTTTTTCATTATTATCGTGTGAAACTTGAAGACTAGATCAAGAGCCCCATTACTCATTGCCTTTATACTTATAGGAGCTATAGAGTCTAGACCAATTCCAGTCTCTCCAACAAAATCAAGAAAAGGTGCATTTTCATCATTCATTATTGTACCACTTTGATTGTCCAGTTTGAAACAATTTATGTTGGTTTTCCTTCATTATTCCACTTTGATTGTCCATTTTGAAACAATTTCATTTTGTTCTCTTTCATGGTTTTCTTGTATCCATGTTTCAAATGATACTAAGTGCATGTTCGAAGGAGAGAGACACGAGGTGTTAGAAGATTTCATACGTACCTTAAATCTGTCTAATCATTATTTGTTTGTTTCTTCAATTCATCAAATCTTTCAAGGTATTTTTTTAATCTATTTTTAATTTTATAATTACAAGTTGTTATCTTAAAGACTTTGAATTGAAGAGGACGTTTAGTTTGATAAGGAAAGATCTTGACATTGGATTCTACCCAAAGCAAAACGATTATTTACCAATTTTATGTCATTTTCAATAATTTTTTGTATAAATATTTTATGAGGATGTAGGATCTCAACCTAATCTTTACATATTCTTACGCTCCTTGTTTCCGAACATGCCAAATGGATTTATTGATTTGGTCTTATATCATTTTCTGTTGAATGATTTTTTCCCCTTTGTTATGTTTGCATAAATCAATTTGTTGTTGAATTCTTTTCCTTAAAAATATTTGTTATTTTAGTCAAAGATATTGCATTGACTTTGTTATTGCTTGATCCCAATCCCCATTATTTGTTACCTTCTCATTCTGAATAATTTATTTAATTAAATAATACTTGCAATATATAGAACTATCCCTATGACGGTGTGGTTATCAATATATACATTAAATAAGTATGTACCATTCTTGTAAAGAATCATTTTTATTAACATGAACTATCATGAAGGAATGAGATTCTTAATGAATAATAATAATGTAGTCTTGTTTCATTTATGATTATTACAATTGATGGATATTGGTTGTACAGAATCTAAGAAACGGAAGAACATCATGTCATCTTCAAGTTCGCCATGTGCAGCATGCAAGTTTCTTCGTCGAAAATGCACACAAGAATGTGTGTTTGCACCATATTTCCCACCAGATAATCCTCAGAAGTTTGCAAATGTTCACAAGGTATTTGGTGCTAGTAATGTATCAAAATTGCTCAATGAACTCGATACCCCTCAACGCGAAGAGACAGTTAATTCCCTCTCTTTTGAGGCCGATTATCGCCTCAGGGACCCTGTCTATGGTTGTGTTGGCCTAATTTCAGGTCTTCAACATAAGCTATCACACATCAAGAGTGAGTTAGGAATTGCTAGAAAAGAATTGGCTAATTACATTGGCCCATCAGCATTCTTGCCTATGATTCAACACCCTGGGATGCTACAACACCATCATAATAATATGCAACAAATTCTTAGTATGCCAACCGCGACTCAGCTAATGATAAGAGATCCGCAACAGCAACAACAACAATATCTCGAGGCGCAACAACAAATGGTTGTTGCAAGGGAGCAACAAGAGATGATGAGAAGTTATGAGCATCATCACCAACAACAACAACAAATTGCAAGGTTTAATAACAATGGGGGTTATGATCCCTCTGGATTAGTTACTGCGACCGGGTTTAATCAAATGAATCCTTCTGCTAATGGTATGCAACCTTCTTTGGCACTAGGGGGGTTTGAAAACAATACCAATTATCAACAACAACAACAACAACAACAACAAGAAGATGGTCATCAAGAACATCAACATTTGGCCCAATCACTACAACTGCAGCCACAGATGATGCTTAATCAACATCAACCTCAACAGAATCATCATCTGCAACAACCTCAACAATTGCTAACAATGTCTCCCAGTCAGCAAGAGCAACAACACATGGCTAAAAGTGAAGAAGGATTGAGTGCTAGTGGTCCTTAATGCTAAAATATGTCATATCTATCCTTAAGTTAGGGCTTTTGGGGTTTTCAAGAATTCTTCCATCAAGCTAACCTACAAATCTTAGCTACATTTTATACAATTCATTATTTTGACTTCATAATCATTTTGTCAATTTCTCTTACAATGAACTAGTACTTGTCACCCTTAATATATTGAGTTCTGCTATTTTTCTTGGACTTTGATCTAAAGAATTGAAGAATTTTCTTTCACATGCCAAAATTACACCTACTTGATAATAATGTAGATGATTTTAAGTTTTCTAGGATCACCTATTTTTCTCTTCCCTTTAATTTTGTCTTTTTTCTAGTTTATAAATTTAAATGTTCCCTTTCTTAACTAAACATATATAAAAAAAAAAGTTAATTGTCAATTTAATGTTGGTAAATATAATCAACTTATTATTTGGCCTCAATTAGTGATATAATTGCATATTTAGTCTATCATAGTACACATGATATTGTTATTTGCTCCCAAATAGACGAGGAGTTGATTATTTACATCATGTGATTTAATTTACACATATCATGAATAGTTGATGGCCGACCAAATTGATAATTAATGGAGAAAAATCGCAAATAGAATATTTGAAAATTCCAAGTGGTGTAAAACCAAATTTTAATTTTATATTTATTGATTTACGAAAAATAATACATTTATGCCATACATTTTTTATTTTTTTTTATAAATCTACATTATTGGCTCCACTTTTATTTAGAATTTTATCTCAGTTAGACCATCGTAATTTTGTGTGTATTAAATTTATCTTAATAATTAATTTTTGGCTCTATCCTTAAGTATGTGCCACGTTTTTAAAATTCATTTCACTTATCGAAATTTTACATCCACCGAGCTATCCTGCCTGGCCATCTGCATCAACCGCTATAGGAATTGATATCTCACCTCTCAACTCTAGAACTTGAAGCCTAGTGTCACTTTCTATTTCTAGCCGTGTCCATGTTTCTCTGATTAATATTAACTCTAGCCCTATCTTTGTTGCCGAAGCCTTTGTAAGCAATTTATAAATGCTCCTTACCTAACATTTTTACATGATTTTTAAGCGATGCACTTTTTTATAGATACTAAGAAAGTTACACGTTTCAACAAGCTCTTAGGCTTTACGTAAATTAGGATAGTTAAATTATCATAATTTTCATGAAAAAAAAAATATCTAGAAGTAATATTTGGAAGATTCAAAGAACATTCTATATATGTCGGTGGGATACCACCAAAATTGCAATTTATCATCATCTTCTTTAAAATCCATTCTTGTTCTCGATTAAATTCTGATGAGTAATACCTAGACCATATCTGAAAAAAGAAGCCATCTATGATATTATAAATATTATGATGCTTGTCGTGTCTGACTAAAGAAGTCTTCTAAAGAATGCTCCAGAAGATCGAGCGTAAAGACGAGCTGTTTGATCCTCCATTAGAATCTTCTGTTAGTGCGTGAACATTAATTATTAGAGAAGTTCGGATTAATTACTACTTGGTAATTAATTAATGTAATTTTTTCTTGAAGAGAAAAAAAAATTTTTAGATTGATTAGTGAGACCTATAAATACCTTTTTCTTGTATAGTAATTGTGTGTGAGATATCACCACATCAAATGTGAGGATTAAAATAGAGAGATTGATGAGAGGCTCAAGAAATAAAAATATTTTGAAAGACTTGTAATTGTTATAAATAATAAACAAAACAGTGATAACAATGATAATAATAACCGAAAACTGAAATGATAAATTGGAACTGAAAAACTTATCGGTTTAATATGTTGTATCGTGGTATAAAAGAGTCACTGTCTTGAAAGATTTATCGATACGACTTCGATGGTAAATTGTATTCGTCGAATGCTTTTCAAGATTAACACAACAATCGCACAACACATCCATTCGTGATGTACGACTTTGAAACTGCACTATAGTTTATCCAGAAATAATTTATACGACTGAACACTGATGTTTGACTTGAGAAAAATGGAGAGAGCATTTGGTTAATTTTTTGTTTGCTCTGATTGAACGTGAATAAGAAAAGGAATTCTGAATATTATCTATAGAGTAAAAATGTAACAGAAATAGCTATTACCTTAAGAAAAGGGTGGAAGTGGCTTAAGACTCGGTCAACACATTTTTGACCATTTGACTTTGAGCCTTTATTCAATAGTAATTGGGATTTTTTTATGTCTATGAGAAAACATCCAGTTAAGAGATTTTATTTTTAGAGATTTAAGTCAGACAAGACACATCATGATAATGTAATGTGATTCTTAAGCTTACGTAACAATTCTTCCGGTAATTATTAGTGGATCTCGTAGGGAGGGTCGGATTAGTTTTCACAAACAGGGTGAACCAGCAGAATTCATGCTTTAATTTTAGCAATTTATTCCCATTTACATTGTCATGTCCTAATTAGTGGGTATCAATCTTGTTGATCTTAGTAATTGTACAGACCGATGATACCATTACTATCTCAATTACTTATTTAAGATCATGTGTCGTTATGTATCCCCGAACGAGATCCAAATTACCGCTGGCCATGAATTGCCACAACAAAGATAGGATTCCTAACATCTTCAATATTTTGAGGCTATGCCTATTTTTATTGTTTGAGGTACTTAGATCCAATTTTTTCAACATGATAGATGTGTATACTTATTACTTATCATAATTACGAATATGATCATCTACCATACAACTATACAAGTTTCATGTCCAAAAAGATTAATAGATAGGTAATCCTTTTATAGTTTCTTTTTCTAATTTGGGTTTTGGAAAGAGATTATGTATTTATTGAGAGGATAGAGTCTTTTAGCATCTTTAACTTCAAGTTTAATTAGTGCTGTCTACATTCTTGGTCACATTTTGTCGTCGGCACATCTCATGGTAAATATAAGGACTGTTTGTTCCAGATTAAATAATAAGTTTGATTAACTTTATTTTAGTTAATCAGATTTGTTATTTAATCATCAGAAGATCCCATCGGAAACAGATCAAGACATTTTTAATTGTTTTAAATTGATTGAAGCTGTCCTGCTTCAAGTTCTTGTGGTAAATATGTATGATAGTCATTTTACACTACATATAAATCTATTCTGTTTTGTTATAAATCACATTTATGTTCAATAAGTATAGTTATCGATAGAAGCTAGAAAAAGTTACCACAAGATATACTCAAGTATGCAGAAATTGGGCCTGTTACTATTGTTGTTAATGTTCCTAAGAGCAATTGCATGAAAGTTCCTAAAACTCTTCCTATAAAAAATAGAAAAGGAAAATGCAAAAAACCACTCAAAATCAATAAAACCATATTAAATGGTCCCAACAAATTTTTTTAGGCAGATGCACCACCAGGCGTCTAAGTAAGCCTGGTGTATATATATATATATATATATATATATATATATATATATATATATATATATATATATATATATATATATATATGTTGATAACATACAATTCGCATGTATTGAGTGGCCCCTTTAAAAGTTAAAGTAAATTAATGTTAATATTTGGATTAATAGAGGTGATAGAAGCTGCTTCTTATTTAATTGAAATATTAATAAAATAATGTTGTTTAATTGAAATATTAATAAAGTGGATTTTATATTTAATTTAGTATTGGAACATTAATAGGTAATTTATTTTTACTAAATTTTATATATTTATTCAAAAAAATGGGTTCTTAATTTATTTTTAATTCACTCATTTAATATCTTTTGATATTTAATAATATAATTAAAAGTTATTAATAGTCAAGTTTCACATTGATAAACTAAAATACTAATTAAATGAATTAGTATTTAAGTGTATGTATCGCGAGGAAAGATTTTATTATTTATATATGCACCGAAAATAATAAAACCCCTTGGAGAAAATCTTCCTAGTACAAAGAAAATTTATCAAACTTGGACGCTTCGACTATCGGGTCAGCTTATCTCATTTATTTAATGCCTACAAGATGGCTTGACTTGATATGGACTCGCCGCCGCCGAGCTCGGGTCTCGACGGATACGTGTCTCGACAAGGCTTCGGGACGAGAATTTAGCCTTTACATGGGATATGGTCCAACCGGGCGCTTCGCTAAATGATCCCGTGCGGTCAGCGACTCGATCTTTGATCTCGAGATGCTGGGCCGGGAGGCTGACTTTGACCTTCCGCTGTATGGCTGGGCTGGCCGACACTTCAATTTTCCTTGATATTCGGGCCGGGCTGACGCTTGACCTCTCTCTCGAGCATGTTGCCGCGTACCTTCGATACGCGGCCATGTGTACCTTGATATGATGACTGATACGGTTCCTCGCCGGTGATAAGCCAGCCAGTTTGTCTCCGTGGCTGTATTCAGCTCAGAACCTCGCAACAGAAGATTTAATTTCATAAACCGTGTTCAAATGGTCGCTCTACAATGCGGCTTCAAAGATTCGATCCTAGTTCCGACCTCCAATTTGTTGTAGGCCTTAGCAACAGATCTCCCGGGCAAATTGATTTGAGTCTTGAGTAGGCAGCTTAGCTTCTCATCAGCTTTTAGGATGGTCCTCCCTTCCTTGATGTTCCCAGCGCCTATTTATCAAGTCAAGCAATTTCTGAGGTCTAAGATCGCGACATCCATCGCAATACAGTCACCATGAAGCCAAGAAAGTTCTCGGTAATCTCTCGCCATGACCTCCATCGTGTGTATAGTCACGATGACTAGCGCAATTAATAAGTCTGGCGCTAAGCCAGCCTATTTGTCATTTAATTCAACTCAACAAAGTTAGATTATTTGTGCCTATAAATACTCTTGAGATTTCTCATAATATGTATCACAAAATAAGCATCCTAAATAATATGTTGAGAAAAAATTATTGAATCATCATCAATAATTCATGTATACTTTCAGAATCGGTATTAAGTTATAAAAAGATACTAAATTGAGTATTCTAGCTTGATAGGTTTGTAACAATTCGTGTGACTTGTTTTAGCGATTCAACAAAGAAAGAACAAGATTTACCATCATGAGCTATATAAAATTGTTGTATTTTTTAATTTTCAAGTAACTACTGTCATATTATTGTTTCGTCAGTTTAGTGATTTAATTAGGCATTAATGACACAATTAGTATCGTAGCTAGTGTTCTTGATTGAAATCTGTATTCAACGGTAGTTAACGAAAAGCATTACTGTGAAACAAATTTGACGGGAAGAAGGAACAAACTCTGTGTGGGAGAAGCCTGAGAAGATGGATGTTAATGAATGGAACGAATTAGACAGCGGAAACTAGCGTGATCGCACTCTGCTTGTCTAGAAACATGGTCGCTAATAAGCAAGCAAGGAGACTACTACTAAAGGTCCGATGGCCACAACTGTAATGGTGTCACCAACAATAAGGTATTTTTGATAAAGAAGAGCCTAATTTAAAGATGTCAAATCTATCAAGCTGTGGGATTTTAAGGATGAGTTATGTGCACCGATATTATTGGCATCTTTTCCAAATATTTGGGAGCCGACTGAGGGTCAGCTGTGAAGTAACTCCGACAGTACGTATAAGTCGAGCTAAGATAAGGTAAGAACGCTGTCTGTCTCAAGTACGCAAGACTAATATGGGAGAGAAAGGTTCTGCATTGAATGTACAAAGAGGTAGAAGTTGGGACAGAGGAAATAGCAAGAATAAATGGAGATCAAAATCAAAGGAAAGAGTAACTTAACTTTGGATGACGACGTGAGCGTTGGGGTCAAAGACGGGTCATATGAGGAAAGACGCTTTGGAGTGTCGGGATAACAACAAAGGTGACGCCAATGTTGTTGATGACTACGCAGATGCTTTGCTCTTGTCAATTGATTGTTCTATCAGTTCTTGAATTTTGGATTATGGTGCATCGTTTCATACTACACCTAGTCGGGCTATAATGATAACAGGCATACTGTTCATCTTGTCACTATGAGCCGCAAACATCAGGGTATTGAGATGTTAATTTGAAGTCGGCCATATGGTTCTAGAAGTTAATAAAGTGAGACATGGACCAAAGTTGGTGAAGAGTCGGATATATTTGAGTCAGTTGGACGGAGAAGGTTATAGGACAACATTTGGTAAAGGCAACTGGAAAGTAGCTCATGGAGCAATGACTGTAGCTCGGGATCAGAAGACTGGTACTTTGTACCTTATTGGAGGTTCTCAGAGAATAATAGCTACTGTTGAATGTTCAGAGAAGAAGAGATTGTGTATAATCATTTAAATACATGATAGAAAGGTATGAAATTACTTATTTCAAATAATTTAATACATGAGTTAACATATGTTGATCATCATATCCAGGAGAGTCAGGTCCTCGGGGTAAGCGTAAGAAAGTCGGCTTTTGTTAAAAGTGGGGTTAAGCCTAAGTCTAAAAGACTAGAATTAGTTCACATAGATGTTCGGGGACCTTCACCGTTGGTTCCCCAAGGAGGTCAATTATACAACCTTCATCAATTTACGCAACAAGAAAAGTTTGGATTATTTACATAAACCGGTTTATGGTGTCTTTAAGAACTGGAAAAGCTATGGTCGAGTACGATCAAGCCCATGGTGAAGTATTTGAGATTCGAGCAACGAGGCGAAGATAATCGATAACGATTGGTAAACAATATTCCTCGCTAACAATGGAATCATAACGCAGAATACTTCAACTCGAACACCCAACAAAAACGTGAATAGCCGAAGGATTAACAACGCTTAAATGAATGTGCTCGGAGTATGAGGTTATATTGCGGTCTACCTCAGACGTTCTGGGCTGATTCAATTAATACTGCAGCCTTCTTGATAAACAGAGGACCCTCAGTCCCTCTAGACTTCAAAATTCCTAAAGAAGTGTGGAGTTCTAAGAAGGTAAATCAATCTTTCCTAAAAGTATTTGATTGTTTAGCTTATGTTCATGTAGATGCAAATGCTAGAATTAAAACTTGATGCAAAGTCTAACATTTGCTATTTTATTGCTATGACGACGCTGAACGGGATATCGTTCTATGACTTGAAATAATCTAAGATCATTCAGAAAGGTGTGATGCGATCTTAATGAAGAGCGTGTTATACAAGTTATTTACGTAAGGTGCTTCGGCGAGAAAGGTTTTAAAAAGTTGTTTCACACTAGCTTCTAATGAAAGCTAACACCAGATTGGCGCCAAGAGCTTCCCACTCCTTCCAAGTTGCATAACTTGATCATGCCCGCGTAAAGTCAACCCAAGATCCATTGTCGACATGCCACCTTCGAGGAGATTGCCAGATGAAGAGGAGACAACCGTGGTTGAGAGAAACACATTTCATAATAGTCAAGAGTAAAACACCGGTCCCGAGAGAAATTTAAAAGTAGCAAACCAACACGTATATTCTCCTCTTCTAACTTTTTATTTTTAACTAATAAAGGTGAACCTGTCAGTTATGATGAAGCAGTACAATGTGGTGATTCGATTAGTGGGAGTTAGCGATGAATAAGAAGATGGATTCTTTGAGGTCTAATATGACGTGGAGTTGGTTAAGCCGCCCAGCGCCCATAAGGAAGAATGTGATGGTAGCAAACGCATGTGCCATTTGGTTGTCAAGTGATTTCAATAGAAGGAAGGCGTTGACTACACTGAAATATTCTCACCCATAGTCAAGCTACGATAATCGTGACTGCTTCCGGGATCGGGTAATGGGTGATAATCTACATCTTCACGATGGATATGAAGACAGCGTTTTTACATGGTGATCTGGATGAAGAAATATTTATGAAGAAACCTCAAGGTTTTGAGGTTAAAGGGAAAGAAAGTTTAGTCTGCAAACTTCAAAAAGCGCTTTTGTACGGCTTCAAGAAGCTTTGAGGCAACGGGAATATTACCTTTGATAATTTTATGAGAATGATAAAGTTTGTGAGTTCTGAGACCTGACACTGCTTACAATGAGGAGGTTCGAGAAAGATCATTCTACCTTTACGTGGGATGATATGTTGTTAAGGAGTCGATTTGTGTAAGACAACATGTCAGTTAAATGCTTACAAGTGGGAATTTATGGCTTAATGACCTGCGGTTGCTAAAATTATAGGGATGAGAATAATCGTGAGATCGTGATTCTAAGATTGACAATGTGTTAAGAATAATTCGGTTAAGGTGATTAAGCGGTTCAACATGTCGATGCAAATCGGTTAAGACAAAGCACAGCCTCATTTTCAATTATTTGTAGAACAATCACCGCAAACGAGGATGAATTAGTGTATACGGATAAGTGTGCCTTATACTTCATAGTAGGTACTCTTATGTGTATGCAATGGTGTGCACTAGACCTCGATATTGCATTACGCTGGAGTTGTTAGTAAATACATAAGCCAAACTCAGAAGAGAACATTTGAAGTCAGAAAGGATTATGAGATATCTGAATGGTAGTACTGAGAAGGCTTTATGTTTTCATAGATCTGAATTGGGGTTGATAGGATATGTAAATGCTAACAATGGCAGGATGCTGATAGTAGAAAAATAATTAGTGGATATGTATTCACGTTGAGGCAATTTAATAAACTAGATATCTAAGTTGCAACCACAGTAAAGATTATCTAGTTTTGAACCGAGTATGTCATATGTAATGCTCGTGAAAGAGATGATATGGTTGCAAATTTTTTCTATGAATTAATCTCGAGTATGAAAAAGAAGTTGTACTGCGGATAGTCGAGTGCTATCTGTGAGAAAAATCCTTGTTTCATGCTAGACTAAGCATATGTAACTCCGAGGTATTTTATACGATCAATATTGGAGAATGGAGTTCTAAAACTTGAGAAGATTTCAGCAGATCTGAATCCAGCGGATATGTTTACGAAGGTGGTAAACAAGGAGAAACTAAAGTTGTGTTCAATTTCAGCACTGCAGCTTAATAATCCGGGCGGGTCACGCAGATGGTGCTTGAAGATGGTGATTTGAAAATGTCTTCGCCGAGATCGCTAGTTGTGCCATTTCTGATAAATGGCATCGTGACCTCCATCATGTGTATAGGTCACGATGGGGGCTCATGATGATGCTAAAGAGGTTCTCGGTGGTAATCTATGTCGTGACCTCCATCATGTGTATAAAGTATTTATGACGGGTCACGGCTTGACTAAACAAGGTCAATAAGTTCAGCGTGGACTCTATTTGTTGCCTAATTTAACTCAAGCTAGGTTAGATTATTTGTGCCTATAAATACTCTTGATATTTCTCATAATATGTATGACAAAATAAGCATCCTAAATAATATTTTGTGAGAAAATTATTGAGTCATCATCAATAATTTTGTGAGGCTTTGTAATTAAGAATACTAAGTTATAAATTATTACTCACCGAGCGTTTCTAGCTTGATAGTTCAGGAATAATCTTCCGGTGACTCGCTTAGTGGATCTCAGAGCAAAGAACAGACGACATTTCTCATGAAGCGGGGAACCTCTATAAAATTCACATGTTCTTTAATTTTCCACAATTTCATTTCCCTCGCCGTTATTATTGTTTGTTTGGGGTTTAGGTGTGATTTAATGAGTCTTAAATCACAACAAGATTTGGTGTCGGGGAGTAGGCTTCAATGCCTTAATCCTCCTCAGCCGATTGGGCGTAGAGGCCATGTCAAGTGTTTCGCAACTTGAACGGTGAGTGTGGGGACAACTCAGCCTTCTTGTCATATTTTGGGGTCAGCCTTTCAGCGCATTGGCGCCCTACTTAGGTCTTCGTGTGTCCGCACTTTTTCCTTTAAATCTCAAGTCTGTCAGATTCTTTGAATCTTCTGCTTCGCTGGTCAGCGCTTCCTTGAATCTTCAAGTGAGGTCAGCGCCTTTGTACCTTTAAGCCGAGGTGCTTCAGTCAGTATTGCCTAGTCGAGTCTTCAGCGCCTCGTGTGTTTCGCCGATTCTTCTCGTAGCTTTCAGAGTTTTCCACCCGCTTGCCTCTTGCCTGATATTTAACGAGCACCCACCCCTTTCCATGGTAAAAGTGGTGTATTTATAGACTTTCGGCTTACTTCAATCGTCAATCCATTGTTAATCACGCATTATCGCCGCTGATTATTTAAATTGTCGAGCGATGATCTGGACCGTCGATTTAAATTAAAATATTAAAATAATATTTAATAAACCAAACATTTTGGCCGACTTTCTTTCGCCTTGATTTTTTCTAGGGTAAACATTACCTTATTTTCACCCTTTTCTATCGGACCGTCATTTTGAGTCCGTTTGTTCAGAAAATCTACATTTTATTTCGGTTTTTTCCTCTAATTAATTACTTTTATCCCTTAAATTTAGGAAACCTTATTCTAGGTTTAACATTAGGTTTAATTAATGTTTAAACCCTAATTTTAACCTAAAATTAATATAAAGGCCAATCCCAAAAAAACCCTATTATTTTCCACTTTCTGATTTTGGATCTAAGTTCGGGCGAACCCTAATCAACATTAATACGTAACCTGTGCGATTGTTGAGAATTAATTGAATTAATGTTCATATAAAATGGATTTTATTAATTAACTTTCATCGCTTCACAATGTATTTTATTTATAATATGAAAAATAAAATAGGAAAGCTGATTTTGTGTCAAAGCAAGTAAATAAGCCTTTATATTTAATAAAGGAAAATTTTATATACAATATGGTGTAGATGCTCTAAAGGCTACATAGCGACTGCTTCCTGAATGACATTCATGTCAGCAACGTGTGTGTAGTCCATTATACTCCCTCCATTTTTTTTTATCGTTTTAACCTAAATTTTTTATTTCAAAATATTTTTTATTCTAGTATAAAAAATTACACTTTTATATTTCCAATTTACTTTTTTCATGAAATTATCAACCAACCAATGATATAATTTTAAATGATTATTATTCTTCATTTTTAATATACTTTTTGATTACTTTATCTTTTTATTAATCTATGTGAAAATCACTAAAACGACAAATAAAAAAAAATTATAGAATTTAACAATAATTTATAAAACCTCGAGAGATGTCATCTCTCATTTACACTGGCTAATCAAGAATATGGGTACTACTATTTTCAAAGCATCATACATTACTTTTTTAAACACATTTGTGCCTTGAAAATAGCTTTCACCCAAGAATATTTTCAGTAGTGTATAAGTACGTGTAGTATTAAATTAGCACTATTTTCAATAGACCTAATAATCTTAATAGAGCTCATAGATCTAATGAATTGGCTTTTTAAGGCCACGTGCAATAATACTCACTAGTCTTTAATTAGTTTATCAACTCACTAGGTTCAAAACTTCGAAGATTGCAGAATTCTATGGTCTCCTGCACATGGTTCCTTACCTGGTGATTAATTGCATGGATTCATATGTATTGTTATCACCAGATATAAATCGGTTGGTAGTACTATAATCTTCAAACTTGTTAAACTTGATGTCAAATTGGTCTACAACATTACTATAAATATAGTGAATATCATTACTGATTTGACCTCAGTAAATCTGATAAATGGACATTGGTCTGATATGGTGCCACAATGAGGCTTGGCACAACATATACTACCTCCACAAAATAACTTTAATTTTATATTGTACCTTCTTAAACATTGACCGTAGATATTTTTATTTGCATCATTTTACTTGATTTGGTAACTATATCACAAAAATGATTTCAAACTCTTCATCGATATATTTTTATCAAATATTTTACTCCCTCTGCTCCTATACTGCCTTTTAAATTTTAATTTTTTTATTTCAAAATACTTGTCCTTCTAGCATAGAAAATTATATTCTACATTTTCAATGTACAAAACTTTCTATTAAATTAGCAATCAACCAATTATATAGTTTTAATTTATTGACATTTTATGCTTTCAATATACTTTTTGACTACTTTTTATTTTTCTTAATATATGTGCAAATGACTAGAAAGACAATTAAAAGAGAACGAATTGACTACAATACAAACAGATATATTTAAGGTAAAAAGTTTCAGCGTATAATTATAAAAAAATGACAATCTTTATGCATTTTATGGAGAATAAATTAATACGGAGTAATAGACAAATTAGCATGGCATATTGGCATGTCACATGTGTTTAGACGTTTTTCATGGGCCAGGTCGAACGCCACATCCCTTTTAGAATTGGTTTCGATGACTCGGGTTAACGCTGCATAATCGCCCATTTATTAGGGACCGGACTCAAACAGCCTATTAAAGAAAATCTTCTCGATGTGGCGAATTTAAGCGGCCGACGGCACACATCCGTTAAGTAGACGCGAAATAGTGGGGCTGGCCGGTCGGGCCGTTCGGTATAGAGCCGGATCGAACCGCCCTCGGCCCGGCCTGGCCCCGCTTCGGCCCGTGTCTCGAGGGAAAGTAGCGTGGTAACGCCAAATTTAGACGTTAACACATCAACACGCTACAAGAAATAAGAACAACGTTACCACCGATCAAACGCGGGTAACGCTTCGATCTCAAACGGCTATATTTTCGAACGCCAGCGAAGATAACGGTTAGTATTATTTAATAAACATTACCATCGCTCCGATAAAAACGGGTAACGCTATTCCTTAAACGGCTAGTTTTATATCCGGCAGTTAATTCAAACGCTACCACGCTTATAACGACGCCAGAACGCTTATTCCTCGGGGCAGTGACTTTCGACATTCCACCACATTATCGCCTCTATAACAGTGAGGACCACAAACTTGTTTTCACAAATCCTAAGGCTAAATCTAAAACAATCAAAGCAATTTGTATATTCATATAAGCATTCTTGATAGAAATTAAATAATTTCTTTTATAATCATAAGTATTCTTGATCATACCAAAGCAATATTTCAATTGCCGGCTTAATCTCATCGACAAAAAGTCATTTCTGTTCGGATTCGTATTCTATCTTTTAAGTTGTTATTTGCTATATTTTGTTGTTTTACATTTTATAATGGCCCCTAAACGACTCAATTAGTGCTACCAATTCAAATAATCTTGTTAATTTAGAAGACGATGTACTTACGAGTCCTCACCCGTAATTAATTCTCAATCTAGTTAATACGAGTAATAACGAGAGAAAAAACGCTCATGGGTTCGAACCACCGTGATGGCGGTATCAAGTGAAACAAAAGGCAATTTGTGCATATTGTAAGATGGAATTAGTATGAAAAACGGAGTGGGGCAAGCGGTACCGTCATTTGGGTAGACACTTAAATAACAAACATCAAATAACTAAGGATAGTGTTCTCGCGGAGCGGGGCGCAAGCAACAATTAATACTCAAACCTTTGGAAATTTTAGTTTAATGAGTTTTTTTATAAAATTGAATAATGAAATTTGTAATTGGTAGTAATTTGCCTTTTAATTTTTGGTGGATGATGGTCTATTGGATTCAAAAGGTTCATAACTTCGAGCCTCATCGTATCCCCTCGCTCTACTATGCGTAGTATCAGCTTCAAATATTTTGAAGATCAAAAAAGAATTTATAGGTAAGATGATGAATACTTTGCCTTGGAAAGTTTGTTTGAGCGAGTATCGCGTTGCTCATGATTTTGATATAATGTGTGTTACATGTCATCGATTTGATATAGATTGATTTTGCTGTTAAGAATTATATATTTTCGCCAATCATAAACATAACAACGCACAAATTTCCGAAGGTATTGTTAAATGTGCTCAAGAATATAATTGTTTGAATAAAATTGCTTATTTCTTGATAATGACGGGCAAACAATGTAGCTATTGATACTCTTAAAATGGAATGTAAACCGGATTATAATGAACTCTTTCATGTTAGATGTTTATGTCATGTATTTCAATTAGTTGCTAATGATGGAATTAAGGTTGTTTATGATGAATTTATTCAACCTATTAGGAAGGTTATTCATTTGATTATCACGGGAGGAACGCAAAAGAAAACATGCATATAAAAAATAGTCAAGATGGATCGAAAAGTTTAAAAAACAATCATGGATGTCAATACTAGATGGAATTCTAGCCAAGACTCCTAGTACGCATGTTTATAAAGAAGAAGTTTCTAAATTTTATTCCATGTATGTTCTAACGTCTATATTATACTCCGTTGAAATATGAAAATTCAAAGTATCATGAATTGCTTAGATTTTAGCCCCGTTTAAAGATTACACAAAAGTTTTTTCGAGTCAATACAGTCCTAATATTCATTTAGCCCTCGAATGTGTAGTTAATCTTGCAATGCATATGGATACTCATAGACATGAATATGTTGTTAAGGATATGGTTCCGAATATGGAAGACAAGTTTTTGAAGTATTTTCATCCTTTACCTCACGCATACGATTGTTACTGGGATCCTCATATTCAACTTGCAAGTTTAAGATCATCATTGGGAGTTTTATAAAGTTTACTTACCACATAATGAACTACTTGAAAATTATGATCATAAATAAATATTGTGATGAAATTGAAACTATTTATATACGATGACACAAGTTTAAGGTTAAACATCAACTTAGTCTCCTAGTCCACCTACACCATCGCTGCACGCCTAGTCAATTCCAAGACGGAGTAAAATTAGAAGTCAACACAATCACCTCAAGAATGCTTTTGGAGTCCTTAAAATGAAGTCAACACAATCACCGTGGGTAGTTTTACGGAACAAGATTTAGCTAGAGCATTCCGTACGAAAGTAGTATGATACTAAGGATTACGTAGAGGGGCAGCAAAAAGTATCCGTTGACTAGGAGGATCAAGGGCGATTCTAACAACGGTCGAGGGCTAAGAAATCTCATATAGCGTGATGGTGACAATTTGAACGGCCTTCAAAAGATTGTTTTGGAAGGTCGCCTGCGTCCTTTCGCTAACTAACAGCGGGGCCGGAGCTACATTTATACATGCTTTTGTCACGCTGGCTCTGTTACAGGCCAAGCATTTATCGCATACGATGATTGAACATACGAGCTACCAAAGAATAAACTCCCGCATCAATATGGCATGATCATCTCCCATACGTTGTTAATGTCCAAATGTTCAAATTATGGAAGGTCAACAAATGGTACACATAAATGGGAAAGTATGATCGGAAACAAGCTTGCCCAGTGGGTTGTATACGCGGGAGGGTGCGTTATGCTCTAAGTGGGAAGCTGAGCAATTTGAGCTCGCGAGGATGATGCGTGGAAGTTTCAGTGTCCACCCCCAATGCCGCCATTAGCGGACACCAAGAATTGGGAGCCACTAACCTATCCACAACCCGGCTTCTCTCGTGCATCGAATGCCAGTGGGCAACCTATGAACATCTCGACGAAGTTATTGAGATGCTAAACAATCGTACGAGCAAAATAAGCTTACCGAGATTGCGGTACGGGCGGATATCAATAGGCGTATCTGGGATTGACCATCTTACCGCGCAAGTGGCAGAGGGAGGCATGCAGGTCAATGATAGTGGGGTATTCCATTAAATTACTCACCACCGCCGCCACCAGCTTGACGATTCAAGAAACACACGAGTGAATGTTTTAGTTTTACGTTATTATGTACTTTGAAACAATTATGGCTTATTTTATGTCATGTACGGTGTTCAAACAATTTAGTATTCATGGTTTGCAATTCTAGTATTTAAACAATTTAGTATTTATGTTTGCAATTTTATGTCACGTTGTTTCTATCGCCGCATCTTCGTTTGTGTTGCTGCTAAAATCTCGGCATTCCGGCCAGAGTTCTGCTAAGCAAACGCTGGTGAAGGCTTATACAATCTTACCATGTTAATTCCTAGATTTATCTCGCTTTAAACGCACACGCCAGACAAACGCTACCAATGCTAATTTCATATATTTGGACCACGTTATTGGGATTAAACGCACACGCCTAATATAAGCTGCAACGCTTATTGACGGGCTTCAAGGGGCTCAATCAACCTGGCCAAGGCCCTCACGTCGAACTGCCCGGCTTCAAGCTAAACTCCTGCCCCCTGGTCCGCCTTCGCTTATAAACGGACTGGTGGCCTCGCGCCCTCCTGGGCCCGGATCGACTCGAGCCGGGCTACCGGCCAAGACCGCGATTAGCTTCTCCACCGGCCCTGGCTCATTTGCCACGCCCACCGCTATACCGGATGCGAACGGCCCACGCCCATGTCCACCGGACGGCGTGTTTAGCGAACGCAAAACCGGTGGATTCTAGCTAACGCAAATGGTACAACAAGGAATTATTGAGCCCACTCCGGCCCACTAGCCCACCAAGCACACAATAAGCAAACCCGAATTCGTCAGCCCACCGACGCTCGCTCAAATTAAGTTCTTTTCACAGCAGTATTTCTACATCACACATATTTTACAAATATTGCAAATAAAAATAAATCACAAACATCCATAAAATAAAAACCTAAATATTCAAATCAAAATTCAACAAATTCACAAAACAAACTTCAAACATCCGAACTAAAGCTTTAACATCCTGTAAAATATCAATGGCTCATGCTTAACATTCATAAATAATGATTTATATAAAATTTAATTAGACATTACATTCATACATTTATATATATCCAACAACATCCGAGTGGTCACTCAGACCGTGTAAGATCGAGATTGTATCGATGCTTCAACTTAATCGGTAGAATAATAAATAACTTGTGCATTCAACAAGATTTTATCAAGTAAATAAGTAATATAAGAAAGTAATAGATGAACGATTGTATCAATATTCACCGCAACTTAATCGGTGTATGCATTTAATGATGCTAGTTCCTTTGAAATAATGAAATAACTTATTCTCCAAGATGGAATCACATCAATTTGAACATATAAAACTTTTATAATTGAAGAAGTAAAAACCAATGATGATATATATTACACAAACAAAAAAAATGAACCAATGACAATATTTGATGTGACAAATGAACGAAAATAGTCGTTCTTTATTTATAGGATTAAAAAAATGGCTAGTTTTTGTGAACCAGACCTTTGGTTAGTCCAAGCGGATGTCCACTAATAACAATTATCTTACTCCAATAGTCAATGTTTAAACAAGACTAAGCATGACATCTACCGCATGTCGGACGCTCACTAATAAGACGAGGTAAATTCAACTTAAAGGTTATGTGTACCGACGCCTGTTTAACGCGGACGTCCATACGCACCCAACTACTAACAAAGCGCTGGCTGAACGCGATTCAACTGGCCCATCAATCCATAACGAACGCGGTACCGGGATCTAATTTTTGGCTAAAATCTAAGCCCACTCCCACCCAATTAGTGTTACTAACGAATAACGCTACTAACTTAACGAGGCCGAAAACCTAAATCTGGACAAGTCCACTATCGAACGGCCCACCGAACTCCTACCACATGCAACGTCTACTCTTGAGCCTATGTTTATCGTATGGTGGCAAACGGGTCCTCATTTTGTGGTTCGAACTTAGAAACAATTGTTTGTTTCATGTCTGGCAAACCCATGTTCAGTCTGTTATCCCACTAAGTAATGGGTTGGTTAGGGCCGGGCCTTTAGTTTCTTGTCCACCACGTTCTACAAAGGTTCGTCGGGGCGCTCCACCATGCTTGGCCAACGACTGCGACTGATATGCATCTTTTAAGCCGAACAGACGTCTGTTAATAATCAACGGATATCCTTTAAGCCTAAAGGACGACTGTTGATAATCAATAGATATTCGTTAACCCAACTGATGTTCTCTAATCCCACTAAATGTCCTTTAAGAGCAATATATTAGCATTCATTAGTATTATTGGACAACTGAGGGACTTAAGGCGAAGTCTGTTGGACTGCCCGACAGTTCGAGTTCATTATGGGCGCGTCTGAAAATGGGCTAGTGGATAGGATACGTTGAGAAAACAACTTAGTCATCCATCTGAATCCGGCCCTCTAAGACGTTTGCGTTCGCCACTGATGGATGCGGGGCGTCCATGTTAAGCCTTGCAATTGAACCAGTTTTCTTAAATTATCCATTAGAGGCATCTACATGTCGGAATCGATTATTTTCGATTTGCTTTTAATTACGCTGCCATGAACAATTGCCAGAATAATTCATTTACTGGGCTTTTAAGCAATGAGATTACTCAAACTAAGTGTTCAATAAATAGTAATCAGAAATTACTAAATGGAACTCACGATAATATCGCGTTACGCCAGATCGCTAGATTCCATCAAAGATAACCGATATATAACCAATCATAATGATCAATTATATTATTATACGGTTAATATTATCCGAGCCTGTATAGTCACACATACAATGACGTTGAGTTATATTCCATGTATGGAAATAAATCAGATTGTTAAATCGAAAGCTGATTGAAATTAACGGTATAATTAACGAGAGTTTTACATTGATAATGTAAAATACAAATTGACAAACCGAATCAATTACATTGCTATTTCAATTGACGGTTTAACGAGGAAGCTTATTAGTAACTTGTTGTTACTTACTGCTTAGTAATATGTTAATGGCTTAACGAAATAACTATTTATCAAACGAAATGCTCATTTGACCGAAAACCAAGAGGGGACTATATAAGGAAAAAGATGAAATGAAAACCTAAGAATTTCTATTTTCATCCTTCCAAATACATTTCTGCCGCCCTCTCTCTCCTTTGAGTTTTTGAAATAAAGTTTGACTCAAATTCTGTCCAATTGCTCAGAGATTCTAAAGAAGTCCAATCGCGCGATTCAACCGCCTGTGCGGACTAACCGGAGGCATTTCACTGAGGTACCGAGGGATTTAACGGAGGATTCGGGAGATTGAAAGTTCATCATTTCCACAAGGCTTAAGTACTGTATTCATACGTGTATGAATTATATCGTGTATGTTTTTCATAATTCGTTATTATATATTTATTCGATCTTGGTTGCATTTTTTATTTTATTTCTTAAATGCCTCATTTACTACCTTATCATTTCTAGGGAAGCGTCTTTGAATTTTGGCCATTGTTTCAATTTCCTCACATTAACCCTCTATTCAATGGAGACAAAAACAAAAAAGAAGAAACGATAAAAAAGAGAAGATATAAGTGTATTGGGATTTTGGTAGCGCCTCTCTAGGGAGTCCCGCTTAATGTTTGAAAGGATGTGGAGCCAACAGAAAACTGTTGGTCTCGATAATGTAAGACCATCTCCAATAGGAGGTATTTCATCCCCTAAATATTTCATACCATATCATTTTATTACTCTTCCATATGATCAAATATCCTTATAATCTTCCATATCATCAAATATCTTTATAATCTTTTACACTTCTCCACAGCCGGAACACCGCATTAGGTTCGTGTTTTGGTCTCGTATATATTTGTTTGATGGGATGTTGGAGTCCCCACAGACGGCACCAAGCGACGCGACTAGCTGGACTTTGCCGGTTCGCCGGTAAGGCAATTGCCGAAGCAAAATTTTGCCGGTAACTTGTGCTTCGCTATTTGGACCTTCGGATATTTTATGTCATGGGTCAGAGATGGTTCGCGATTCTCATCTGATAACCTCGCCTTCGCCACAAAGTGATCGCGAGGAAAGATAGTATCTCGTCAGACACCTCGAAAGCATTACACTTAAGCAATTTCACAAATTCGACGATCAAGTTAGTAATGATGAGTATTTAAGAGTGGTAATAAATACAAGTATATAAAATTACATTATCTTTTAATGCAAGCCTAATGTTGGGTATTTATAGAGGATCTGGAAAGTCTCTTTCCAATACCCAACCGTTGAATGAGTGACACGTGCCCTTCTAGGGCAACCCCGAAAAAGGGGCCTTTTGGCTTGACCTTGGACCTTGGGCCCAATAGCAGTTTTCATTGGGCTTCCCCAATAAAGTGTTTGCTGCCCCCATTCGGGTATAAAAGTGAACGAAAGGACACTCAACCGTCACTGCAACATGGATGAATACCCAGGAATTGATTTCAAATTTATTAAGCATTTAATTCCCTTTTTATGGGACACCCGCCCGTACGTATACGCTTGTCCCTATCTGTTTGAAAGGAAAGCAACTGTTGGGATTCTTAAGCCTAGAACGGCTATAAAAGGTATGTCTCTTCTCATTTTGTCTTTTCTCTTCTTCTCCATCATTTTCTTTCAAAGCAGATACTCTTAGCAAGAAACTCTTTTCTTTCGCTGCTCTACGACCAATATTCTCCTTTCGAATACTTGCTCACCTATCTCCGGTAAGTTCTTAATATTCTTTCCTGTGAATTTTTATAACTTCCTTCGAAGTCGAATCGATGGTCCACTTCACTCACTGGCCGAGTGTCGGGAAACTTTGAGCTTCCCCCGCATGCGCTGGGAGAACTCTTCCGCTCTTTCCTCTGATGCCACCCTTCTCCGGGTCTGAGGTCTCGCATCTGCCCCGGTAAAGTGAGAAAGCCTGGGCTTTTCAGAGACGATGAATTTCCATCTCGCTTTTCGAGGCTCGACTCCTTGTCGCAAGATAACGGTTTTAGTAAACTTATTTCTTTTGGATTTTCAACTTTTCACCAAGAATGGTCTTTTCTGAGTTTAAGAGTTCGTCGAGGCGTTTACTCTTTTCTGACATGCTTTTCCCTTTTCAGGAGTTTTCAATATGTCTTCAAGCCCAGTTGAGTTATCCTCTAAACACTCTGAATCGCAAAATTACGCGGTGGACGCCAACGAACCAAAGCGTCGGGTTGAATAGTCGCATTACAGCGATTTCTCGGGGCCCTCTTCACGCGAGGTATGTCACACTTTGCCTCCCAATTTCGACAACGGTTATACCTTTTATTTGGTACTCGCTAACTGCTCTTCCCTGCTTTCAGTGATCGAGGCGCCTTCGTGACTCCTCAAATGCCTCAAATGGGATCGACCCTACAGTTAAGACGAAGAAATCGCTAGTCAAAGGGGTGAAGATCCCCACCCAAAGGAGGCTACCCCCTCGGGGCCTCCCTCCTCAAGAGCGGTGTTCAAAGACAAGGAAGGTGAGATTCCCACCATTCTTAGAGACTCCCTCCCTGTAAAGCTAAACCAGTCCCATCTTCAATACCTTAGAGAGTACTACTCCATCCCCGACTGCAGGCATTTGCGTCTACAGCGCACTGCCATATGCCTTTTTTTTGGGTGGCAGAGGGGGTAGAGGATGGTCCGCTAAGTCCGGGGCGGACTTAGCATATACGCAGGGCTTCACATATGGCACTCGATTCCCTTCTTTCACCAACGAGCTACTTGATGCGGACCAGGTTCTCTGTGCCAAATTGACTTCGGCTTTATCTTACGGTCTTCCACGTAATCTGTGGGATCGTAAAGGTGAAGCCAAACATGCCCCTGTTTTGTCGATGTTCACGGTTCACACATCGGGACGACTAATTCTCGCCTCAACCCTGCCAAAGGATGGAACATCTTTATGGATGGCAAGCCCGGGAAGGTGGCTGAGATCCGCCGCACGCCTTTGTATTCTTCATAAAGGGGGGTAGCTAAGGTCCCCTAAGAGATGGGTTGACGCTACAGGTTTACGTATCAAGAGCCGAGCCGATCGTGATGACACCTTTCTGGCCGCCCTGCTCAAAACTTTCGTCCGCGTGTTGCATCGAAGATTTTTACAAGTGAGGGGGCGATGATCACGTGAACTCGTTCCTGACCATGAGTTCGATACATCTGGAAATCCCATCCCTTGAGGTATATACTAACTCTTTAACTTTCATCAATTTCTTCTATATGATATACTGATCTTCTTTTCATTTTCACTTTGCAGCTCCAATTCTGCTTGCCGCGAAGGACACCTTTCTTCCCAACTCGGTGCCTCTGGACCGGATGAAGGGTAAGAGACCAATAGCCTAAAGCAGCTGAAGCGCAGAAGGCGGGGTATCTTCGCCGCTTCTTCCGCCGGCGCTATGCCACTCACTGCTTCTTTTCCCTATTTCACGGAGCCGGTTTCTTCAATTCAACCGGATCTTCATAGTTCATCTTCCCTTCAGAGGCGGAGAGGAGACTCCGAGGCCTCGAGGGCACAAATGCTATGTCGAGAGCAAGAGTCAGCTAACCTCTCCCCAACCCGAGACCTTCCTGGGAAGTTTGGAATCCCACCTCTCGCTTCCACGAGTATTTAATTCCCCTTGACGGCCCTCGGTGTCTCTTCTCTTCTCGAGTTCTCGAGAAGCCCTATACTGCCTAAAGAAATCGGCGAAAATTCTCCTTCAAGAGCAAGCAACCTCCAAATCCTTCCACGTCAGCGAGGCTCTACTTATGAGATCTTATGTATGGTTGCTCAACCTCGGGGATCCTCCGAGGTCTTCGGAGGCAAATGCCAAACTTGATCCGTACCTCTTCCACTTTTTATTTCGTTTTTCTCTTTTCCCCGGCTTCTCATATCTCTTTTTATTTTCACCTCTTATACGGAAATGCCGTTTCGAAGTTGGCGGCGCTGGCCAGCCTTGGATTTTGAGAATCGCAATTTTGGCTCACTTCTGAATGAGTGCCTCGCCGAGAGGAGCTGGCGAAGCCAAAGGAGGAATATAAGCAAGAGCTACGATCGCCAGCCTATCCTCACCGGTAAGAGGAAGATTAACGAGGACTACTTGGGTCTGCACAAAGAGGCTCAGGACGCCTTCCGCCCGAGAATCAAACCCAAGGACGAGAGTTCTTAAGCTAATCGCCGATTACCTAGCTTAGCGTCCGATGTTGCCTTTAATAAATAGCTCTCACCGAAAGCGAGGGGAAGAACTCCAAGAGGAAGTCCAAGCTCTCAAGTGACGCTGCAGCTAAAAGCACCAAGGAAATATGGGTCGAGAATTACAAGGGCCAACAATGAACTTCGGGAAACCTGCCTTTGGTCATGAGTTTAAGGAGTTCGAGGTCGCTATCTCCGTCGCTTATGTAGTGCTTCAAGACTTCTCCCGAGTTTGTCGATACTCTGGGGGCCAATGCTGCCTTCGGGGCCTTCAGCTTTGTCAAGAAGTACAATGAGAAAGCACTTCCCAGCCCGCCTCCGATCATGAGTTCCAGGAGGATTATAAGAGCTCCTGGTTGTTGACTTGGATCTTGATGCTTCATCCAACGAAGAAGAGAATGAAGAAGATGTCCCTCCTGCTGGCGATGCTCCTCCCTCCTCTTTAGCTTTTGTTTATTTCCCAATAAACTTTCTTTGATTGAATATATAAATTGCCTCAGGTTATGAATATTTTCACAATGCTTTGTTTGTTTACGTTGCATATTTCTAGTTTATCGTCAATTGTTCTTAACGCTTTCTCAAGGCAATCGGTTTATTTGTACCAATTGTTTGAATCGCTTTTCAATTTGAATCCTTTCAATACACTTAACGTTTCTTTAGGCAATTGGTTTTCGTACCAATTGTTTGAATCGTTTTTGGCATGAATTCTTTCAATTGTTCTTAACGTTTCCTTAGGCAATTGGCTTTCGTACCGATTGTTTGAATCGTTTTCAATTAAATTTTCGTCCGTGCCTTTGAGTCATGTATATTGTTCTTTAACGCTTTTCAAATTGGTTTTCAGATCAATTGTTTGAATCGCTTTTCAATTGAATTTCGCTTGTCTCCGCTTTTATACATCTTGCCCTCGCAATAGCGTTTTAGCAAGATAAGAGAGTTGTTGTAAATACATTCTGCTCTATTCTCCTACTTGGTTTCGTGTAATCTTGTGGGAGCCGAGTTTATCCTTTTGCTTGAAATAGATCGCCAAGATTCAGAAGCCTTAGTCGTATTCGATTGACTCGCGAGTGATCAACTCGCGGCCTTAGTCTTTTCCTTGATTCGCTTAATCATGAGATAAAGTTTTGTGAAATAACAACTTTATTTATAACTTCCTTCCCTGAAAAGCGATTCATTCTGTTTGAGTATACAAAATGTGGTTCCCCGAATGTTTTATAACTCCGAACATTCGTTAAATAGGCCGCTTATGACTAAGATCCTTTCTCAGAAAGACCCTAGCTTTTACACAAACTTGCACGGATCGAAGCCATGTCCGCGGGACTGGTTTGCCATCCATATTTTCCATTGCATGCGTTCGGCCTAAATACTTCACGCATACCTATATAGACCTTCCCATTTAGACTGAGTTGTTCACGCTTTTCATTGTGTGACACACCAAGTCACCTTATGCGAACTATGTCTTTACCCTTCGGTTGTATGAGCGAGCCATCAAATGCTTGTATTTCTGCATGGTGAATAGTGCTTTGTCTCTCAATTCATCGATGAAATTCACTGCCTTTTTAGTGGGTACGAGTTTTGGTTTTCATCGAATCCTCTTCCTCCAAAGCGGGTAAGCCCACTTCCGCTTCCAGACGCCTTCACTCCAAGATACCAAGTTGAAGCTGCCTCTCCAAAGAGCATGCGGCTGTGTAGTCCGACGGACCCAGTGACCGTGGATAATTCCTCTATCCAGAACTATCTCAAGCCCGGCTCAACGAAATTTTTAATTCCTTTCTGACGGTTCGGTTCATTACCTCCACTTGGCCATTAGCTTGGGGGTAATACACAGGAGCAAATCGATGTTCTATGCGTACTTCTCGCAGAAACTTTGTAACTGGAGAGCCGGTAAACCGTGGTTCACTCTGTTAGAGACCAAGATTCGTGACGAAACTGTTAGACTGCTTTCCACAAGAGTGCACGATGTCCGGGATCCTTTGATTTTTTCCAGGGGAGCCGCTTCTACCCACTTGCTGAAATAGTCTACAACCACCACTACGTACTCCACCGACCCTTTTGCCTTTGGTAGTTTTTTCACAAGGTCTATTCCCCACATAGCGAAGGGAATAGGCTACTCATGGGTGCTGGCTATCGCTGAAGACTGAATATCATTTAGCTTCGGCATGCTTCGTGATTTCAAGGTAAGTCCACAGATCCCTCGATTATAGCAGGCCGTAAGAAACCGGCGCGCTGCCTTTCGCCGCGAGCAATCTTTCCTCCAACGATTCTTCGCACACTATTATGTACTTTATACAACACCAGATATCTCCCCAGATACACACATCAAGCAGGGACCCTCAAAACCCGATGCTCCTCCTTCATACATACAAAATCTGAGACTTCTTCGCTGGACCTTTTTTGCTTCGCTTGGGTCTGTAGGTAATGACCCTTCGAGCAAGAATCTGGCTATCTCAGTTCTCCAATCTGGGGATTCCTCTAGGACCATCTTCGCGTTTGTCCCCTCGTAAGCCCTCTGTTCTCGAATCTCTACATAAACCTCTTGGGTAGCTCGTCAAAGTAAAGAGGCGCAGCTTAGACAATGGGATGCCAAGCCATTTTTGTGCGGTATATGCTCAAAGATGATGCTAAGTAAAGGTCCTGCTGCCGCGTTTTCAAGCGATATTTGACGGTAGATTCATTTTATCCCACATTCGCTTCTCGCTCATATTCACTTCATTGTTGTGTATCGGTTGAACCGAGTGCATACCTATTTCTACCCTTAGGCCCATAGATCAAGATTCCTCGCTTCACTGCATCGCTTTTTAGCCTGGCCCACGACATGGTCCATTCAGCGTTAGTTGTTAGCAGCTTCCTCAAAGTCACGTGGACTCGCTGAATGGTCTCGCTTGTACACTGATAATGAAATCCGCTGTGGCCTCGAGCTTTGATGCTTAATTTTGAGGCTCAGATATATCAACTCACTTCCCCCAATTGATGGCCCATGTAATGTAGTCGGCCTCGAAGTGGACGGACTTCGCTAGTACCTTCTTGGGCTGGTCCGTGACCACTTTAATGGGATGAGCCTCGAAGTATATTTTGAGCTTTCTTGCGGAGATGACTATTACAAATGCCAATTTGTCAATGGTTGGGTAATTTTCTTCTGCCCCATGCAACATGTGGCTCACGTAGTAAATGGGATTTTGGATGCCCCCAACCTCGCCGATCAGCATTATCATAATGCCTCCCATCTCGCATCGCCAAATATAGTTGTAGTTCTTCCATTGGATCGGGTCACGATAACAATTTAGGCGAGGCCAAATATTCTTTCAAATTGAATGCCTCGAGAGCACACGCCCATCCTAACTAGTTTCCTTCTGGCTCTCTCAAAATGGAGGTTCCGCTCTATTTTGGAATAAGCGACTAACGCCGCCATCCCGCTAACTTCGGATGTGTTTGTACCATCAGTGCTCCATATCCAAGAGTGCCTTGATTCCGTCGTGGGTTCTGCATCAGTTGAAATCAATGAGAATTTATTCTTTTACAGTTCAAGGCGACAATTGTATCAATTCATTTCATCAAGGTTAAACGTGACATTAGAACTTAGTGTTCACCTTAGTAATGGTATATTACTAGTGTCTTCATGATAATTTAAGGCTAAGTGAGCCATTGCTGTGGATCTTACTATTAATCGTTATAATAATAGTAATCGGGTCAATTATTATTATACAATCCTACTATTATCTCAGCCTGTAAGTGTCACACACATACAATGATATTCGAATAATATTTCATTTAATGAAATTAACGAGACTTGTATATTGAGAAGTGTATTTCTCAATATTTATATATTTGTCAAATATATATGTCATTAACATCACCGTTAAACTTAAAAGTTTAATCAATCGAGATTCATGAATAACTCGGGATAAGTTATTCGACAGCGATTTCGCTAGTATTTTTAACTACCTGTTAGTTAATTGTAAAAGAAATAATCTACTTAGTAACCCATTATTTAATTAGAGGCTCATAACGGTCTAATTGTTAACGAGTTAAACTGATTTCTTAACGAAGTCAGTTTAACGAGCGAATTTTCACATTTGGTATTTAAGAGGAGATTAGGTTTTTTCATGACATAAGAATCACAAAAAACCTCCACCTCCCTCTCAAAAGTGCCGCCCCCCTCTTTGGTGAATTGGAAGAGTTTTTCTCTTCCAATTCTCATTTCATCTTCAACCAAGCAAAGCCTGCTACTCTGCCTCAGCTTCTCGGGTTCAATAAAGTAATCTAGAGGACATCATTTCTGTGTCAATAAAGATTGAGAGGATTTTAAAGGGCTCATGAGAGGCATCGAATTTGGGTTCAATCCGTCGTTGAAATGTAAGCACTCCTCAGATTCATACATTTGTCATTTTGCTTGGGACACTTACATTATTTCGAGAACCGAGATGCAGAATTGGTGTTCATCACGATTAAATTCATACAAGATTCTAACAATTCTATTTTACCAAGTTTAATGTATTTTATCTAGTTTACTATGTGTCGACATAGTTGTTAGTTAATTTTGACATTTCATGATTATATATTCAATCAATATATAATATGAAAATCAACCCATTTTAATATATATTTCATGGCTCCTAATCATCACTTCATGTATTTATTTTGATGGATTTGAAGTTTATTTAATTGTTTCATGAAAATGAAAGAGATTAAAAAATTGATTAATTTGCATTTTTAATTGAGGTAGAATTATTTTCGATTTTACAAGGAGGTTTAGAAATTTTATAAAATTACGAAATTAAAATCGTGTGTTCTTGACCCTTTGAGGATCATGCCAGTTTTTTTTCTAGAATTGTTTGAATTTTTATAATCTAAAAATTCGTTGAATTTATGGATTGTTTTGAGTTTAATCGAAAAATAGAAGTGTTTTTGGATAAACTACCACTTGACCTATTCAATAATGATATTGTTGATGTTCAACAAAAATCCCAAAATTTTGAATTTTTAGAGCCTCCAAATTGCTTTTACAAAAGTTGCAATTAATCCTAAAATTGAAAAAACCGAATGAATTATCAAAAATCGGCCGAACTAAGTGAACGGCTCGGCGCTCCGCATGAATTGGACGCTCCGGCCACCGGAACTTAGCCCATCTGCCGACCACGTCAATCGCCAGCGCGTTGACGCGGTGGCCGGAGGCCGCCGCTTTCGCCGCGAAGTTCGCCGTCCGCTTTAGAAAACCCTAAACGTATTTTTGGTGTAATTATTTTTGGTTTTAAAAATTTATTGGTAATCATTAATTTCGGTTTTAAATATTAAATCATAAATTTTATTAAGATAATTGAATATATATCTTGAATGGCATTAAATTTGATTTATATCTCCTTTCTTAATTATTTTCATTAATTGGATAATTTTTGAAAATATATTTCATACGATTTCTTAAATTTTAAATTGAGCAATTACTTGTAAGTAATTGTTCCATGATTATATTGATAATTGTAATAATATCATTAATCATATGGGAATATATTTAAATTAAAATTTACATTAATTGATAATTAATTGTAAAGAATGTAAATTAATTAGTCAATTATGAAATTAACATTTAATCTCATTTATTTAATATATATGACATTAAGTGTATTTATTTGTTTTAATATTTTGCCCATATATATTGTTATGGAAATGAAAGGAGGGGGTATTAAGAATCTGGGCTTAATTTATTTATTACTTGTCTCAGAAATGTTCAAACGACTGGCCGAAATGTATTTCTATTATTCTTGTATTCATTTACCCACAAGCCTCGCTGCATATCTAAGTTGGGTTAGAGTAGTAGTATGTATCACAAGGCGGTATCAAGATAGCATATCCACACAAAGACGGCACTTCAAGAAATTGTAAGTTTCAAGGAGTCAGTTAATACAAGACTCAGAATTGTTAAGTGTCAAGTATAGGGATTCTATAAGTAGCATTTCCTACTTGTTGTTGATGTAATAGGTTCTAGGGGTCATATCTATATCTTCCTAAATGTGTGTTATTTATTTATTTTTCACAAGTGCATGTTGCTTTAATATGTGCTATCTATGCATGGTCAAATAAAGTTAAATAACATTAATCTCACCAATTAAAATTCTAAGCAACGCATCAAGCCAATTTTAAAGTTAAAATCGGTTGCATTATCCGGACACACCGTGATGGCAAAAGTTACGCTTGCACTGGGGATGACAACGATCATGTCAGTTGATTTACTAACGCCGCGAGCCGTATTTATCATTCCAAGTAATTTTTGGTTTAATCGCATGCTTAACCGTTTGTCGGAGATAAAAGTCGTAGCATCTTGAATAGTATGCTAACGACACAAGAGTTATGTAGTTTTACATAATTGGTTGATAACCTACTATTATAATTGGATTCAAATGTCAGAATAAGCATCAAGCTGATTTACATGTGAGATCTGATACCTTGTACATTTTAAGTAGATTCAAGTACGGGTATTATATTTACACCATTTTGTAAATATGTATGGATTGTTTTGAACTAAGAATCTATTTTAAGTTGCATATTTTCTCATGCTTTGGCATATTAAGTTTACCTATTTTATTCACCATTCATCGGGCAAACTAAACGCATGACTTTATAATGTGAAATAAAATAAGTTAAGGAGAAATTCAATGACTTTGTTGAAATAAAAGCTACATAACGCGATGTGCTTCAACCATCTAATCTATTGTACGCTATCGTATGATAAAACTTGAACATTGCCAAACATTTAAGACTCGATTCAATCATGTTGATACGCCGACGTAATCCTTGGTTCAAGTGAACAAAGTCACGATATGATCAAGGATAATTAATTTTTAATTCAATCAAAGGTGATGATGCTACGAAGACTAATATGTCATATTGTCTCTAGCCACCAAACAATTTTAAATAATAAATAGTTTTGATTCTTTTTTGAGAAAACTAATGATCTTTGAATGTTGTGTATCTACATTTCAAGACATGTGATTGGTATTTGGGCTTTAACATGCATTTAACACGATTCATGAATTCCGATAAACAAAGCTTGTGGTAATGTGAACCAAAATACAAAGTTATTCATTCGCTCTCACCTCACTTATGCGCTTGAGCTTAACATGGAACTATAAGTTGAAGTTAATGATTCGCTTCATTATTTCTAACTTTAAAGCATAAAAAGAAGGATTTAAGTAACATTTAAGAATCGAAAGAGATATTTGATTAACTTCATCTCAAATAATTTTGTTGTCGTGTCAGAATATGTCTTGGCTAAAGCACAACATGTGAACACTAGTTTTGACTCACATGATTTAATCATGGATATGAGCCAAGCATAACGACATAGCTGTAAGACAAAGACATACAAAGAAAGTTATCGAGCTTGTGTAATGATAGGCGACTACATTATAAGATAATACGCTTTAAATCCCTCCATTTAAGATGGTTAGGATTCTAAACTACTTTTCTTTGCACTTATAAGAGTAGAAAATATGTCGCTGCTTGACTTACATCGCTTCCATATCGTGATTCCGACAAGGAAACATTACTCTACTCTTCTTTAAAAAGGGACACCTTGAAATTAAATAAATTATTTTGAACAATATTTACGATAACGACTCTAACAAGACTCGAGTATAATCTTGAAAGCATTTAACTGTCAACTCTACTAGACTTAGTGGAGGTTCACTAGTCTAAATTGCTTGTATTACATTGCTACTCAAAGAGAATGTACATCAGCATAATCTTGAGCGAAGACAGAACTAAGTCAACTCTTACTTTCAGACTTAGCGGGAGGTTCAATAGTCTAAAATTAAGTTTGTATAAGCTTCTATAATACAAGTTAATTGAAGATTCGAGTCATTGAATGATATAATTTGTTTGATAAGTGGTACGAAAGGGCCATATGAATACTATCAAGTCTCCGAGTCGGCATCATCGATATAAGTAGTATATCATCCGAAGAATGACATCATTCTAATCTTAAACGATTAAGTAAGATACGCATCAAGGAATTGTGTTTAATGAAGTTAAACACAAACGGATGAGATCTTTCAATTTCATATACCAAGATAATTTCATTCCGACCTGATGTTTATTAGTTGAGATGAAGTAAGGATCGTGTTTTAACGGTCGAAACACAAAGAATGAAATAATTTCACATGTTAAGGTTGTTAAGCACCTACCTTTAAATTAATTTATTCATATTCAACTGCGAGACAACTCAAGAGTTGTGTTTGATAAAACAAACCTCAACCAGATAGGATAGAAAGGACATGTCACCATAAGAGACATAATTTAACTTAGATCCGTTGATACTTTAAGTCATTTTGGTACATAACCGTATGAAGCCTGTATTTATTTCCATCCACTATAGTGTCAGAATTTATTTTACATATGTAGTCTTCATTATGAAGTACAAATAATGAAATAAATACGTGACTCACGCATTCAAGCAGTCTGCAGAGACACCAAACCAGATTAACCCTTCGTTATATCGTTGAGTATCCACTTCGATGCATTTAAAGCTAAATGGAGCGATACAAACGACAACATGAATAAATACACTAATAAATGACTTGAGGTCATTTATGAAATAAGATGCTAATACATAGGTCGAGTATAAAGCCTTCCTATTTTATCTTCTCGATGGTGATTCATCGAGTAAGAGTCTATACTATATTACTTTCTCGACGGTGAATCATCGTAAGTAATAAATGAGTTTCATTAAATGAGCAATCACCAGCGAATGAGCGCTTAATCATACATCGTCAAGAAACCAATATTAAACATATTCATTGGCCGACCGGCACCATGTTTATTTCAAACTTTCTTATTGCTATTCCACAAGTTGTAAATACGCTGGGTATATGTTTATCCAAAAGGATGTTCCTAAGTAATGATCGCTGATTTATGGATACTTGACATTGTTATTGAACTCCACATCTCAAGCCGAAAGTATGTAAAAGAAATTTTCTATACTACTAGAATCTAAAGTTGTAAACTTAAGATCGAGTATAATGGGATTTATATTCCTCACTTCGATACTTGATTTAAAATCAATAAGAATCAAGAGTGACGAAGAACCTTGAGTTCCTTAAAGGTTAGCTGAGAGTAATCGATAATGAAGTTTTACACTAAATGTCAAGAAATCTTCCTACAACCTGTAGGCATGTGATTCTTTGTACACGGCAGCCCAACGCATATATGCGATACATGCTATGATCACTACATTATATATATGTGAGTCATATTTATTTTCTTGTTAAGTTTAAGATGTCATGAAGCTCGAGGTGATTGAAATCGTACAGATTAAATTCTATAAATAGACAGATTCTCTTATCGATAAGGCAACTCTTCCTGTAGGTCTAATCCCACTAAGAAGTACCACATTAATGAAATGGGCTGGGGTCTATTACATAGTAATATGATTCATTGTATGTCACATGGTCATGTGTCAAGCAGACCACAACTATGACGTGAGCATGATTCCCTCGTGATTGAATTGGTGAAGTTTTACTAAAGGTATTCACGCGGATTCGAATACACTCGATAGTAACTTAAGAGAATAGATAAATATATAGTTACACGGAATGGATCATTTGTTGATCTTCACTCAGAATCTAACGTGATAGTAGCATTATGGACAGCCAGGCCCATACGAAAAGCTATTAGCCAAGAATTTCCATAATAGGACTGAAGTCTAGCATGCCGATTTGTTAACCTAAAAGGAAACTTGAACTCAGATACAACTCGACTACCAATCTGCTTTGTTGGTAATGTCATAAAATAATATGCATTTAATAAGACGTGATGTGTTTTAACACACTTCGAGTTGTGTCAGAACCTACCCGATAATCCTCGAGAAACGGTTAAAACCCATTTTTGATCATAGTCGCTACATTTACTACGTCAGATAATCTTAGTCATCACGACCTCGTCAGACTGTGCTCCATGAATGTAAAAAGACCGTCAGAAGTAGTAAAGCAGAAAAAAGGATGTGATTGTAATCACTATCCTCTGCTTTACATATAATGAATGATCTAAGAAGTCATGCAAAGTTTCCAAAGGATCCATGTACGGATTTAAGCACATCCGGAGTCGAGATCCTTCCCCGCGATTCAACTAAGTTTTGGTTTTTCACGAGCTCTGATCGAAGGAACTTAACATGGCAAAGTTCAAATGGGAGCTAGTTCATCTACTCTTCGAATAAGTTAGTAATCAATTAAAACAAAGTCTTTGTGTTTTAATTCGACAGCACTAAAACTACATTTAATGCATACGATTCATTCATATAGTTACCCATTATTTATTTCACATGCCGTTGAAATATATAATATACATGTATCAGATCCTCGATGAAGGAAATGTTGAAGCCCTAGGTTAGTCTATGCTTTCTAAAGAGTAACACAGCTTCGTTGATTACACCTTTTCAAGCCTGGGAACACAGTGATAAATTAAAAGTGCCTGGGTCGATGTCGATAGTTAGGGCGACAAGCATCAAATGACTAACATGGTGTTTTGATTAGCGATCAAGATTGGATCAATGCTAGCCCCGCAAGACTGGGATCACTGGCCGCCATTCGTGACTCCGGGAGATGGTACGACCGAAACGAATTCATGTAAGATATGTATATCCGTGTCCTATGATATTTGTTTAGAATTTTAGGTTCGACAATTTGTACCTGCATATAACTATCTGCGGTTATATAAGCTCAGATTTGACTATGACCAAACGCCTACCTTAAAATGGGGATCATAACGGCATATTGCCAATACATAAATGGTAATAGCGCATAGATGTCGACATATCGAGGGATTTATCCGCCCTGATATACAAGGAACATCTCGTGCCTCTCACACAGCTTGGTACCGATTGGGTTTACGGACGCCATAAATGCTTATTCGCCTCATACTTGAGTAAAGAAAGTCAGCGGGGCGCTTCATGACACACTTTCTTACGGGCAGCCTACCACTGCAGACGCGCGACAAAGGAATCAGAAAGTAATCGCCGAAGGCAATCGGAGCGTTGAAATCACCCACTGATTCCCTTTATTGCGCCTGCTATGCATAATCATGTATCAATTCATTTACCGTCAAGTTAACGTGATTACTAGAACTTAGTGTTCACTCTTTAGTAACGGTATATTAGTGCGAGTTCTCACGACACTTAAGGGTTATGAAGGACAGCAATCTTACTATTAATCGTTATAATAATAGTAATTGGTCAATTATTATTATTATACAACTTTACTATTATCCGGTTTCGTATGCCACACATACAACGATATTCGAATAATATTTCATGAATGAAATTAAACGACTTGTATATTCGTATGTATTTTCAATATTTATATATTTTTCAAATATATATGTTTGATTTAACATCAATTGGTTAAACTTTGCAAAGCTTAATCAATTAATCATCAGATCGGCTTAATAACTCGAAGGTTATTCAATAGCGACTCGTTAGTATTTTAATTGACTTGTTGTTAATTAAAATAGAACAATCCTCCACTAAGAACTCATTATTTAATTGCGCTCATAACGGCCCAATTAAGTTAACGAGTTAAACTCGATTTCTTAACGAGTCGCTTAACAAGTGAAATTTTGGGACTCAGACAAGAGGGGATTAGGTTTTTTATGACATAGAATTCAAAAAACCTCCACCTCCCTCCCTCTCAAAAGGCGCCGCCTTCGGGAGAATCGAAGAGTTTTTCTTCCAATTCTCATTTCATCTTCAACTCTAGCAAGTCTGCTACTCGGTTCAAGCTCTCTTAATGCGGCAATCTGTGAGTACATCATTTCGTGTTGAACAAGCATCGGGAGAGGATTTGAAGTGGGCTAATGCTGAGCATCGGGATTGGGTTCAATCCGCCCGCTGAAAATGTGTAAGAATTCTCGTATTCACATTTGTCATTAAATTCATACTATATTCTAACATGTACGATCCTCTTTCATCGATCATGTACTCCAAGAATTTCCCCTGAAGTGGAGCATTTCTCGCACATTCAGAGTTTTACCGAGCGGAGCTCGTTTCCAAACGCTTTAAGGTTCACCAGATGATGCCCTTTTTCCTTGCTCTTCACCAACATGTCATCGATATAGATCTCCATGTTCCTCCCTAACTGGGATGGTAAATATTAAGTGCTATTCAAAGGTTGCCTCGCTGCTAAAAGGCATCACTTTTCAAAGAAAACAGGCATACCGCGAAGGTCAAGCTTTCATCTGGCAAAGATAATGCACTGGTGGTAGCCTCGACGCATCCATGAAGTCAAAGATTTCATGCCCCGCACTCCCATCCACCAACCTTCCTAAGCATGGTAGCGGGTATAAATCTTTGGGACAAGCTTTGTTTAGACTTCATAAGTCGCATATTCCTCCATTTATCGTTGGACTTCTTTCACGACACAACATTCGCCAATCCATTCAGAATTTGTAGTCACGAATAGCCTCGCTTCCAAATGCAGTTTCAACCTCACAAGCAGATACATATTCTTTTTTATCAATCGGCCCGCTCCTCCCCGTCTGATGTGGGACAAATATCGAAGCCCACAGATGTATTTATCATACCTCCGGATCCCCTAAGCATATCTTCGGGGCTCCATGCGAACACATCTTCAAATTCCCTGATGAGCGAGATCAATGCCTCTCTGTGAGTATCGCCCAACTTTGTCCCTACCTTGAATGTTCGCTCAACATCCATAGGGTCAATGGGGAATTCTTCCACTTCTTCACTGAACCGGTCAAGCTTCAAATTTCTTTCCTTTGCTTGTAGCTTGTCTTCTTTCTTCTTTTCTCACCGTCGATCTCAAGTTGATTTTCCCGAACGCGCTTTCTCGCTTCCACCATCGTTTGTTCATCGGGGAACCGAGGCGTGATGGGCTATCCGCCTTCTTTTGCTCTACACATTTCTATGACTCGCAACTGCTAATGTAGCCTTCCGATTAAGCCGCCAGACGGCGGTCATCGATATCAACCATCAGAATCAATCTTAATGGTCGAGTTCGGTCGCCTATTCCACCTTGAAGTCAAGTGCGCGACAATGCCTATCGATAGACATGACGTACCGTGAACCCCGTCAATGGCGAATAATGGAAACATGCGGTCATGGGCACCAAGTTTGTCGCATCGTCTTCGAGGTACAAGATATCTCGCTGGAGCTTCCATCAGACGATTTGTTAATCCTCTCCTAATGTGAAATGGATATAAGGCTACAATGACCGGGTCACATGAGTAGCCTCTATCCCCTTTACCTCGGCCGAGAATCCAGATCGTTCGTTTCCGAGCGATTGCCCCTCCGGTGCTATATACTGCACTGGAGTACTTTCAGAGTCAAGGGAGTCTCGCCGCTATTATTCCTCCGCAAATCAGATCAATCCGCCTCGTAGCTCGTGGAGGAGTCGCCATTTGTCTCTTTGCTCCCCGACGCTTCTTTTCCCTGCTTCGCGATTGCAATCGCGCCTCTGCTGCTGCCTATCTTCTGCACACAAATTCGCCGATATGCCCGCTTGATCGCTTCTATCTCTCTCGCCTTCAAGATCCCGCAATCACCTGTTTCATGGCCATGTTCTCTATGGTATTCGCAATATTGCCGTTTATCTCTCTTCCCCGGTGGTCCGTAGCGGCGGGTTTTGGTAAGAAATTTTATCTTACACTTCAAGGAAAATACCTTCACCGAGACCCTAAAGGAGCGCGCAGACGTTGTAATCCCACCGAGGTCGGTTTCGTTAAAATGACTCAAGTCTCGATAGCCGCGGAGAATGGCCTTCTTCTTCGCGATGCTTTTGCCCCCCTGCCCCAGGTATTCTCTCCCAACCGAAGCTTCCGTGGCTTATTTCTTGCTATGTCTTTCGAGTAATTCCTCTCTAAGATCAAAGACTTCCGCCGACTTTTTCTTTCAGTCCTAACTCGACACATTGCTTAACTCCTCTGGTTAATGCATCTTTCGAGAGTGACGTTTTTACCAGTAACGCCTTTTTGAGTTTTTCATATGCAAGGCAATTAAAAAATGTCATATACGCGACCTTGTCGTCTACAGCTAGGATACTAAGCAGAAAATCGTTATACCGTTTATAATAACTACTCAATGGCTCATTGATGTTTTGTCTGATGTCCATCAAGATCCGCTCATCTTGTATGGATTGAATCGCCGTTCCAAACTTGGCTACAACGGCCCGCACGAATTTAGCCATTTCAACGTTAGCTCCTACGTACTCACCGGTAGCCTCTCGCCACTCAGGGTCGCTTGGGAACGCCGCATATACATCGTGTTTGCTGAGGTTATGGTCATACGAGCAATAAACCCTTTTCTCAAATGAGCAATAAACCCTTTCAAATGTTTATTGGCTCCACACAAAAGAAGCCTGCTACATCGAAAGATCTCCCAAACAAATTTAGATGGTACATTTAATTGTAATTGACTCAAAAACTACTAGTGTAATGCCCGCCGTATATGTATATATGTATACTAGAAAATTGACACACGCGATGCGTGAGCAACGATATATGTAAATTTTTAAATTTCAATTATTTTTTATACATCCAAACAAACTCGTATAACCTGAAAAAGCATTCAACAATCGTTTAGCAAACATATAATGAACATACATTACTAAGTTGGGAAGAGAATAACAAATGAGTTAGTCTAGTTAAAAGATGATAATAAATAAATAGGGAGATTATTTGTAACTTCTTGGTAATTGTATAATTGTTGGAGAACTTCAAGTAACGGAATAGTGGCAAGAATCTTTGTAATGAAGTGAAATGTGATATGGATAGGCAAAACTAACACCACATTAATAGGTGAATTACTCATAACTAACCGTCTAACCGTATAATCAAGGGTTATATAAAAACGAACTACGAGTTGTCGACAAGCGAGTTAGCCGATCGTCATACCGACGCGTGTACAACAAGAGTGGTACTCTAAGCTTCCACATTTGTACCTTGGATATTTTTTTAATTAAAAAAATATAAATTCTCCCCATATCTTGTTGAGGGACTCAAAAATTATAAATTTTCCCTCGGATGGATACGTCCCAAATCAAATGGATAACATTGAATGTTCTTGTTTAGGGACCCAAAAATTATAAATTCTCCCTTGGATGGATACTTTCTAAAAAATCTGAAATCAAATCACCCAAATGAATAATTAATCAATTAGAAACCTCAAATAAAAAAAGAGTTGGAGATGGAGAGAAAACCCAATTCAATTACATTATCAATTTGTTCTTGTAGATTCCGAATCTTCGCATCTGTTTGCCTCCTTTCTTCTGCATCGATTTTTTGTTCTTGATTGTGCATGAAATTTGTTCTTGATTTTGGCAAGCTTCATATTTTCCATGTAAGAACAAAAAAGAAATGGAGATTGAGATTGAGATGCGGGCATGAGGCAATTAGTGAAACATGGAATCTGTTTGAGGCTTTGAACAATCTGTGGGAGTGTTGGCACCGATTGTTTGGGAGTTGAGAATGGCTTGCGGATTTGTGGATCAATTGGGGATTTGGGGTTTTGTGGATCCATTGGTTTTTATCAGGCCATTCCCCCAGTTATCGGTCGGTCCAAACCGGTTCTCCGATAATAAAAGCGGCGGTGCTGGTAGCTTGATGTTATGCTGTGCATTGAAAGTTATGCGGCCCCAGAAATTTATTAAAGATAAAATTAAATTTTTGTCCGTTTTTACATAGATCGCCTGCCGTTAAGCAGCCTCTAGCCGTTTTTTTTCTATTTGAAGAAAAACAAATATTTAAGTTTCGCTTTTTGATGTATTTGATTTTTTTTAAGGAAAATAGTTAAGTAGCGCTTTAGATGTATCATCTTGTTGCTCGTATCAAAGTATAAAGTCGGCCTCTTGCCCACGCTTTTCATTATATTTGATTTTTTAAAAAGCAAATAGTTATGTCCGCGCTTTTCGATGTATTATGTAGCTGCTTTATGTGTCAAACGTTTCGTTGATAAGCATTTTACATATGAAGAAAAAAAACCGGATTGAGATTAAGAATAATACCAACATTATTATTAGTAAGATTTTAGCGAGTGAAAAGCAAATAGTTAGGCCGTCTTTTAGATGTATCGTCTTCATTTTGCCCCATTATGAAAGTATAAAGTTGGCATTTGCCCACCTTTCGATGTTTTTGATTTTTTAAAGCGAATAGTTAGGCTCGCGTTACGATGTATTATATTCTTCAAATGTCGAACATTTTCGTTGATTGCGTCTTCTACGCTTTACAAATGATAAATGAATCATTTGTGTGATTTTCCACTTTTTTTGATTTTTAGGTTTTTTCAATTATCATTTTTTTTTAATTATCAACTATAGTAGAAATTCGATAAGCTTATCTTCGATTATTTAATAAAGCTACAAGATAATATATTTTTGGTACATCGCGACTTCGGGAATATGGTGCTAAATTAATAATTCGTGTTTTTTGTTCATTTTAGGTATTTACCTTGGCGATCGTATGCGGCTTGATATTTTTTTACTCTCAGCTACGGTAGAAATCGATAAATTAATACTTTGGGGGCATTGAGTTAAAAATTGCATGTCATTATATTTTTCAAAGTTAGTTTCCAAACCTGACCGACTCGAGGGGATAGGGTACTAAATTAATAATTAGGTACTCTTTTTTTCATAACGGTGATTGTGAAACAAGGGAATGGTCATGGGAATTTGATGGCGTGACCAATTTTTTTTCCTAATTTTTAAGGTTTTTATAATTATAAACTTCATTAAAAATTCGATAAATTAATGCTCGATTATTTAATAAACTCTCACAAGATAATATTTTGGCCCGTCGACTCGAGGATAGGGAGCTAAATTAATCATTCGTGTTCTTTTTTCGTTTCCTTTTTCGTTATTTCTGTAGTCATGGGTGTACTTTTACCGTTCCTTTTTTCCACGTGATTTTTTCTCTTTTTTTAAGCTGTTTTTTTTTTAAATTATCAAGCTTGTTAGAAACTCCGATAAATTAATACTTGATTATTTAATAAACTCTACAGATGATATTTTGGCCGTGGGATTGTGTTAAAATTGCATGTCATTATATTTTACAAAGTTAGTTCGACCCGATTATTGGGCCAAGCATTCGATCAATTATTGAATAGAACATTTCGATCAATATTGAATTGAGCATCGTCTACATTTCCGATATTTGAAGAGCATACATACTAGTATATGATTGAAAATGATAAAAAAAAAAAAAATTAGTAAAACGAAAATAGCCCAACTATGCCCTATTCTCTTTTTATATATAGTAGAGATATAGAATTCTAAACGACTATTCTAAGTCTATAAATGCAGGCTGAGTATTTTATTTTTTATCTGTGACTACTTTTCACCTAAGGTCTCTTGTATATCGCCGTGTTTTTTCACCTAAAGGTTTTCTTTGTTAGGTGTCGAGGCGTGGCAAGCGAAGAGTGGGCGAGGACGGCCTTGGCGTCCGTTGGGGGGCTAAGCGATAGCCCGGTAATGTCACGAGCGGTAGGCTTGCTTAGTAATGCCGAACATGAGCTTGGCCTTAGGAGAAATAATGAGCGCTCGCATTTGGAAATATTAGGGAGTGTTGATTCCATTTATTGTGTCCGTTGCGACAATTGTGTATGATTCATTTGCAGTTGGGTTAAATGTAATTATCGAGAACTTAGTGTTCAAGCGGTAATTGTACTTATATTACTAGTGTGGAGTTCTCGCGTGATAATTTAAGGGGTTATGAGCGATTCTTTAGATCTTCTTTCATTAATCGTTATAATAATAGTAATTGGTCAATTATTATTGTGCTCTGACTTCTTATTATCTCACGGCAGAAATTCATGTATGATGGCCGTTAGGGTTATATTTAAATTGTATGAAATAAAGAGAACATTTCTACCGATTAAAAGGAGTTACGTTTATGTAGAACTCACGATTGAACAAATAGAATCAACTAAGAAATAGTTATTTAATTGATTCGGTAATTTAGTATTGTCGATAACTTGAAAGATTATTCATATTGACTCGTTACTATTTGTTAGGCTTCAATTAAATAATTCAGCTCGATGCTTATTTCGTTAGTGTCTTAGCAGACTAATAGAGTTAACGAGTCAATTATCTTGAGAACAGCTTATCGGGCTTGTTTTAGCACCAGCGCATATAAATAGCTTTTAGGGGTTTTTTAAATCGTAAGTTTTGAGAAAATTTATCCACGAAAACCTAAAGTAGCACTTCCCTTTTGGCGAAATTCTCCCAAGAATTTGATTTCAGTTTGTTAAATCCTTGTTTACTAGCATAAATTAGTTCTTGATTCAACCCCTCTGATGTGGACCCGACTAGAGATATCATACGATTATTACAACGAAAGGAGAATTTGAAGGGAAGTCAAATTCACGTTGTGAATTTGAAGCGTGGAGACTTTTGAGTGGAATTTACTCATTGCTGATGTAAGTACTTTCTGTTTATTCATATATTGTAAATATATGTTTTTGTATTTAAATAATGTAGTATGCGAGCTTTAAGATCGCAAATTTATGGATTTATATTTATACTCATATATCCATAGTATTTTCCATCGGTGGCATCATGGCCCAGGGTTAAAGTTCTTTCACGTTATTTATTTTATCTTGTTTTGTTTTTTATCAATTTTTTATTTTGATTAATTCTTGTTCATATATTTAATTGATAAATATATGATGAGAATAAATCACCATGTTCTTGATTATTGATTTACATATTATTCTGAGTTTATGATGATGTATTATCATATTTTGTGCTATAGATTTTGTTTCATAAATTAAAGGGCGATTTAATTGGTTTTGTTTCAAAAGCAGGTTTGTAAAAACGTGTTTGGGGCGTGTAAAATTTTGTAAAATTACAAACTAATTTGTTAGGAACCCAAATATACGAAGAAGATCTCCATTAAATTTCATAATTTTTAGATTTTCTAAATTGCCTCGAAAACAATTTGAGATTTCTAGGCATTTAATAAATAATTAAATATAGAGAAAAATTTATTTTTAATGAAACGACGATTAGGTTGTTCAAGAAAATTATGAAGTTTAATGTGTTCGAATTTCATAAATTTGAAAAAATTTAAAACCTCAGCTTGATTTTACAAATGAATTAAATTAAATCTGAAAACCGAGTTAAATATGGTATTATTACCATACATCGGCGACCCGACTTCGGCGGCCAGGCGCGTCCGGTCGCTCCGGTCCGGGCCGAGGATTTGGTCACCAAAATAATTTGCCCGGACGGCGGTGACCCGCTTGCAGGCGGCCGCGCGTGTCGATGGTCGGCCGCCGTAGGCGATTAAATCGAGCCCGTTATGACGTGTGCCCTAATTTTGAAAATCCCCAATTAAATTTATTCGCTTTATTTTTGTAATTAATAATTATGTGATGACAATTAATTAATTTCCATTATATTATATCTTTTTTAAAATTAATTTAAAAATGATATAAATTATGTATGAATTTAAAGCTACTTAATGTATTTTTAGGGCATATATTTGTGATAAATATTTTTCTATGATATGTATATAGTTAATAATTATTGGTAATAATTATTAATTGACATATTAATATGATAATTGAGTTTATATTAATTAATTTTAATATGTATGACATAGTTTTTAATTAATTTGATAATTACAAACATGCGTTTCGATGCCATTTAAAATATTTATTAAAGTCATTTATATGATTTTAATAAAAATTTTATATTTTGTAATGGTGATTGGAATAGAGGTATATAGATATAGCCTATTTATTTATTTTTAGGTCTCTGACGAAGTAATGTTGTAAATGACCTTAAGTCGTATTTCTTGTATTGTTATTCTTTGTTTTTACCAGCGAAGCTTACTTAATTTGTCTTAGATGGGTTAGTATATAAATAGCAACAGAAATGAAGATATTGAAAATCATTTCACGGTGGTGGTACTTAGTGGACTGGATGGATCCGGTACAAGATGAAAATTAAGAACTTTATGTTAGTATTTGATAAATACTTGTAATAGGTTCTAGGGGTCATATAAGTATATCTTGAATGTGCACGTACTTGTTTTATTTTCATGTTGCATGTATTGATTGATTATGTACTAGTATGCGGGTAAATGAAAACAAGTAATAATAATCTCACAATTAAAATTTAAGCAAAATGTCGAAGCCAATTTTAAAGTTGTGCGATCAACTCCGTGATTAGGCACACCGTGATAGGCGGGTGTTACAATGTTGCATTTATGACAATGGATCATGTTGAAGTGATTTCCTTAACGGTGTGGGCTTTAGGATGATGATCCAATGCTAACTTTGGTTTAATTGGTATCGCTTTAACGGTTTCGAATACAAATGTTGGGTAGCATCTTGTAAGAGATGCTAGTGACTTCCTAAGTTATGTAATTTTACATAATTGGTTGATGACCCCCCTACTATTATACTTTGGATTCAAAATGTACTTGAGTATTTGAATTGAAGTGTAATAGGTCTTGATACTAATATATTTAGAGTGAGATTTTGATATTAGTATTTACTTTACAATTTATTGTTGTAAGTGTTTCGGCGTGATAGTTCTTGATGCATTACATTTTTTATTTGCCCATTTCTTGTAGAATTAATATAGGTACCACTTGTGCTACTGCTAGAACTTCGCTTGAGGCTCGGCCTTGAAAGTGCCAGTGAACATCTTCGGGTACGGCGAGTGGTCACCGAAACTTCGAGAATCATTCCACCAGCTTGAAGGGGAGGCGAATCGTCTTCGAAGCAATAAGGTTCCCGCTAAACCTAATGATAGTACTCCCGTCGGAAAAGGGATCCACAAAAGCACAAGTCGTCTTTTGTAGATGTTGATGTTTAAATGCTTTGCCAATATGGAACATGGATTTCCAAATTCAATATGAAAGATGGCGACGCCTTGAGCATATCACAGAAGCAACTTGGGAATTATTCGAAGGAAGCTAGAAAGCTTGAGTATATGACAACGTATAGCTTTCTAAGTAATTGCGAAACCGGGCGGCATGGCCATGCTCATTAAAATGATTGGCTTGAGTCGATCGACTCAGCATACAGGCAGGTGTCTCCAAAGAAGCGTTTGTGGATCTCGTCTGAGAAGTCTCTTCCCGGACAAATTCTCTCGATTTTTTCATGAACTTCAATATGCACAAGTTTGAGTTATCTCTAAGCGGCGCATAAAGATGATCACGAATCTTTGAGGCAAGCCAGGTAAGACAAAAACACACTCATACATTTTGAGTAGTCCCGAAACAAGAAGAAATTCAAAGAAGAAGAAGAAGTTTAAAAGCAAGACGAGGTTCGAGTAATCCCACGAGTTCTTTGGAAAGGGAGGAGCTAGGAAGGATGACAAGTGTCATTATTAATTTGGGTCCCTTTGGAAGTCGGGCTGCGGGAGTTCGCGGATGATGGGAAGAATGGTCTAGAGCCGGCTCGGCCTACGAATGTATGTTATTGAAGTTTGTACAACTTCTAATTCTACTTCGTGGGTACTTGCTAGACACCGGTTGTGGTTCTCATATTTTTAAGTAATATCACGGGAACTCAATTCAAGTAGAAGACTCGAGAAGAGGGGAAATGGATGCGTGTGGGGAAATGGCGCGAAAGGTTGCGGCCACTTGTAGTAGGATCCGTTAGTTTAAATTTTCACGGGCCTTGTTTGAACTTATCTCCGGTTTCTTATGTACCAATTTCTTGAGAAATATTATTTCTATTTACATTTTGAATAATGATGGTTTTTTCGTTCAATAGATCGATGATTTAGGATGCGGGAATGGGTAGTATTTGGTACCGCACTCACTTCAAAATGATTAATGAGGGCATATAACATAAACTTAAAAGCGGAATAAGTCTAACGACTTAAACCAAACATACATGGCGTTCGAGACTAGGTCACGTGCTTGAGAACGAATCAAAAACTCCACTCGATTGGAATAACTTGAAGGTTTCGATTTATGAATCGTCTGACCAAGTGTGAGTCTTTTTGCCTTTTCGGAAAAACCCAAAATGCGCTTTCGGCTTCGGCCGAGGAGCAAGTGATTTATTAGGGGATCATACACAGCGATGTATGTGGGCCAATGAACACACACGCAAGGAGGTTATAACTACTTCGTACATTTCTTGATGACTCACGGTAAGATACGGTTTTTGTGTATCGATGAGACACAAACGCGAGGAATACTTTGAGAAATTCAAGGAGTTCCCAGAAATGAAGTACAAAACTGATTGAACGAGGCTTGATAAAGATTCTCGATGCGGTGGGAGAATATTTGAGTCACGAGTTGATACTCGTCTTAGAGTGGTAGGTATTTTTTTGACAGCTCACTCGGCCGAAGGGCATGCAATGTCAGAAAGAGAAATCGAAACCACTTCTTGACATGGTTCTATACATGATGAGCCTATCGATCTACCCGGTTAATTTAGGGGATATATACTTGACTTCTAAGCAGCCTTTTACCTTAACGGATGTCCAACCCAGTCGGCGGATAAAACCCCCATGAATTGTGGTTTGGGAAGATTCCCAGGGTGGGTTTTCTAAAGATTTGGGGGTACATGAAAACATGTTAAGAGATTAACAAAAGATTAAACTTGCGCCCAAAATGCGATAAATGCTATTTCAAAGGATATCCAAGGGAAGCAGTTGGTTATGACTTCTACAGCGAAGAGAATAAAATCTTCATTGCTAGAGCGAGGAGTATTCCTTGAAAGGATTATTTGTCGGAAAGGACTAGAAGTAATGGTGTTCATCTTGATGAAGCTGGTGATGAAGTCGATGTCGATGCGTCCCAATGCGAGAGGCATCACGGCCAGCGCCACAAGGTGAGACCTTACTTCTTAGGAGCCGGTTCTTGATCCGCGAGAAGCGTGGAAAGAACGATAGGAGTCCCGACGGGGATCGCCCACGAACTTGGTATGGTGGCTTTACCATCGTTGAAAGTGGCCGAGCCGAAACTTAGCACAAAGCGATAGATAACGCAAGGATCTTGCGACAAATGACAAAATAGCCATGCAATACGAGATGGATTCTATATATACCAAAAGCGAGGTTTGGTCCTTGTTGAATTTACCAAATGAGGCTCGCCACTATTGAATGTAAATGGGTATTTGAAGAAACATGTTAAAGGCGAGAAAAGTTGATGTTTTCAAAGCTAGACTTGTAGCAAAAGGTTTCAAACAAGTTCCGCGAGGTGAACTATGAAAGAGATTACTCGTCGGTGGCTATGCTTAAATCCATCCACGGATAATGTAGCCATTCTTTGCATTTCCTTGACTATGAAATATGGCAAATGGATGTAAAGGCAAGCTTTCTGAATGGAAATTTAGAGAAGATGTGTACATGGTACAACCTCAGGGAGCTTCACGTGTATAAAGGACCTAAGAGGTATACAAGTGCAAAAAAGTCCATTTATATGGTCTTAAGCAGGGGCATCCCTTACAGTTGGAATCTACATTTTGATAAGATCAATCAAAAGGTTTGGTTTTAAATCCAAGAGCGAAAGAGAAAAAGAATCTTGTGTATAGAAGAAGGTAAGTGGGAGTTATGTATCATTAAGCCCAGTCACGTATGTCGATGACATACTTATAAATTCTGGAAACAACGTAAAATTACTAAACTCGGTCAAAGATTGGTTGTCTGAATGTTTCACCGATGAAGGACTTGGCGGCTTTACAATATATACTTGGAATAAGGATCCACCGAGATCGAGCCGGGAGGTGATTGGACTTTGTCGGGATACTTATGTGAATAAGGTGCTGAGGTTGGCATGAGTATTAATTCAAGAAGGGTAATCTCCCACATGAGGCATGGAGTTGACTCGTGAGCCACAGTGTCCCACTACTAGTGTTGAGATGAGCAGAATGAAGGACATACCTTGCGGCTTGACTGCCAGGATCCATCGTAGCCATGTTGTGCACTAAACTGATGTGATGCTTATAAGCTAAGTGTAGCTTGATAGATACCAAGCTAATCAGTGAAAGCCCTTTGGTTGCGCATTGAGAAAATGCATCTTGAAGTATCGAGAAGAACTAAGATGTTTTCAAAGCGGCTTGAGGCGACCTCGTTCAGTGCAGGTATGTATTTTTTGTCACCAGCCCGGTGGAAGCGATATCTTGGAGGAGTTCCAAGCCCAGTCTTGTTGCCGATTACACCCACGAGAATAAAGTACATCGCCGGCGTCTAAAGCCGCTAAAGAAGCATGTTGGATAAAGTTAGAGTGACCGAACTTGGCGTGAGTACCTAGCGTTGAGGGACCAGTGGAGTTGCTGACAATGCGGGGCAATAGCTCAAGGTAGGAACCCGAGCACGTCACAAATCAAGCAACGTACTCGAGAGAGTATCCACTGATTAGAGATATGCTTGATAGAGGTGATGTCAAGTATGTAAAAAGTAAGAAATAGAGGCCAATCGGCCGGGCCACTTTTACTAAACCACTAAGTCGGGGCAAGCGTGATGAGCGTCTACGGCCGAACAGGTCTTAGACGGATGTCGCGGTGGTGGGATTAAGTGGGAATCCGGTATGTATCATTGTGTTATGTGAACAAATATTTGAATATTATTGCTTCTTATATTTTAATATGTTGTTTGCTGTAATCTATATGTTTAAATTTACATATAATATACATGTAATTAATCTCGATGAGTGAAAGGTTAAATCCTAGGTTAGTCTATGTTTTTCTAGAGAGGTAACATGAGCTGGTAATTACTCTTTGAGCCTAGAAGCATGGGATATCCAGGCCTTGAGTGGGATCTTTGATAGTTAGGGCGACAAGCGTCATATGACTAATATGGTGTTTTGATTGGTGATCAATATTGATCACGTTAGCGCTCTTGAGGACTAGATCGTCTGAGTGGAAGTGCGGTCGGTATTTGGGGCTGGTATGACAGCTTAGTCATGAAGATATGTATATACGTAATAGCATGACATTTGTTTAGAATTTTAGGTTCGTCGATTCTTAGACCCTCACGATATATATAACTACTTTGTGTTATACAAGCTACGTACTTTGACTATGACCAAGCGTCGCCTTAGCGGGGATTACTCTTGGCGTATGTTGGTCACTTGCGGTGAGTGTAGCGATAGATGTTGATATATTGGGAGGATTTGTCCGTCCTTGATATCTGAGGGAAGATCTCGAGGCCTCTCCACGTAGTTGATGCTTGATTGGTTTATGGGGCGCCATAAATGCTTATTCGATTCATACTCGAGTAAAAAAGAAAGTTGTGGGTGTTTAAGCTGAGAAGGCACACTTCTTGTGGTAGCCTACGACTAGAGATCGTGATAAAGGAATTGTAAGATAATCGTCGAGGCGAGTGGGAGTGTTGGAAATCAGTAGAAATTGATTCCATTTATTGTACCGTTGAGCAATTGTGTATCAATTTCATTTTACCGGTTAAGGTTAAATGTGATTATCAGGAGCAGTGTTCAACTTGAAAGTAATTGTATATTCTTGGTGTGGTTCTCGTGATAATTTAAGGGGTTATGAGGCGATTCTTTAGATATTCTTTCGTTAAATCGTTATAATAATAGTAATTGGTCGATTATTATTATTATACAACTTACTATTATCGAGCCTAGAAGAAGGTCCACTTGGCATCTGATGGCCGATGAGTTATATTTCATGTATGAAAGTAAAAGAAAACTATATAATTGAGAAATGTATTTTCGATTACAAAGATTCACATTTTATGTAGAATATCGATTGAACAAATAGAATCAACTAAATAGTTTAATTGATTCGAGTAATTTAATGGCTATCGATAGCAGAAAGCTTATTGATATTTCATTACTATTTAATTAAGCTTAATTAAATAGTTCTTCATTAACAACTCATTAGTATGTATGATGACAGAGTTGAGTATTAATAGCAGATTCTTGCTCCGGGCTTGTTTAACACAGCCACATATAAGCAAACTTTAGGGGAATTTTTTTTTTCATGCATAAGTTTTGAGAAAATTTTTATCCAAAACCCTAAAGTGGCAGCCCTCCCACTTTGTGAAATTAGAAATTTTTGGGATTTTTTAGTTTTTGTTCATCGCTTGTTTACTAGCATAAATTTAGTTCTTGATTGACCCCTCACGGTGTGGACAGTAGAATAAATGCGATTGATATTGACAGGCTGAGAAGGGAAGTCAAATTCACGTTGTGAATTTGAAGCGTGTGGAGAGCTTTAGTGGAATTCTCTTTCATTTGATGTAAGTACTACTTGTTTATTCATATATTGTAAATATATGTTTTGTATTTAAATAATATAGTATGCGCTTTAAAGATCACTTGGAATTATGGATTTGTATTTATCTTTCATTATATCCATAGTATTTTCCATCGACTCGGCCCATTTAGCATTGCTTAGTATCTTAGAAGCAAAGCCACGTCTTTGCGGAGTCCTACGAACCCAGTGGGCGTCCGGTTGGTAAGTGGACTTCCGATTCGAGGAAAGAATAGTTTATCCATCGCTTAAGTCACACTATTTTTCCTTATATTGGAAATAAAAAACCCACTGGCATACATAGAAAAAACCCATAAATATCTAAATCGAAATCCAACAAAATCATAAAAGCAAACTTGAAACTGTCAGAACCCTTTGGGTTTCCAGCATCCATAGAATAAAAGCAAACCCATAAACATTAAACTAAGCAAAAGTTCATCCATCTATAAAACAAAATAAACTAAGGTTCGTTTTATTTATTTACCTTCATGTCGATTGAAGATGATGATGCTAATTCTTTCAAATTCTTGATCAAATTATTTATTCTCAAGATGAATATATAGAACATTTATAATTGAAGTAGTAAAATTAAGAACCAAGTATGATATATTTAATGTGTGGAATGAACCGGCTTGTATAATTGAAGTAATATGAATTAATGATGATAGTTGAGTGAGTAATGAATGAAAGTTGTGATTAACTTTTATAGGAGGAGAGAAAAAAGGCTATTTTTCTGGGGCGTCCGCTAATATGAGATATGCTTTGCTTTGGCTTGGTATTCTTTACATGCCAGTACTTTACGGACATCGAGTAGAATAAAGCGGGCATCGGTAATAAGATGAAATCTGAATGTTTGCATAGCAGTTACCGGACGTCCGGTTTGCAGGTGGTTGTCCATTAATAAGGCTAAGGGAATCGACTAAGATGCGCTTTATGCTTGGACATCGGTTTAATTAAGCCCCGGTCATGAACATTGCTTAGGCATTAATGTAGAGGCAGCATTCGAGCGTCCCTTGAATCCGTAGCAATGTGCCGATTTAAACCGGCGGCCCTTCCCTTTGGCCCGTTAGTAAGTGGGCCAGCGAAGGCGGCGTGGGCCTAGCGAGCGTGGGCCGAGGCCGAGCGGACTAACGTGTCGGATGCAGGGCCCGGTCCACGAACTCCGTCCCACGAGCTCGCTCACTAGAAAAAGCGAGGGGCGAGTGTCGCCCCGAAACCCGTATGGGGTTGCAGATGTCGGTATATCACCCATTGAATCGGCATTATTTAATTTCATATACCGACGAAACCCGAGACTACATAGAGATATTACCAAGCCGTTTGGGTTGGACTACCCGGCCGCCCAACCCGACACCGTCAAACATTTTTAATTTCTTTTGATTTATTTTATTACCGGCCTTTTACCGACTTGCTATTTAATTAATTTTATTTTTGATTTATTTTATTACCGACACCGTACCGTACTTTTATTTAATTAATTTTATTTTTGATTTATTTTATTCACAGAAGCGCCCTAGTCCAACTGTATTTAATTAATTTATTTTTGATTTATTTATTACGGCGCTACTGACGCGCATAATTTATAATACCCGTGATATGTTGAAAATCGACATTAAACCGGCGCGCGCCTGCACTAAAACCGGCTTCTGAGCGCCCGACCCGGCGCCCATTTTGATAAATTTTGAAAAAAATTACGGCGGATGCTGCGACATTTGAAAGAAACCGAGAACGCGAAAATTCTAAAAATACCCAAAAAACATGGCAAACAACATACAAAAAACATCAAAAACAATACTAAACATCAAACAAAATATCTCAACAACATAAGCGTGAGAACAATAATATCACAAAATACTATCTAAAAACATAAACAACAATATAAACATCGAACAAAATAATAACCCTGAAACAATATCCAAAAATCATCAACATGACATCAAACATCAAAATTACCACTTTTTACTCTTTGGATAATTTTTCCTACAATAAAAAGCAATGTAACAACATTATTATCAAGATAAAAGTTAGATAGAGATAAAAAATTGAAATGTAAATTAAACAAAATAATTAGATAGACATAAAATGTAACAAAATAATTACCTCAAATAAAATTTTTCCTACTAAATGAAACAACATAACAAGGTTAGTAGATAATAAATAATTAGATATCTAACAAATAATTACCTCAAATAATTTCCCTACAAAAACAATGTAAGAAGTTAGTAGCCATTTATTATAAAATTAAACAAAACAATAAGTAGAATTATAATTGAGGGGTATGAGTTACGAAATTGTAGAGATTAAAATATAAAAAATATAGTGATTATGTGATTGAAGTGTTTATATAGTGGAAGGGTATGAGTTAAAGAAATTTTAGAAGGGTAGAGCGCCCGACAACATTCATATAAAATATTTTAAATTCCATACTTTATATTTAGCGGGAATCACGAAACCCACGAGGACAGCCATTGCCGACCCATGCAGCGCGGTTTGAATAATGTAAAATACAAACCCGGCCATGCACGATCCGACACCCTAGCAGGCACACGTGCATACGTATAAGCGAAAAGGATCATCAACATGAGGAGATTTCTTGATGGCAAACAAAACTCCCAAGCTTAATGGAGAAATCACAGATGACCCCGGCTGTTTTCATATTTAAACATGGTATTAAGCGTCATTAGTTCTTGAAAAATAAACAAGAAAACAAAAGGAAGTGAAAGAGGAGGGGGGGAGGCGAGAATGTAAATGTGAAAGTAGTACTTTATGATTATTTACACACACACCGTAAGGGTTTGTCGATTATTACGAAAAACTTGAAAATAAAAAGCGGTGGATCTAATTCTCTTCCAGAGGAGCCGCCTGTTAGTATTGTTCCCGAAATAGCCTTCCTCACGAGTCTAAATCGTTATCACGGGTAGCCAGCGGCGTCTTGTGAAGGAAGCATCCATAAATGCGTGTCGAATCATATCTTCAATAACAAATTGGAATATCCGCCTGCGGCGATAGCCCGACATCGTTAAAAGTGGATCATGAAACGGTGGCGGTTGTTGCTCCTCTTGAAAGATATCTTGATATTTAAAGGCGACACATCAACATTTTTGCATATGAGTCCAACAACTGGGCTTCCTGGCATTCGTCTTCATTGCGACACGCCCTTTGTTTATGCTCTCCACTCATTGAGATGTAGCGAAGATAGTATCTTTGTTGTGTTGTGATCTTTGAGACTAAAGGGTCGTCCTTAGAGGCTGCTCTTGTGTTGGTTGAGACCCGTTCCGTTTCTCGGATGTATTTGCATCCACACCTTGTGTCAAACCAATAACTTACTTGAGAGAGTACAACTTTATCACTTAAGTAGCCGTCTGACGATTCCCGAATCTTACATGACCCCGTAATAATCCACATGGTCATCGTCGCCATTAGCGAGACAGCTAACACACACTCCGCTGGCAGTGCTCTTATTCACGATCACCGCTAATGTCAAAAGTATTGCCCAAATGGCGTAATAGCCCTTGTACCGTTTAATTTCAATAGTCGGACCAGCACAGGTGTCTTGAGGTGTCTGGCGTCTCATGTTATTCAGTATGGTTTGCTGCGAGAGTACAGCCCCACGTCATGTTTATTTGTTCCTCCGTCAAATGAGGCATGACTCTTGATCAAATCATGGTACATCACGGGATATAAGTTATTTGTTTAGTTAACTATTATAATAATATACAAATTCATTTTTATTGAACGGTAAATGTACGCTTCTTGAATGTATTCACATCTTCGGGTATGTTGCACAAAATATACGTATCTTGTAAGTATATTTGTTCACCGAATTCATAAAATATCGATGTTTAAAACTAGCGTGCCTCGCCACAGGTAGCGAAATCTTGACCAAATAGATCGTCTTCCGGGGCATTTGGTACATCGTGCCTCGGGGCGATTTAAGTCGGTTCGATTCCTTCCTCGAAGTACATTGAGCAGTTTGAAACCTCTTTGACTAAATAAACACACCATATGATGACCGCCCGACACGTGCCTTTTTGTCTTACCATTTTCTTGATCCAAACCAGATGCCAAACATGTAGAAGCTTAGTTAAATAATTAGATAGATAAACCGGTAATGACATATATTAATAAAGTCAAATACTCGCGACTCAGCAGATACGTCCATTACATCTTTATGGCATGACCTCCGTGGAAGGCGCTTCATAAAAGGCAAATGTATTTGGTAGGTGCTCACGTCACATCAAGAATCTTTGGTGGGAATATTGTCTCCGTCTTGCAAATTATCTCAACAATATTACGTCTGCGGAGAGAGCTCCCTCCTTTGGCGTCCATTAAGAGTTGTTGACAAAATGTCGCGAAAAGAAAAAAATACCACTACATTACGGTTTCCATTATCTTATCGAGGTACATGGCGAAATCTAGAGGAAGTAATTTCTACAATAATATGCATCGTGACACTGATCCGGCGAAGTTCCATTCCAGCCTTGTCAGGAAATGTTTGAAACCGGCTATCCATCGGGTAATTTGAGCGTGCTAACCCGACTCCTAAACTCTTTCTACATTTGTGTGGATTTAGTGTATACAAAGCCTTTGGTTTCTCTTTCCTCCCTTTGAATCTCGTGCATATGCGGTGGGAATTGAAGTGAACAGCTGAGTTTCAAGGTCGATCGCACTGGATTCGTTATCTTTAGTTTTTCTTTGGAACATCCATTTCACGGTGTGTAATAGGTTACCGCCCGACGGCGCCCAGACCTCCCAGGCCACCGGCCTTAGCAGGCAGGCCAGCGCCCCCCAGGCCGACACTTAACCGGCGCTTACCGATACTTGACCAAGGCACGATTTTGCGAGTCGGATGAAAGGCAAAGCATCATTTGTTTTTATAAAACCTATAAAAACAAATTAAACCGTAAACCTGAAATCGAACTATAACACAAATCATTCAAATCAAACTATAAGCAACACAAGCATAAACATCGAATGTTTATTCCTTTCAGTCTATGAACATATATACTAATGAAAGTTGTTGATTCTTTTCAAATGTTTATAGATTCACTAAGCGATAGTCTAAATAAAAACATAAAATACAAATCGAAACCATACAAAACACAAAATATCCATAAATAATTAAACAAAATAATTAAATAAAATATCCATATACAAACATCTAATCTTTCAATTTGGGGGCTGCTAATCTTGAGGGTACGTAATGAGGCTCATGTGGGGAATGCAGGTGGGAGGTGGGTGGCGGGAAGGAGGAGTGCTGCAAACTTCTGAGTCATGAGAAGGCTACAGTTGAGGATGGGGGGTGAATGAGCCAGCTTGATCCTGCGCCCAGGTCCTGAGGCGGGCCGGGGAGGCAATCCGGCCATTACGGCCCGGCGGCCAGTATAACCACAGGCATCGCATGCGGTTGGGCCGATTCTTGAGCCCTTGTCTGGCACCCTCGGCGTCTTGTTGCTTCGCCTCGGACTCCGACAGCCCGGCGTCGCATCCTCGAGGCGAGGCCGGTTGGAGCTGGACCGTGTCCATCCCGGCATACCATTCTTAGGGTATAACCGGCTCAAAACACTCAAACTTCAGGCCGGGCTTTCGCTCTGATGCAAATCCAGCGATCCGCGTCACGGGCCTTTAATGGATCGAAGTCGAGCGCACTTCTGCGTGGAAAAAGACCGTGTACTAAATCACGCAGTTATAGAAACATAAGAATGAAATATAAATAACGTATAAAAAATAGCGTTTAAATTTAATGTATAAAAAATTTAAACTTACAAAAGTAGTCTCCAGCCTCGGGTTGTAGAATTCCCCGTCGGTTAGGTGATGCGCTTATCCTTAACTGCTTGTTAAGATCGAGGCGAGAATATTCAGCAGCGAGAAGGGCGGCTTCCATATTTCTCCTCAGCCTGAAGCATAATTCAGAAACACGCCAGTTGTAAGCAATGAAAATTAAAATTTAATCGTAAAAATACAAACATACCTCATCATGGAGCCTACCGAAGGCCACTTGCTCCCGGGAGAATGCCGAAGGAGCTCCGTCAGAACCCTTGACGAGTCATCTTGGTTACATCGGTTCTTTTGGGAGACAAACCCGTGATGCGTCGGCGATGCGACATCTTCTCCCCAAGCGGTAGGATCACGCGGATCCCGATTGGGGCGCGAGTCCCGGGGAGAAGGGCGGATCGTCACCCCACCGACTCGCGTGTCTTCCGCCGTAGAAAGATCTCCCAGCCTCTTCTTGTTCGAAGCACCAGGCTATTTGGCATAAAGCTACTTTCACTGAATCTCATATCGATCTGAAAATAAATACAAAATTAAGTTAGTCTAATTTCACAATTAGAAAATCACAAAAGCTTTTATATTTAAATACTTACCAAAAAGCATTTAAATATAAATCGCTTAGCTTTGATCAGCTGGCATAGTGTGGCCCTTGAGATCTTCCTTTGGGTTCCTTATTTACTTTCGAAGAACCGCTTGCCCTGCACCCAGCCGAGCCTAACATAAACAAACGATTTGCATTGGAATACAAATGATAAATATAAATATTAATAAGGCAACCACCGATAAATAAAATGCAACTTCACAGCTACCAAGAAGCATGTGGCGAAGCTATCCTCACGCCCCCGGCGAGGCGAGATGGCAGTAGACTCTCCCGAATCCCATGCCCCGACCCAGCCCAGTCTCGGGACTACACATCCTTAAGTCGTCGTCAGCTCGACCCCGTCAATTTGTATCTCTGCAGTGGTCGGCGTGTGGCGACAAGAGTATTGACTATAGATCGTGGGGCGTCTTTGGCGGATATGGGCAACGTGCTACTTGACTATAATCTGAAGTCCCGGCAAGTAATATGCATGTCGAGGCATGGGCTTTGGTCGGCACAAATTCTGAGTCGGATAAAATTTGCCACGGAGCTTTCTTGGCTGACCGTCCGCTCTCACTCTTTGTCGTACCTTAGCCGTCAGAGTTTTACCGCGAGGCCAAAAACTGCGTTTTACAATTCAAATTATCAATTAAAACAATATCGTTTCAAATCAATTCCAATTGAATCAAATCGATTCGATCCAGTGTGACTTGACATTCAAACTCAAATCTAATTCAAAGGCAACTTATTTTGATCTGAGAATTCAAGCGACATTCAAACTAAGTCTTTCAATTCAATTCAAATTCAATTCGATTTAATCTCAAATATAATTCAAATCAAATCAAATTCAAACTTAATCAAATTGATTCAAATACGATTCGTTCTAAATCAAACTCAAATCTAAATATAATTCAAACTCAATCCAATTCAATTTAAATCAGCAAGCGATTCAATTGCGAATTCAATCATTAAAACAAATTAAGCCAAATTAATCCAACATTCGATTCCCATTCAATCTATTAACTAATTAAACCCGAATTAAAAATAGATTAAACTTATAACTATAAGAAATTAACAAATTAAAATGAATAAATCCAAAATAATAATTAATTAAACAACGAATTAAATTTATAATTATCTAGAAATTAAGCGAATTATACAACAACTAAAGGTAAAAACAATAAACAAAAAAATGAATTAAAAGAAATTAGATCATAATTAAACATGTAATAACAAACAATTAAGCATTACTAGTAATTATAAAAACAAACAATTAAAAAGATTAAGCAACCAAAAAACCGCTTTTTCCGGTAGGTCTGCGGTGGGAGTCGGCGGTGGGGCCGGTGGTGGGGGTGGCCGGTGGTGGGGTCGGCCAGGGGTCGTCGATCGGAGTTGGGGGTGGGATCGGTAGGGTTTGGGGGGGGGGGGGGGGGGACTAATGATGTGGAAAAAACGTATTTTTTTTTTTAATATATATAGATAAATATCGTCGGTTTTGGTGTAAAGATTCGATAATTAATTTTGAATTTTTTTAAATTAAGAAAGGTCGGCCAAACATAAACCTTGAGGCTAAAATAAAAAACAAAAGCACAGGCCCAGCCAGGCAAGCCCATACTGGCCTTGTAAATTGGCCGGTCATTTCGGAAACCACCTTAGAGTATGTTTTTACAGTAGTGACTTGCCCGTCTATTAGTGTCTAAATTTGAAGAGCTAAATAGATATAAGATCGGCTTAATGGGTCGCGCACTCGGACCACCTATCAAACAACGTGCATTTTATGCAGCGAGCGTCCTCACCCCCATTCTTCTCCTCAGATTCGTTTTCTGCGCTTCTTTCCCAGCGTCTTTTTTATTTCAAATTCTTGTATTTGGCGTAGAAAATTGTAATTAGCATTTTGATACTTTTTGTTATTAGGTATCGTCAGCCGATGATAAAGTTTTTAATTAATTGTAATTACATATTTTGATATCTTTTTAGTATTTTTTTATTTTTCTTCAATAAATAATACGAATATTTAGAAAGATGAAGTATTTAAATTCAACGAATACTCAAGATTACATTTGATGAGAATCGGACGTCCCCTTGTGGCCTTGTTACAAAGGATGCCCATCACAAAGACTTTTTAAATGTAACGACTACTTTGATCTCCACCATGTCCGTCCTGACAAGAGGATGTAGACTTGGCAAGGAATAAAATTATCTAAACTTTTGTCAAAAAACAAACGAACATGTGGTTAATTAGGAGGACGTCTAGCTAGCATGATCTAGATAATCGGTCCTCATTTGATAGAAGCTGACGCCCTTCCCATAGTAACACAATATTTGAAATGTACCGGCGTAAGCTGAGGCGGTAAATAAGGTAAGAGTGTTAAATCACAGAAAGCGGCGCCGACTAACTATGGTAATGAGTTCGAATTTGTAAGGAAGCGAAAATTTATTGAAGTAGTTAAAAGGAAAGGCTGCAATCACTTGCTCGATTGGCGCATCTGCGATTAAGCTGCATACGTAATATTAAATATTAATAAAAGCTCGAAGTAGATAGTTTAACAATTTTGCACTTTTTTGTAATATTTGAATTATATATGGACTATTGGTTCGGTTGATGTAACAAAGACATAATAATATGACATTTCAACATGTCATTGTGAGTATGCCACATAAATGGCTCCTCAAAGCAGAAAGTCCACATTAGAACCATTATTCCACCTCCTTTTAATAAGCACAACTGTTAATCCATGTGTACATTCAATATCATTGAAAGAGTGTCGGGAGGCGTAGTAAAGAAGGCAGGTCTCTTCAAGTATTAGGGTTCGAATTAATTTCGAGTGGCGGGAATCTTTGTGATAGGGTGTGAAGTGCAAGGGAGGTACCGAGTCGGTTAAAGGCATGATTTGTTTACTGCGATGGCTGAGGGCATGAGTATTAGGCGTAAGACTTAGTTTGAAGATTTCAAACCTTTTTAACACCATTGAAAGAGTTGGACTCTTCATGATGAGATTTACAAGGGTGGCTTGTTCGTCTAAGAACACTAGATTATCCACTACAATCAATTCTTCAATGTCAATCAAGTCTTTATTCTGATGTCCAAACCCGAAACTTATTGGTGTGTCTCTTTCTCTAGCATCCACCAATTCCATAAAAAAGATAAATTTATTTAATTTAGAAAGAAAAAAAAAGAGGGGGGGGACACGGGGGGCAGAAACTCTGTCATTTCCTTTTTCTTTTTTGTAGAGAATTTGGTAAAGATTATTATTGAAATAGAATTTATAAACGAAAAGGGTATGAAGGGTTAGGATCATTCTAGTAAAGCTTTCAATTGTTTTATGATGATAAATTTTGAAAAAATGAGGAATAGAAGATGAAATGAATTATGGATACGTGGGCCAACTGGGTAATCAAAATCCAAAACCGTGTGGTTCCCATAATGTAAAATTCAACTTCATTGCTTGATTCCTATTATTGTTTTGATTTCTATTTAAAGTATTGAGGCTTCGATGCCATTAATTTATTGAGGTATTTTATATTGATTAATAATATTTTTTGGACTTTATCCGAGCACAAGTAATTAGTTTTTTAGTATATATGAATTGTGAACAACAACGTGGTACGTGTGACATGAAAATACACATCAGACCCTCGCAGTTGAATAACATTCGGATCGGATATACATGGGAATTAATAGGCAAGGCATGGATCGTTTAGAAGCCCCAAATAAGGAGAGCTTTCTCACGGATATCAAGATTAAATAAATCGGACAAATATTGGGAGATATGAGCACTGGCAGCTAGGAGCAGTGTTAAAAGTAATCACGAGGAATATGAGAGGGAGGAAAACTGGCTTTCTTATAGCATTTGTCTTCCTTGACATAAAGGGAGACCATAATTTTCATCCCTTATAAAAGGATCTCACATGGAGTGCGAGGTATGTTCTTGTCCCCAGCTTTATAAACTTTCGTGTAATACATCACCGTTTGGAGTGTAATCAGAGAAGTGCGCCTCTCCTTTGTTTGCAGGTTCCCTTTGAACCGAGCAAGCTCCAGATGGGATAGGTAGATTGCCCAAGGGTGGACCCCAAGTATAAACATTCATGGCCTATCATTGAAGGCTACGTCATCAATGGGATAACTACAAAATTCATACCTCATCAGTATCATGAGTCAATCCTAGGCACATATATTTGATCCCGAGAGTGGATTAGATTCTGGCGTGTAGGAAGGTATTGAGAATCCGTATCAGCATGGATTTATGAAGGTTTTTTGAATGTATTAATAAGATTTTAAAATTTATTTATTTATAATTAATTGATTTTAATATAAATTATGAACATTTAACACAAATATTAACCACAAACAACTACCATCTTCACATGCATGTCAGCATGTGAACTCATCATTTGCTAATATTTATAGAATATTTTGTGCCTTTGTATCTACGCTTAATCCTAACATGACCTGTTTGTTTGTTTTTCAGAATCCATCCATTATGAGGATTCTTCATTTTGCGTGGCCTACACAATAATTAGCAATTATTTTTGCTTTTACACATTTCAAGTCAATAATGTCTTTTCCCAACTCTCAAAAGACTATTATAAAAGGAAAATCAAGAAAACGTGTTCCCAGTTTCCGCTACAAGCCTTGCCCATTTCCTAGATTTATCCACAAATGAGCATACTAGCATGCTCAGATGCTCTAAACCTAAAATTTAATCAGCATACTAGCATGCTCAGATGCTCTAAACCTAAAATTTAATCAAACATCAATGTTTTATACTCCGTAGTTGTTAATTGTCCATTAAAACCAAGACAAACAAAGAATGTGTTTTAAATCAATTCAGCCAAATAGTTGTTTTAGCAAACTCAAAACATACCATTCATGTAATAAGTCAGATAGCACAATTAATGAAGAAAAAGTATTGAGTCAAGTTCTATTAGTCGATGTATTAGTCGAATTGTATTGTATTTAGGCCCGTGTCGATATAGGGTTTAGTAGAATAGTAGAAAGTCTTCTTGTATCTCATTGTAATGGTTAAAAGGCTTGTGCTTGGCGATTGAATAGAATTTTCTGACTTAACGTATACCGTTGTAATGGTTAAAGAAACTTTGTGCCCAGCGATTGAATAGAATTTTTCATGTATCAGGCACTGCTTGGCCTAGGTTATCTCTATTAGCAAACCTATGCCACCATTGTTGCGCCTGATTGCGCCCTTCATCCCCATTTTTTTTACACGCCTCTTTGTTCACCATGGATGACAATGAGGAAAAGATTGAGCCTTACCTCACCTTATTTTTTGGGTTCCGTCTATCAACCCGACAACCTTATTACTCACGTTACTCTTACAAAGGAGAATTGTGCATCTTGGTCTCGCGCCATAACTATAGCTTTGAAAGCTCGCCGCAAATTTGTGTTTGTTGATGGCACAATCCACAAACCTACCGAGAATCGGAAGCTCCTCAATTGGGAAACGGTTAACTCCATGCTTATTTCATGGATTCTTCATAGCATTGATTCCAAATTGGCGTCAACAATTCCTTATTTTGAGGATGTCAAACCTCCATGGGATTACCTTGAAAAGAGGTTCTCCGTTGCTAACGGTCCACATCTCCAACAACTACGGAAGGACATAACCTTTTGTCGTCAAATCAATGGTATGTCTTTGGATGATTATTACAACAAACTCACTGCTCTTTTTGATGAATTGGCACGGTTGAAGCCGCTCTACTCTTGCTCGTGTGGTAAGTGTACTTGTAAGGTTGTTGCTCGTTATGAGGGGGATCGGGAGGAGGAAAGGTTGCACCAATTTCTTATGGGAGTCGATGATGAGTTGTACGGGGTGGTTCGCTTGAACCTGCTGTCTCGAGTGCCCATGCCCACATTGGACGAGGCACATAACACCTCTGTCCAGGATGAAAACTCCAAGCGTATAACACACAAGAAGGAAGACCCAGATTCTTTTCATGCATTTGTACTCCTTAGTGATCGTCCGTTGTCTCGTTATGAACGTTCAAAATTTTCTTGTACCCATTGCCATCAGACAGGTCACGATAATTCCACTTGTTTCAAGCTCCATGGGTATCCTCCATGGTGGGAGGAACGGCGACAGGGCCGGTCGTCCACAAATCGTCCTAATCTAGGGTCTGTTGAACCTGCTGGACGAGGGCGTGGGGGTGCCCCTCAAGTGAATGCTGCTGCCGTGAGTACTCTGGGGAAAGTGGAGGTGTCAGTCAAGCCTTCCGGGCTGAAACCATCACTTGATTTGAAGCCCGATCAGGTTCGGGTTCTCATGAATATGATTCGCAATCAACAAACTGATTCCATGACTGGTGAGTTTTCTTCTGATTGCTGGATACTTGATACGGGGGCCTCGCATCATGTTACTGGGAGTCGATCATCCTTGATGGCTGCCCGTGAAATTCGATCATGCCCCATTGACTTACCTGATGGCCATTCAGCCATGGAAACTATGGAAGGCGTGTGTTCCTTCCCAGTGGTTTTGATTTTATTACGAGTATTTTTATATTCTTTTCAGTCGCTTGCAATCTTATATACATTTGCTCGGCTGATTCGCGGCTTCCTCTTGTTACATTACGACTTTCTTAATGAGCTGCATAGCATACGGGAACAACACTCGGGAACTAGATTGGAGCCGGTGTGAGCGGAAGGGGGCACTTATTACTAAGCGGAGGATTCGACTGCGTGTGCCATAATGATCTCTAGATTCTCTCAATTTGAGCTCGCATCGTGATGCGATCGTCCGTCGATGGGGAGAGTGCTTCGAGTTAGTTCCTTGATAGGAGTAGTTCTTCTAGAAAACAATTAGATGGAAATTGCTTAGTGTATCTCCTCAAGCGAAGCTTAAATTGTCAAGATAGTTTTCATACTTAGTGATAGTCGTCTTTGTCTTATGTTTGAATGTGCGTTGTGATTTATGGGGCCCAAATAAACTTTCTGGGTTTAATGGAACACTTTATTTTTTGACAATTGTTGATGATTATTCGTCTTTGTATGGGTTTATTCTTCGTTAAATCGGATGTGTTCAAAACGCTTTTCTTCAGTTCATTCTGATGATTACTCGCTTGATTTGACAAATGTTAAGATTGTTGAAGTGAGTAATGACAACTTTGAATTTAAACCTCTCGTCCACTTACTTTAGTGGCGTAGTATTTTTGTTTCAAACCTCGTAATGTTGGGACTCCTTGACAAAATGGTAGAGGGTCGGCGAAAACATAGACACATTCTTAATGTGGCACTTGTAATGTTCGAGCCGACACTCCCGTTGTTTTGGGGAGAATGTATACTTGGGGCGGTTCACTTGATTAATTGGACGCCGTGTGGTTTGTTGGATGAGTCGGACTCGATTGAGGTTCATGGGTAAAGAATCCGGTTTAATCATCTTGGTATTTGGTTGTTTATGTTTCGTTCATGATCAACGATCTCGGGGTAATAAATTTGCTCCTCGAAGTCGTAGATGTGTTTTTGTTGGCTATCCTAATAGTCAGAAAGGGTAGAAATTGTATGACCTCTGCTTGGTGGGATGTTTTGTGTCTCGTGATATGCGGTTTCATGAGGAAGAGTTTCCCACTTTCTTATTTCGGCCATTTCTTCAGATTCGTCCCTATTTACTCTCTTTCTCTTGATCTCGATCGGTGGAAGATTGTGAGTAAGAGTGTCACATTCTATTGCCCAACTCCTCGGTTTACTGCACGGACGAGCCGTCCGGTCTGGCTAACCCGTTGCCTCTGAGGTGTCGGGGGAGGCGGAGGGGCCTAATGCACTTACTTGGTGTCGGGGTGGGGGATGGGACGATTAAGAAAATCCCCCAGTGTCGAGGTGGGGAAGAGTCGGCTCCGGACATGGGGAAGGGTTTGTGACGAGGAAACATCCTTCCGTGTCTCAACATAAATTGTGCTAACTTTGCTCAGGGTAGGCTGGGATCGGGTGTCGGTGGAGTCCTGCCATGCTTCATCGAGCCCTTGAGGGAATTGATGCTTTATCCATAGCTTTCACGTTATGTAGGGTAATGCTTCAACTTTTCAATCTAGCATCGTGCCTTCTTCTCTATCATGCGGGTTGGGCCTCGTGTGTGCTTTTATGGAGGCTTTTAGCCGGATCCGGGGTGGTGTGAGGCCGCTGGCAAAAGAGAGGATTCTTTGCTCTGAAAGCGGAAATAGTACATAGGTTATCGCTGGCATTACCTCGAACAAAAGGCTTTATTTGTAAATGGAGTACATAAAATCAAATCTGATCTTGCAGCTAGCAGAATCTTGGCGTTGAAAACCTTATTGATAATTCTAAGTAATCATCGGTAGGATAAATTATCATGAACCATCTCGATTGCAAAAATAGTCAACTAATAGGACCTTTCTTGATGTAGGTAGCTAACAAGTAATTAGAGGCTACAATGATGGATGCGCACTGATACTTTTTCTCCATAATGTATTGATCTTGATGAGGAAGTGTACATGAAAATGCTCCGGGTTTCATGTAGTCGAAGGGAATGGTGTGCAAACTAAAAAATCTTTGTATGGTTTACAACGGGCCTCGCGTTCTTTGGGTTTTGCTAAATTGGGTACGCCGTTATTATCCTATTTTTTTTTTCGCAGTATTGTCGGATTACTCAAAGCCTGCGCTATTCGTAGGGACAGGCTTGAATTATATGTTCTTTGTTTATGTGGATGATCGATTGTTCTTTGTGTGATTCTTCCGTTGTGTCTGCTTTCAAAGCATATTTGGATCGTTGTTTTCACATGAAAGACTTCGGGGTGCTAAAAATAGTTCTTGGGCGTTGAGGTTGCCTATAGTCACGAGGGGTCTTTTCTTTATCTCGGCATAAATATGTAGCGGATAACTCGTCTCGAGAGCGGGACTATTGGGGTCGAGCCGGCCGGCTTTTTCTATGGAACAAGATGCTCCGCACTTTACCCGAGGAGCCGAGATGTCGATCCCGAAGACGATGCCGGGCTCGTTAGTCACTTGATTTATCTTGCTTTTACACGTCGACTTGGATTATTATTGCATATTCTAGCGCAATTTATGCGACATCCTCGGCGAGAACCTTTGGAAAGATGCATTGCGTGTGGTATGTTATTTGAAGGGAGGCAGTATTTATTGACTTCTACATGTGATTTATCTACATTGGTGTATTCTGATTGAAATTTGGTGCCCGTTAACCCGGCTTGATCTCTTATTAGTTGGGTTGTTTTCTTGGGTGGTTCCCATTGTGAAGGGAGCCAAGAAGCGACATATTGTTTCATTTCGTCGGAGAGGCGAGAATATCGTTATATGGCTGGCATTTACTTCTTAAGATTGAATTGGTTAAAGGCACTTCTACTTGATTTTGGGGTTAACGTTAGCCAGCGGCTACATTTTGCGATAGCGAGTGCACTTGCATATTGCTCGAATCCTGTCTTTTCGCGGCGCCTGAAACAAATGAAAGGTGGATTGCCACTATGTTAAGTGATGGTCTCGACTACTACTCGTATTTCTGCAGTCGGCTTCGGCGATATTTTTTACCAAGGCTCTTGGCAAGGAGAAGTTTCTATATACACTGCGAGTTGGGCACTACGTTCTTTCCCCGGCTCCCGACTTTGGGGGGCGGGGGGGTATTAGTCGAGTTGTGATACATTTGGGCGGCATTTGTCGATATAAGGTTCGGTAGAATGGTATATAGTCTTCTTGTATCACCATTGTCGTAGTTAAAAGGCTTATTAACGCAGGTGAATAAATTTTCACGCTTCTTGTATGCATTGTAATGGTTAAAACATGCTTATGATTGAATAGAAATTTTCTAGTAAAGTAATTCCCTCCGGCCAAAGTTTGCTCAATATTATAAATTTTATATTTTTTTGAATGATGAAATAATGAATATCTCTCATACTCCTTCCGTTAATTTTTAGTTGTATTTAGTAATTTATAGCCAGATTAAGAAAATAAAAAATAGTTGAAATGCGTTGAAAATGAAGAATGACGATTAATTGAAATTATAGCGTTGGTTGGTTATGATTATTTAATAACAAAAGTAGATTAAAAGTTAAATTAAAAATATGGAATTATAATTTTTCGCTCCCCAGAAGAAAGATAAATAATTTGAAAAAAAATTAAAAAGTAAAAACTAACGGAGTGTGTAGTAAAAACTTGGGTCTGTCGTCCTGAAACACTTTATAATACTCCGTAACATGCTAGGAATTAACCAATCATATAAGCAATCTAGCTCATTACAATTCCTACCAATATAACAATAAATGCATAAAATCTCAAAAGAGTTTGTAATTAAAAATATATACAATTACCAATACTTAGAAGAGAGGACAAACAAAAATGGACAGAATGAAATACTTGAGAAATGACTGAAGGCCGACATTGTTAGAATTAAGGTCAGAGCTGTTGAAGAACTGAATTTCTGGTTGCCATGTGAAGGACTGAAGTTTGACATTAGAATTTGTCACCCAGTGGATCTAGGGACAATCACCCAGCTAAAAAGAAAAGGCAATACTCCATCCATTTCGATTTAATTGAAATTTTGGAATTACGTGTTAGCGCTTTGATGGAATTGGAAAATTTTTATTCGTTAATTGAAAAATATAAAATTGATATCGTTGAATTTGTTTTTAAAAATATTTTAAATAAAATTATTTTTTGCTTAATTTTAAATAATGTACGTAAAAATAATTGATAGAATTTAAAATTGTGTCTTGAAAAGTAGAAAGTCGAATTAATTTAAAATGAAGATAATACTATTTATTTTAAAAATATTTTTCAAAACCTCCGTCATCTCATCATCTCCTATATTATTTTGTTTTCTTTTTTAATTCATTTGATTCTTACGTTATTATATCGAAAAATCAATTTCTTTAATTGAATATATGATGGCTTTAGTTTGCAACAAGATAAAAATGGGAAAATGGCGAATGTCACCAAAGATCGATTCTGATTTCTTTAAAAATTAAGTATTCGATAAATCACAGATTCGCTTACTTGTTTTTAAATCATTTGAAGTTCCTTGTAGAGGCAAAGTTGGTCATTGTGTGACTTTTGAGGCCGAATTAAATTTTCTACACTTTTTCGTTTTCAATAATAGCGTTTTTGCTCTTTTCATCGTTTATGTATAAATTAATCGCTTCCTATTATCTTTCCCGAACCATCCACTCCTTTGAGCCTTGACCTACTCCGCCCCGCCCATATCTACGATAATCTAATAATGTGCGGAATATCACGTAGGTGTTGGTCGGTGCAATTTGCTACAATATTTTGGGTTTGTTTCGAGGAGGACTATCGCTTGGCTTGATTATTAAAATGTAATAAATGACTATCTTGTCTAAAAGTAAGAGCTTCTTCAAACCTTTACTAACTACGAATAAAGGGGAACTAAAATAGTCATTTCACACACAAAATTTACTGTTTGAGTGTGCTTATAACATCCATGGTTTGTTTCTCTTGAGTACACATAGCTAATACTAATTAAGATCCCCATATTGCAAATTCATAAATAGTGCCATTAATTCTTGATCCACTGGACTTAAGGTACAAAGGAATTAATTCAAAAATTATTATTATTACTACTAACACAATTGCCCTCCATCCCTAAAAGGTTGTCACATTTTTAATTTTAATAAGTTAATTTTTTGAATTTTTGAATTCAAATAATTTTTAATATATTATATATATGTTTGAAAAAAAATATCAAAAAAGCAATATGTAGTATTTTTAACATATTTTACTATTAACTTGATAATTTTGATTCAAATAAAATTTTAGGAATATCCAATCAAGATTGTAAATAAAGTTTGTTATCTTTGTCATAAAAAGCCAAATGAAACAATCTTTTACGGATGGAGATAGTATTTGTCTAAACAGAGATTACATTTTAGTGATAAATGCTTTAGGTAAAAGTGACATATACTGTACCCCTCAAATAATAATATTAATATTCTACATATGGTTTACAATGACACAAATATATTTAATGAATAATATTTTTTAATGTATGTAACTATTTATATGTTCATCGACATTCTAACAAAAAAATTAATTAAACGCTAAAATTGTTAAGTTAGTCATTTACAAATTAAACTTAATTTGTATTTTAGGATGGGCAGACAGAAAATACTCCGTAGTAATTTAGAAATAGTAATCATCACCATAGGCTCTATGAGAATTGCTTAAACAAGAAGACAAACACAAATACATAGAAATAGTATTAATCATGTGATAATGTTGTTTGTGAAAGTTAGGTAGTAGGAAACCACCGAAAAAGCAGAGGCCAGATTTTTCTACCCAGAGTCTGAAAACGTGAGGTAAGCTACTAGCCACGGAACAACTATCTTTTAATCGATAATTTGATAAATATCCAAAATTTGGATCGAAATATCCTAAAATTTGAACCGAAATATCCTAAAATTTGGACCGAAATACCCTAAATCCATACCTAAATATCCAAAATCCAAAGTGAAATACACAAAATCTAGACCGAAATACACAAATTTTTTAATAAAATGAGACTTCGCCGAAATCGGTTAATACCCAGTCGATCCGTATCCCACATTTTAAGTTCGATACCGAATCGGAGCGGACCGCTAATAGTTTCGTGTCCATTCTGATTCGAATTTTTTGTCCTATACCCGTATCGGGGAAAACCGATAACATCACTTATCATCACCATGGGCTCTATGTGAATTGCTTAAACAAGAAGACAAACACAAATGTTCTTTGCATGAAACAAAAAAGTCTAAAGTTGGCATTTGTAATAATTATGTGAACTTTACTAAAACCTAGCAATTTGAAATCAATACCCAGCGGCGAGAATTATGGAGTTCAATTTGACAATCAACCGTCAACAAGCGAGAATTATGGAGTTCAATTTGACAATCAACCGTCAACAGACATTTTATTTTCTCAAAGTGTAAAACAGTCACATTACCTTTAAATCATTTTAATATCAAATTCTGTCACTTGCGTGCCTCAAATCCACACCGTATGAAAAGACTTGAGTGCTGACATTTAACACTTTCGCTCCTTCACCAGTTAAGTTATGCCCCGGAAGCAAACATTTCATTTTCTCCTTTTTATTTATACTCCTTAAAACATGAATCATATGCTATTAGGATTTTTTAAATGCGTACCCTTATAGCATATGTTAAGAAGTAGAATTAAAAATAAAATATAACAATTGAAAACAAAGAAGAATATATTTTAACAAATCTTTTCATATCAAATTTCATATACAAATTTTCTATCAAGTATTTTCCTTTATTAATAGAACATGTACTGTATTAGAAAAACCAATGTTGAGATAATCGAATGATCTAGCAGTTGAGCTAGCACCCTGATTCTTGAGGTCAAGGTTCGAATCTCATGTAAGGAAGAAGGGTTGGAAATTATTATAATATTAACTATAAAAAAAAAAACTAATGTTATAATTATGTGATTGTCTATAGCACTTCATTGATGTTAAGATACAAGTCTTTATTCTTTACAAAAATAAAACACGTGTAATAATTTTGACGTACTACGGTCACAAAAATGTAATAAACGGTGTATATTTCTTTAAAATTACTATGCAGTATAACAAAAAATGTGAAAAATATGGCGCAATCTAGCTATTCTATAAATGAAATCCAATTTAATATTCCCTTCGTTTTTTCGTTGTCGTGTTAGCTGTTTTTATCTTGATATATTTTAAATTAATTTTTATTTTAAAATTGTCAGTAATTAATGATATAATTTTAATAATTATTATTATTTTTATATTTTTTAATTTAATTTATATATATATTTTTTAATATATATTTAAATTATTAAAATGACTTTCTTAAGCCCAAAAAACAGATGATTTATTAAAAAAAATAAGTTGTCAATCATTATGAGAAAACCGCGTGGTAAGCTGCGTATTATAGCTGTCACTACATTACCACATTTGCCTTCTCTATATATCTACTTTATACTATCATGTACTCACTCCCTACAACTTTTGAGCTGTGTTCAGACACCAAATATCATTGACTGACAACATTTTGAGACACCAAATATAGAGAAAGATTCATTCCATTTATTCATTTTTTTTTCCAATTTTGAAACTTAGTACAATGAGAAGAACAACTTTGCTCCATTTGGTTTGTTCCATTTTGGCTTTGTGGAGTGCTTATGTTGTAAATGCAGAGGATGATTACAAGTACTATGAATGGACTGTTACATATGGTACAGCTTCTCCACTTGGGGTGTCCCAAAAGGTTTGTACTAAATATAACTCTGTTTTTTAACTAAAATTGTAAGTGAAAAAAATGAGACTAATTTTTTTTTTCTTGTTTGGGTGTTTTTTTATGTTTGAATATGAAGATCCTACTCATCAATGGTCAGTTTCCTGGTCCAAGATTGGATCTTGTCACTAATAATAATGTGATCCTCAACCTCATCAACAAGTTGGATGAGCCTTTTCTTTTGACATGGTTAGTCTTTTATTTTGCGTTTTGCTTAAAATAATTATGTTAGTAGTAAAATATTAGCTTCTTTTGAAAATGGTTTTGATATTTAGATAATTTAAGTAGTAGCGGAACTAAAATATTTATATAGGATGAAAGAGCTATTTCTTGACACTTATAAAAAAAAGTGTAACATGGCGCTTGCTTACTTAGATGTTGGTCATTGGTCATTGGATGTTATATGTTAAAGTGAATTTTTTATGTTTATAAACTTTTATATGTAATATATCCCAACAATATTGAAATATGTATCAGTAATATTTAATAGTAATATTAAAATATGATAGTTTATTAATAATGATATGTATCAACAGTAAGCATCAAATTTTGTAAGTAATCAAGTCGGACTCAGGGTGGAATGAATTAGTCACGACCAATAAGAAATAAATATGAAACTTAGTGGACAAATAGTAAAAATATGAACAATTATTAGAAAAATTTATACTTTGAAAGAAATAAATAGTAAAAATATAATTTTCAAAAAGTTAGGATCTGATTTTCCTCTAGGCTCTACCACTGATAATGGTGTTTTTGTAATATAGGAATGGTATAAAGCAAAGAAAAAATTCTTGGCAAGATGGGGTATTGGGGACTAATTGTCCTGTACCCCCTAATGGTAACTATACATACAAGTTCCAAACCAAGGATCAAATTGGAAGTTACACTTACTTCCCATCAACTGGAATGCACAGAGCTGCAGGAGGATTTGGAGCACTCAATGTCTATGCAAGATCTGTTATTCCTGTTCCATATGCTAAACCTGCTGGAGATTTCAGTTTATTAGTTGGTGATTGGTATGCTGCTGGTCACAAGGTAGTATTTGTTTAACCATTTATATATGTACATTCTTGATCTCTATGAACTCTAAACCTTACTGAAACTTTGTTGTTTTTCTTAGGATATACTCCTTCCGTTTCAATTACTTGAATATCAAAAATTTCTCTTTACTTTTTACTTAATCTTATAATATTTCAATGTAACTTTACTTTTTTACTTGATCTTATATAATATTTCAATGCTTAACTTTTATCTTAATATTTTCAATTTTGTCTTTTAATAAAGTATTTTTTATCTTCATCATTATCAACTAAAGTACTTTTGACATTTAATAAAGTGATTTTGGATAAATTACTTTTTAGGTATATTAGTAATATTACTCAACCTCGTAATAAAATCACATATTTTCACGATGATCAGTAAATCAGAAGCTTGAGAGGGAGTATAGAATTAACATGATAATAATTGTTGGTTGCTGATAACATTGAAATGGTCTAGTTTACTAGTTGTGAAAGTGTTTTATACTTACATATTTTTCTGAATAACCTGTTTTACCTTTTCACAAATTCGTATAATACTAAGTACTTGATTTGTTATAAATGTAGTATTATATCATAGGCTTAAAGTAAAATAAGGTATTGATGAATTTAATAGAAGGTAGACATATGTGATACTCAAGTGTACTCATATTAGAATGGAGGGTAAATGCTGAAGGTAAATGTTAATTTAAGTGGCATATAACTTGGTATTTTGACCCCAATAATTTTAGAAAGTAGGTTATCAATGAAACAGGAAGAAATTGAACTCAGAAGGTTTGTTAATGGCATTATTTGAGCCTTTTATATATTGCCTATTTCGAGTGTACAATTAGAATATGGTTGTAATAAATGTTGTGGAAGACTTCGTTCAAAAGATGTGAATACTCAAAAGCCTTCGGTTTATTGTGCAGGCATTACAGCAAACTCTTGACTCAGGGAGGTCTCTGCGTTTCCCTGATGGACTTCTTATCAACGGCCAACCTCAAGGAACTTTCAGTGGTGATCAAGGTTGATACCATCTCATTGAATGTCTGAAATAAATATTCCATATTTTGCATTTGAAGTTCTCTTTTGTATAATAATTATTTTAACATTTCAGGTCAGACATACATGTTCAGGATTTCGAATATGGGGTTGTCTACATCCATTAATTTCAGAATCCAAGGCCACCAAATGCAGCTAGTTGAGGTTGAAGGCTCTCATGTTCTTCAGAACATGTATGATTCTCTTGATATTCATGTTGGTCAATCGGTTAGCGTCCTCGTGACTTTAAATCAGCCTCCTAAGGACTACTACATTGTCGCATCTACTCGGTTTACGAAGCCAGTTCTTACTGTTAGTGGAGTATTGCACTACTCCAACTCCCACACCCCTGTTTCTGGACCTGTGCCTGATGCTCCAAGTGGACAAATGCACTGGTCTATGCAACAAGCTAGAACTTTACGGTATGTTCTTGCTATATGTTGAAAATAATACCCGGGCAGAACGTCATTTCTGTGCATTTGTATATTTTTATCATACTCAAAGATAAGAAGATTGATCATAGTTTATTATGAACTCAGTAGGAATTGTTTACAGTGCGCTGATCTCTATCTTTATGTGTTGAAGGTGGAATTTAACAGCGAATGCTGCTAGGCCGAACCCCCAAGGGTCTTTCCATTATGGAAAAATCATTACATCAAGGACAATTGTGCTAGCAAATTCTGCACCTGTTATCAGTGGCAAGCAGAGATATGCGGTCAATAGGGTGTCTTATGTTAATGCTGACACACCAGTCAAGCTTGCTGATTATTTCAACATCCCCGGTGTTTTTGACACGAATGTCCTCCAGAGTTCCCCTTCTGACGGTCCAGCTTATGTAGCTACATCGGTGATGCCATCTTCTCATCATGAATTCATCGAAATTGTTTTCCAAAATGATGAGAAAACTACACAGTCATGGCATCTTGATGGCTATGATTTCTGGGTTGTAGGGTTAGTCTTTCGCCCCAAACTTTCTATTTAGATTTAAACGTTCTCTAACATTTCATTTTGTTAATAATCGCAGATTCGGGTCTAAAAAATGGACTCCAGATAGTAGGAAAGGATATAACCTTGTTGATGCCCTTACTAGACATACAACACAGGTGATCCCCATATTAGTTTGTATTAATTCTGCTCAAATGACCATTATTGTTTCAAAGTCAGCTTCCTCAATGCTCATTGTGAATGATGTTGCAGGTTTATCCTAACTCCTGGACTGCGATACTCGTCTCCTTAGACAACCAAGGGATGTGGAACGTTAGGTCCGCGATGTGGGCGAGACAATATCTCGGGCAACAATTCTACCTTCGAGTTTTCAACCCTGTCAAGAACCTTGCTAATGAATATGACATACCTACCAATGCATTGCTATGTGGCAAAGCCGCCGGACGACATCTTTAAGTATAGTGATCTATCTGTTGATTCATTTATATTACAGTCATGAGAGTTTGGCTGCTAAAGAGGAGAGGAAACATTCAAATTGTAGTTGTACATCATCTGAATTCACATTAATATAGAAATTTACACATCATATGATATCTCTACTTCAGCTCTATTTTTTGTCCATTTTGTCACCCTGCAACCTGGAAATCTTTATAAGCTCAACAAAGTTGCATCACTAATAAATTCAACACATTTCTTGCAAATCGCATACATAAACTTATTAGAATACATAAACTTTTTTTCTAATAATGTGAGTGCTTATGCATCAAATTATTCTTCAAGCATAAATCATTCAATCTAGTCTTTAATGAAGCTTTATAAAACAATTTCATAAAGCCCATATTTGAGCCACTGTCCAATATGTTCCATTTCGTTAAGAGTTACGTGACGGCCAAACCTATTTCCAATGTACAATTTTTAATTTCTTCATCTATTGAAATAACCTCACCCCTTCGTGGCATTCCGCACTATCTTCGTCAAACTATCTGCTCATTTAGAGTTACCATCCACAAGATTTTGGCTCAAATTCTCAAGTGTGTTAGTGGGAACAATGTAACTTTACTAACTTCATTCTTATTACAAGTGTAGTTCATTTAGAGCTACCATCCTCTGCTGATACAAACAAAATTCTACTAACTTTACTTCCTCGGATACCAATTGTTAGTAAATAATGTAACTTTATTTATTTAATTTGGGGATTACGATAATTTTACAATAATAACAACATGCATATTTATATACTTTTTACTTTTCCTAAAACTATGGACGAAAGTGATGTAACTACATATGCATCTCACATTATTCATTAGCGTAGTTAAACTAAATATGTATTGGCATCGCATATACGACTCTCTCCTAATTACAATCATACAAAAAAATAATGGTAGTTGGCATATGCATCTCACATTGTTCATTGGTGAGTTAAACTAAAGCGACAGATCGATTTGAATTTGTCTTCACATTTTACTCCATGCAGTAGACTTTCTTGTATGTTATTCATGCAATCCAACTAAAGTTGAACACATCTTTAGTTTGTCGATAGTCACCGTCTTTGTCAACATATCTGCCGGATTCTTAGCTCCTTGAATCTTCCCCAATGTTAACACTTCATTTTCTAATAAAGATCGATAAAATGATATCGAAGACCAATATGTTTTGTTCTAGCATGAAATGCTGAGTTCTTTGCCAAGTGTATCGCACTCTGGCTATCACTGTATAGAACATTATTCTCCTGCCAATCCCACTCGTTAACAAATCTCAAAGCCATATCATTTCTTTTTACTAGCTTCGCTTATTGCTATTATTCAACTCCTGATGAGCAACAATCTTTTGTAATTACATCCAACTAACCGATGTATTACCAATCAGAATATGTAAATCGGGTGGTGCTTTTTCTATGATCGACTTCACCTCCAAAGTCTCAGATCACATAACTTGTATTTTTAATTCATCATTATCGGCAAATTTATCTATTGTACTGCATACCTTAAAAATCCACTTACCGCCTTTCCCAATGAAATTTTCCCCGATTTGACATATATTTGCTTAACAACTCCCCACCGCATGTCCAATATCTAGTCTTCGCATGTCCATTGCGTATATCAAACTTCCAATGCATAAAGCATAAGACATCTTAGCCATATAATCTTTATCTTACTCCGCCCGAAAGGCATCGTCCTCAGATAATCGAAAATGACTTGCCAATGGTGTACTAACTGGCTTGGAACTCATATTAAATTTTTAAAACACGCTTGATATATTTCCTGGACAGATAATTGCAAAGTCCCTCTATGTTTGTCTCTTATAATTTGCATTTCAAGAATTTTCTTTGCTGGACCTAAGTCCTTCATATAAAAAATCTTTGACAGTTGATGCTTCAAATTTCTGATATCATCCATATTTGAGCCTGCTACTAACATATCATCTACATAAAGTAAATGGTAATGTAATTCCTCGATCGATACCTGAGAGCAATAACAAAGGGTCGGGCCGTTGCACTTCTGGAAATCTTCCTTGTGCATAAAGTTATCAAACTTTTTGTACCACTGTCTTGGGGCTTGTTTTAGGCCATACAAACTTTTCTTAAGTTTGCATACCATATTTCCTTTTCCAATTTTCGAGAAACCTTCTGGTTGATGCATGCAGTTCTCATCTAAATTTCCATGAAGAAAAAGCCATTTACATCTAACTACTCAATACCTGCTCGATGATATTAAGTTTCACAACAGGAGCAAAAATTTCATTGCAGTCAACTCCTTCTTTCTACTGAAATCCTTTGACTACTAATCGAGCTTTATACCTCTTGGAACCATCATGTTCCTTTTTAACTCAATATACCCATTTGTTGTGAAGTGCCTTTTTACCTTTGGGTAACTCAACTAGTTCCCATGTCTGGTTTGAAATTAGAGATTGCATCTCATCTTTCATTGCAAGATCCCACTTGCTAGAATTACTAGTCAGACATGCTTCATCATAAATATTCAAAGCCTCTTCATTAGTTGGCCAAAAGATAATCCATATATCTTTTATTTGGCACATGTGGACGAGTAGACCTTCTTTCAGGTGCTGGACTAGAAGGTTGTATCATGTTGGACTGTGGCGAACTAGTTTGTCCAACAGAATCTTCTTGTTGAGGATTTCTAATAATCGACTTTGTCATCGTAGTGTCTGGGACATAATCTGGCAAAACATAAAGCCCACTTTGAAGCCGGCCACAAGAGTAATCCGTTTTGTGTCTATCTTTGTACATGATTCTTTCTGGCCAAAAATCACATCTCTCTAGTACGTATCACCTTTTATTTTCATCACTCTGCATGTGGTAACCAAACTCATCCTCGCTATAACCAATGAATGTACATTTCTTTGATTTAGGATTGAGCTTATTTCTGCCTTGATCACTAATATGCACATATGCTACACATCCGAATACCTTTAAGTGAGACAATTATCTCTCTTTCCACCTATACCTTTCCTCGTGTTTCGTATCTAAAGGTGCTCGATGGTCCTCGCCGAAAGTACCGGTCGACATCTTCTCTCGCCCGTAACTACTTCTAAACCCGACCGTATACGACGCCGGCTTTTTCTCAATGTTCGGGTTCATACGATCACTACACCATTGTGCTGAGGTGTACTGTGTACGGCTCTTCCAACTGATTCTGATCATAACAAATTTTTTTGAAAGTGTTGCTTCATATTCACCACTCATTGTCAGTTCTGAACTTTTTAATCTTCAGACCTGTCTCATTTTCAACCATAGCTTTCCATCTCTTGAAAAACTCAAACACTTCATACTTATGTTTTATAAAGTAAACCCATACCTTTCGAGAGTGATCATCGATGAAAGTCACAAAATAGTGTTTCCCACCAATGGATGAAGTAGTTGTTGGCCCCACATCTTAGAGCGGCGTTCTTAACCTTTTCTTTGGAGTTCTACCGCTTGTTTGAAAGCTTACCCTTTTTTGCTTTCCAAGTATGCATTCCTCGCACATGTCAATCTTAACGGATTGTAGACCTAGGAGTTTCCCATTTGAATGGCTAATTTTCATCCTTTTTCTCTCATGGGCCTAGTCTTTGCGCCACATATTAGAATTTTCATTCCCAAATATGACCGCAATTGAACAACACGACTCGTCACATATAAAAAGAGTACCACTTTACCATGAGCAATTGTCATTGCACCTTTTGAAATCTTCCAATTATCACCTTGGAAGTTTGTAGTGTAGCCTTCACTGGCCAACTGTCCTATTCAAATCAAGTTCTTCTTAGGTCAAATATGTCCACATTCTTCACCCCCAATCTAACCCGCTTAACTTAATCTTCACTATAACTTACTAATAATATCATGCTGATCATCACCGAGGTATACTTTTCAAGGTTTCCCTGACATACCTCTCAAAGAATTCTTTCTTTGACGTGGCATTTAGAACGATGCTCCAGTCTAACACCTCTTTCCTTTCTAAATAATAATATATCAACGCATCATTTTCTTCTCAAAGGTAGAAGTACATTCGCTTCACTCTGTGTTTGTGGGTGCACTCTTGCACTGATTTTTGTAGTGTCCGGTCTTCCCACAATTCCAGTACTCGATCATCTTCGAACTTAAAAAATTATTGGGATTCCTTGATTTTGACATCCTATCTTTGGATTTACCACGATAGTTTGATCTCCACGATCATTTTTTTTTGTCGAATTTCTTCCTTTCGACTCCATATGCAAAACTGAAGAGGTTGATGATTCACTGCTTTCATTTCTTCACCGGTGAACCAAATTTAACACCATCAAACTTTAACTTATTACTTCCACGAGCTACTAACAAATTTAATAGCTATATCTCCAACTATCCGTAGAGTACAAAGTATTAATGCACGTATTTCCATCATGAAATTCACCTCGACCGAATCCTTGATTATGCTGTGACCGAATTGTTCGCTTGAGATGTTGAGCTACCGATGCGCCTTCCGTCATCCACAAATTGAATAATCGCCTCATTAAATGAACTTTATTAGAGGCTGATGGCTTCTCATACATATTAGAGAGAAGCTATAAGACTCGGCTGTGGTCTTTCCTTCGCTATATTAAAGCAACATTACGCGAGCAACGCCAATCTCTAATAACTCCGAGGGCTTCGCCTCTGCCGAGAAGATTCCCACCTTTCATCTTTCATTTCTCCGGCTTAGTTTCCAGAGTAGATTCATAAAGCTTTTATAGTACAAAAATCTTCGATCTCGCATCTTTCCCAATACCCGAAATTCGCACTAATATCATCTCGATTTTTACCTTTCCTTCTGCTTATCGCCAGCTGTTCCCATTCAAATCTAACTTCTTCGGATTGTATTTGAGGACTCCTCTATGGATACAAACAAAATTTACCAACTTCGCTCTGATACCAATTGTTAGTAAATAATGTAACTTTATTTATGAATTAGATTTGTGGGATAATTTTACAATGATAACAACATGCATTATTTATATTTCATTTTCCTAAAAACTATGTAACAAAGCGTAGGTAACTACCTACGAGATCTCACATTATTCATCAAAGTAGTTAAACTAAATATGTACAAGCACGAGATACAACTCCGATCACAATCATACAAAAAATAATGGCATATCCAACAAAGTGGGCCCCCACCTTATACATAATGGGCCACTATTTGTTAAGGAGCCAAAAACTAGGCTCGATTGAATACATACCGACCAGGCGGTTCTTTATACCGCCCCAAAGGATGCTGGCCGTTTAGGCTTCGGGTCGGGCTCCAATCGCCCATCCGCTTCATGCCCAATTCAATGCTTTTAAATCCACAATATTGGACGTCTTTTAAGTCTTATTTGGTTGAGGAATATTTGATATATTTGTTGGTAAAATTTCCAAGTTGTTCATATTTGAAACATAAAAAATTCAACTAAGATCTAATAAATGTACAAAAACGAATTACAATAATAAAAAACATATATATATGTGTATAAATTGAGTACTACAACGTGAGCGGAATTCACTAACTGCTCTCTCAATGGCCTCCTTTGACTTCTTTAGCTTTCAGCACCGCAAAAGGTAGATGCCTCCAATTAGTCCACACGAGGAGTGGTTGAACCACACGATTGGACTTGATAGAATCACGAGATAAATTGGAGAACAAATTGAGTCAAAACCTTGACCCAATTGGCTATGGAAGAGGAGAGGGGGGCGGCGCCAGGAGAAAGTCGGCGAAAAACCGAGGTTTTTCCATCTTATGTTCTACTTATATAGCCTCTTCCTTTTAAATCGAATCGCCGACTGTTAACCAATGAGCCAACTCTAAAAACCATTAACTAACCGAAGCTAACAAGTGTGTAGCTAACAGTTAATCATCAATTGAACTAGCAAGTTAATTGATTCGGTTTCGGCCCAATTTGTATTTTTATTATCAAGGTAAAAATCTCGACTGGGTATCTCGATTTTACTCAACACCTAATTTAGCAATCACGATTTAATTTCATACATGAACTAAGATTCAACGTCACTCTATGTGTGACCTTTGGCTAAGATAATATTAGTCAGATAATAATATAATTGACTATTAAGATATTATAACGACATGCATTTAGATCTAAAGAATCGGCATAACCTCCACATATCATCGTGAGTCTTTATTTAGTAATTTCATAATCACTATTTATTGAATACTTAGTCTCGAGTAATCTCATTTTAACTAAAACTAGTAAATGAATTGTTACAACAATTGCTCTAAATGGGTATATACTAAAGAAATTAATATACTCTATTTCCAACACTCCCGCATGCCCTCGACGATTACTTTACAATTCCTTTATGAATCTAACTCTAGTCACGGGCTAATTATAAGAAACGTGTCATGGAACACTCAACAACTCAACTCGAATCGTACTATAGCATCCCATAAACCAATTAGTCTCAAACTCATTGAGAGGCCCGAGATCTCCTTTATATTAAAGATGGATAAATTCTCATAATATATCAACATTCCACATTATATTCACCTGTCACCCTAACATACTTTAAGTGATCCCCGCCATGCGCATGCTTGACACGCTTGAAGTACGTAGCTTATATATAACATAGATAGTTATATACGCAGTCTAAGAATTGATAAATCCAATAGCTTCTAAGAAAATATCAGCACACATATATACATATCTTCTCTATGATTTTACAAATGTCACCTCAAATTTTCTTAGTTATTCAAACCGATAGCCTATAAGATTGGTTAGGCTTACACTCCTATGATCCAAGCAAGAGAATCACCATCAACTGAACAATCACTATGTTGGTCATCAAATGCTGTCACTCCCAAACTATCAAGATCCCACTGCCGAGAACGGCTATTCTTGTGTTTATATAGACCTAAAGAGGTTCTTTGTCAACACCTCCTGTGCTGCCTCCTCTAGAAATTGTAGACTATTTCCAGGATTTCACTTTCACTCAATGAGGATACAACAGTTATATGTAAATTAAGACATATAAATATAAACATAAAAAATAAATATATTATATATAAGAAGCCAAAATATTCAATCATTTGTTCACATAACATGACGACATATTAATTTAGCTCCCACTAACCTAATAGACCACCTTACATTTGTCTAAGCACCAATGTTCGGCCAGAGTGTTCATCATGCTTTGCCCGAGGTAATGGTTTGCAAGGGGATCGGCAAATTAGCTTCCTCATGTTTAGAACTCTCAAGAAACTCTCCACCACTTTGTCGGGCTCGAAATCGCACGTTGTACCCGTAACAATCAACTCATCATCTCCACTATACCAAGGAATACATCTTTTAGTTCTTCTCATACTTCAATATGTTTCACCGCAATCCAAGGCCGATTAGTTTGGTATCGGCCGGTAGCACTTTGAAGCGCATACTTATATCTCGTGTCATGCGCATGCGATGGGTATACATGATGGATCTCGAGAAGGTGAGTAAGGTATGTTTCATTCCTGTTCATCTCGCTACTCACAAGGGACACCGTGGACTACGAGTCAACTCCATGTCTCATGGGGAGATTACCCTTCTTAGAATCATTCATTCTGAACCTTTGCAACACCTTATTGATATAAGTGTCCTGACAAAGTCCTATCACTATTCGTCTCGATTCGATGAATTTTTGATCTTGAATATATTGCAGCTTCACCTAAGTCCTTCATCGAGAGACATTTACACATCCAATGCTTGACTGAGTTTAGTAACTCTACATTGTTCCCAATGATTAGTATGTCATCGACATATAGGATTATGAATGTTATGTAAATCCCACTCACGTTCTTGTATACTCAAGATTCTTCTTCGTTTCTGATGAATTCAAAATCTTTGATCGCTTTCCATCAAAAACATCTAAATCAAGGATGCTCGCTTTGAGACCATAAATGATCCTCCTCTCAGAGCTTAGAAACCTTCTTAGGTCCTTTGGGGATATAAAGTCGGAGGTTGTACCACGACACATCTTCCTCAAGATTTTATCTCGCGAAAGCGCCTATACATCCATTTGTCATATATAGTCATGAAAATGCAAAGAATGGCTAAGATTATCCGATGGACTTCATGGCTATCACCATCGACAAAGATTCGCCATTAGTCACTGTAAAAGTGTAGGCCTCACCAATCACGAAAAGCTTCATCATACCAACGGTTCTGTTCTTGACGCATCTCTATCGACCTCCTAAGAGTCGGGTTCCTCCACAACTTCCCTCGCGGATCAAGAACCGGATCTTTATGTAAGAAGGCACCACCTCATATGCTGCTAGTCGCTCCTACACTAGGTATATCGACACGCTTTATCATTCCTTTGTTAATCTGAAGCCTCTCAAGATGAACACCTTAACTCCTGTAGCCCTTCCTCGACGTATATTTCTTCAAGAAATTCTCCATCTAGAAACCAATATTTTATTCTCATGCTTTAGATAGAGCAAAGAACTAACGGTTTCCTTTGGATACCCAATAAAGTAGCATTTATCATACTTGGGCGCTAATTTATCTTTTGTCAATTTCTTGACATAAGCTTCGCCGCCCCAAATTCTGAGAAAACCCAACTTGAGAAACTTCCCAAAACACAATTCATGAGGAGTTTTCTCTGCTGGTTTAGTTGGACATTTATTAAGTGTGAGTGATGCGCTTTGTAGTGTGTATCTCCAGAAATTAACTAGCAGATTAGATAGGCTCATCATAGATCGAACCATGTCAAGCAAGGTTCGATTCTCTTTGACAAGCCAAGCATGAGCATATGGCCCCTCAAGTAGGAGATGGAATTGGTGAAACAATACCACACTTTTTAAGATGAGTATTGAAACATTGACTTAAATATTCTCCTCCTCTATCAGACCGAAGAATCTTTATAGTCTTGTTCAATTGGTTCTCTACTTCATTCTGAAATTCCTTAAATTTCTCAAAGAATTCACGTTTGTGTTTCATCAGATGCACATAACCACATTTACTATAATCGTCAGTAATGTAATGAAGTAACTATAACCATCTCTTGCAGATGTGTTCATTGGCCCACATACATTGGTTTGTATGAGGAATCACCAATGCTTCACAGTTCAAAGTGGAAGGGCTTACCTGAGTCATTTTGCCCAAGAGGGCGCATTCATACTTATCATATTTATCCATAATCGAAACCTTCAAGTATTCTGTACTACAAAAGCGAAGATCCTTGATATGGTTTGTAATCTACCTCGCCTGTGTCGGCCGCCCGAGTAGTCATTATATCCGGAACACCGATCACTCAAAAACCGATGGATCTACTCAATCTAAAAAACTACACCGGTTTCTCTCAAAAATAAGGATTACATATAATATTTCCAAAATAACGCCAGCTTAAAATTTGCTAACCATCGTGATATCTAACCAACCAACTCCATATATATACAACATATCCCAATAAATAGTAATGCCGACAAGGCTACAAAAGAGAGTAAGTAATCGGTGGACAAGGCTAAAGTTTGAAAATAAAGTACAACAACACATCAAAATCGGGATCATGAGGATCTTCTCCCAATCTCGATGCTCACCAGCCACTTGAACAACTCTCCAAATGTTCTCCCTGCCTAACTAGCCGTCCGTCAACCCGCACAAAATGAAATGCCGCCCAAAGCGAAAAAGGAGTAAGCCACGGCCTTAGTGAAACTTAACATCAAAGCGAACTTAAACCATAATACACACAACAAATTAACATAGAAGTCAAATACGCTGCATATATAGATATATAACCGGACTACCTAGCCAGGCCATATTTATACTTACAAAGAAAATTCTTAAGTACATCACATGGAATAATATAGAACATGGGGTCTCAATAACGAATACAACTCAATCGAATAAAAATCACACCAAACCACATGAAATTACAACACAAGAGACCCAACAAAACTATATACTCTAGTCATCAATCACTCATCAATTAGATACCATCCGGATTCTAATCCTCGATGCACATAAGCTCAACCCGTAATCTTACAACGCCTTATACCGAAGTATAAATCGGAGCAACCAACGCCTACAATCAAGTATAAGTCGATAAACAACGCCTTATACCGATGTATAAAGTCGAGGCAAATGTTTTATACCGAGGTATAAAACATAACTAACAACGCTCTTATACCGAAGTATAAAGTCGATAAACAACGCCTATACCGAGGTATAAAGCCGGGATAAGCAACACTCTTAAAGAGCCAACAACCTACGATCTTCCCACCCAGGGTCATATCCTAATACTCAACTCACCTTAATGTCACTCGTAACTCCAACCAACACCTCTCAATAACCAACTACTGTACTCCCAAACAATATCAAGCACACACCTAAAACATCTCACAATCATAAATCAACCACAACCGCCGACAAGGCCAGTAAATCAAAATATAAGTTGGGAGTTCAAGCTATTACTTACCTCTCAAGCAATCTTTCAACGCCACGCATTATAATCACATAATCATATCATAGCTCACTAATAAATGAATCACACATAATCATACAAACAATTTCATGTATATCATTCTCACATAATCGTACCACAATAACATGTTCACACAATTTAAAAGTAAGTAATTTAAAGTAACACCCCATGTAGATAAAGACTCACCTCTACTAGCTTTACTCACAAAGTCCTCACAGGAACGCTGACACGGAACGTGCCCCCTCCTTCCCGCGGTCAAGGCCTAACAACACCCGTATACTGTGAACTAATACCAAGAATTACGCTCTAGAATAAACATTACCAACTCTAATCGGAATAATTTTAAACGGCTCCAATATGACCGTAAACTATCAAATTATAATCCTATCGCACACAACCAAATCGATCCCCGCTTAAAATTCCATCTTATTACTTTATCATTACAAATCAACTTATAATCATTCTAGTTAATCAAAGAAGTCCCTAATTAACAACCTATATCTAAAATATCAATTACAACTCAACTGGGATTAACACTTCTTTTCAACCTAACTCTTTAATCAATTTTAAATCACCAATTTAACATCACAACTAACAAGTGTCCCAATTAAAACTCCCTACATTTAAAGTCTTATAAAAATATCACCCCTGAAAAAGTCAACCGAAACCTAGAAAAGCCTAACTCACCATAATATCCTCTCAAACGACTTAACTCATGAATTCATCACTTATATACATCAAGGTACCCATAACAAACCAAGATCCACTAAGTAAAATTAAATTATGTAAAAAGTCAAACTTCTCAAAAATCAACCAAAAACGCTATCTTCTTACCTCAAAACGAGGGAAAGACGTCGGGAAAGTTCATTAAACAACTCGAGGAACTTTACGCTACGAGCAATGTAAGAAAATTTCTTGGGTTTGATCCCTCAAAGGGTCTCGCCAAGATGCAAGAAATGGAGAAGATATTGTATTGGTTTTGATATGATGAAGGTGGTGTTTTACCTCTGGTCATGAAAAAACCGCATTGTGAGTTTCAGGCTCGAATCACGCTAGACGAGCCATCGTAATCCACTTAACGATCTAACTTAACTCGAATTATCCCCTAATAAATTATAAATGTAATACGTGCTGAAATAATCACAAAATAATATTATTATTTTAAATTTATTTATACTATCACCGAGTCCCACGCTTCTAATCGAAAAATTTAAACAAATTTTTTTTTCCAACGTAGCTGGTTATTACATGGTTCTCGCTTACATGACCTATTCTCGCAATGTCATAGGTATGTCAGTTTCATTTAGGCTTCGTACTTAAATGACATTGTATTCCTCGATTGACAGATTAGACACATCTCGAGAGATTTATTACCTTATATTATACATTTCTTCTAAGATCCTAAATCCATCGGGATCATCACTTTGAAATGGAAGGAAAAACCCTCAATATTCATAAACCTAAAAGTTAAGCAACATTCCCCGCTAAAGCGAGATATGCAAAACATTGTTCAAATTTAAACACGTGCCTCAAGACAAAATTCAAACCTGACGGATCTCCGCCATGGCCGCAACCTTCGTGAGATCGTTCCTTTTTTGTCGATCCATCTCTCCTCTTTCGAGTCATTTCTACTTGTCTGTAGCTCATATCAAGGACAAATATGAGAATCCACAAATAAGGACAAGACCACAGTAGAATTTTCAGTTATACAAACTTCACAATACAGGATAGAGAGCACTGTCAAGCCAGTGTACGTGACCATTCTTTCTATCTTCCAAGAACTTTGGTGTGCTCCACTTCAGTGACCTAGGTTCCTAAAGCAAAGAATTGACTTGTCCTCCTTTTCTCGTTGTTTTCTCATTAACATGTTATCCTAGGTTTCTTTCAAACCCTAGCCTTTACCATTGAACTTCTTTGAATTTCTTCGCTTGGGACCACCAAAATAAAAGAAGAGGATTTTTAACCTCCTGTATTCGCCACAAAGATTAGTGATCAATCTCATGTAGTTCGCTTACGTATAGCTCAGATTGGCGCATATCAAGTTCAATAATAAACTAAGAGAACCTGTATAGATTTCGTGATAGCGTCTACAACCAGCTTCTTTTCAAACTGGTTCCCAACACATCGAGTCGCTCTAATTGCCTATCATTTTAATGACATGGGCTCAAATGTCCATTGTTACCACACAATGAGCAAATAGTGTCATATCTCTCATTTCTTGCTTCCTTTCGAACAACTTTCCAAATACGGTACATGTCAAGTATGTTTTCACCCTTCTCACATCGAAGCCTGGGAATACATGTTCCATAATAGCATAAGACATTGAACATCTACAAAGACGAATTTGTGCTTTCTCTGTAGGCTCTTTTCCTATTAGTAGCAGCCATCGTCCGACGGGGACCCTGTTGTTCAACACATATTATGTTCTCTCTCCTCGTCGAGAACAATCCTCAAGTTTCTTCGAGATCACCATCAAAGTTCGAGTTGTTGCTTGCACTTCTCAAGTGCGTAAAGAAGCGAGTTTCTAAGTGCGTTAGGTACCAATTCAATTCTGTAATATCAAGTATGTAAATGATGCCAGCTTAGTAATCTATCATGTCAAACACTTATAAAATAAATAAATTCTAAAGTAATAACAATACCAAAATCTCACAAAATATATTATTATATAAATCTACTATGTTGGGATTTCAAACCGGCAACATCGCATATATTTTGAAAACCAACACAAGAGTAGGTTAATTCAATCAATTATGTGAACACGACATAACTAAGTTACTAGTACGCCTCTACAAGACGCTACTCACTGTGTTGTATCACCGAGCCCACAACATTAGTGGAAATCACCGATTACGCAATCAATTAAAACCAATTTATTACTTAAATCTAACATCCAAAGTTCCACAACGTTGCCGAAATCGCCTAACATTTATCCATTGTCATACTTGTAACGTATACTAAAGACACTCGCCATCATTCGATAATCGTGGATAAGTCACAACTTTAAAATTGGTTTGATACATTTGCTTAAATTTTGTAGTGAGATTCATATTATTTGATTAATTATTTAACATGTAATACAGTACATACTCAAGTAATATGCACATCAGGAAAAATACAATAAATAATATATTAGAGATATAATAGACATTTAATCTCAAAATAATAAACCTATTACAACACTTTCGCGTAATCATGTATCCTTCACCTTGGAAACCGCCAAACCGCTACGGTGAACGACATCTTCAATGCTCTACGGAAGTACATTTATTTACTAACCCAATTCAAGCATAAAGACGTTGTGCTCAAGGGTAAACAAAATAAATAAATGTCGACTGGCCGTGTACAACAGATAAAAAGGTTCACGTAATCGTATTTAAAAAAAACAAGCTGGGGACTTCATATCAATATATCCTTTTCCATTCCCATTACAATATATGCAAAATTAAATCACATAAATGCATTTAATAAATGCATTGGAACGGTATTGTGAATAAATGACTCATAAAAGTCATGTAACATTATTAATGCAATTAAGCCGTGATGTAATAAGTATGCAATAAACATCCAATCAATACATAATAAACATGCACTTAATATGCACTTAACACCACTATTTTGTGTCAGCTAATTACTTCCTCAATAAATTTAATTTTAAATATATGATTGAAAAAAATCATATAATAGTTTCCATTTTGATTTTGGTTTTAAATCAAAACTCTCAAATCACATAAATATACAATTAAATGTGATTGTACTCTAAATTCAATTTGAATCTCAGATAAATCCATGAAATATGTATAATTAAATGCATTAATTATCACATATTTTGTGTCCAATAATTATTACAATAATCATTTCATATAATTTAACTAGATATTATTACCATGATTATATCCTTTTAATAAATGAATATGTAAAAGGACAAATAATGAAAGGGACTATTGAATTAAATTTATTATCACCAAAATTGATAATTACAATTATCATAATAATAAAATGATAATAATTTACAAAAACCGAAATTAATATTTTAAAACCGAATTAGGGTTTTGTAACAACCTAATCCGAGGAAGAACGCGACGGACGACCGCCACCGGCGACATGCGCCGACCTCCGACAGCCTCCATCCAGAGCGCGTCCAATGGTGGCCGGACCATCCCGGTTGGCCACCGGACGCGCCCTGGAGGGCCTCCGCAAGGTCGCGCCTCCATTTTACTTAATTTCCAGTTTTTCAATTCAATTCAATTGTTTTGAAACAAAACTAATTTGAAGTCTCTTTAAACCTATCTAAAAATTTCTGAAATTCAACCCAGACATTCCACACAATTTTATTGACATTTTCTAATTGAATTTTGTAAAAACCATTTTCCAATAATTAATTAAACAATTAACAATCCAGAAATTAAAAAATTGTTTTGGGACACTTAAACTATCCAAAATTATGAAATTTTTTGAGATGGTTCGCCCCTCTAGAGTTCAGAAATAAATTGGTGTAAATTTTTATATACTTTAAACACCTATATCCAACAAAAATGTTTATACTTTTAATCAAAAAGATATTTTTAAAACCTTTTCAATTCATGAAACATTCCACTTCAAATCATTAAAATTAACAATATGATATAAATGTATTGACTGACTTCATAAATATATTCATTGACAACAATACATAAACACAAAATTGCATAAAATGTGTTCATACACAAATATTATAAAATATAATAAAATATACAATTAAACACGCTTCATGATGCCACTGGTGAAATTTGTAACTTTGTTCATATTTGAAACATAAACAAATGCAACCAGGATCGAATAAATGTATAAAAATGAATTACAATAATAAAATACATATATTACATGTATAAATTGAGTACTTACAATGCAAATGAATTCACCAATTCTATTCTCTCAATGTGCCTCCTTTGAAATTCCTTAGCTTTTAGCACCACAAAAGGTAGATGCCCAATTAGTCCACACGAAGAGCGGTTGAACCACGTTAATTGACTCGTAGAATCACTTATATAAATTGGAGAACAAATCAATCAAAACCTCGACTGATTAATACGGAATAAGGGGCGGTAATGTCAAATGTAGGAGAGCAAGACAAAACTGGCCGATCTTATGTTCTCTTTATAACCTCTTCCTTTCAAATCGAATCTCGACTTGAACCAACGAGCCAACTAGTTAAAACCGCTAGTATCAAAGCTAACGAAAGGTAACTACCGTTAATTATCAATTGAACTAGCAAGTTAATTGATCTTGCCGTTCAATTTGTATTTTACATTATCAAGGTAAAACTCCCATTGTTATCTCATTGATTTTACTCAACTCCCCAATTTAGCATCACGTATTTAATTTCATAAATGAAATAAGACTTACATCACTCTATGTGTGTGACTTTTTGGGCTCGGGGATAATATTTGTATAATAATATAATTGACCATTAGTATTATTATAACGACATACTGGATCTAACAATCTAGCATAATTCCCCGATATCATCATGAGTTCCTTTGTTTTGGATATTTACAATTACTATTTATTGAATACTTAGTCTAAGTAATCTCTATATTTAACTAAAACTAGAAAACGACCGTTACAACAATTGCTCAATCTGTGTAATTAAATAAATCAACATACTCATTTCCAAATATATTCATGGATGTTTGATAAATCAAACATATTTTTGTTACTTATTATTAAATAGTTTATTAATTTCACCTGTAGATAGAATTTATTAAAAATAATTAAAATGATTAAGACAACTAATCATATTAATTAAATCAAGTCACTAAAGAATGCTGACAGGCCTAAGTTCTCGATCTAACTTAAATTTATGTGTGTAAAAACCCTTTATTCGAACGTAGGGTTTCCGAGAAAATAGCTCTAAATTAAATATTCATTAAATTTAGGATTCGAGGGTAAAAATTCCCAACTTTATTCAATTAAAATATGGCATAAAAATTGAAGTCTCCGTTCTCAAAAATAAAGACTCCGTAAGGTCCGGTCAATAGAAAGTATTTGACTCAGAAAAGAATATGGAACCTTTCTTTTATCAAAAAAGAAATTTTATTTACTCGAGTAACGTAATTCATAAATATTCAAATCTGCTCAGACTACGCATCCGCCTAAAATAAAACCAACCAATCGAATGGAGCATTCAAGGCCCTGAGCCCTATAAACCCCCCTATATGGCCGAAATTATCATCAAGAAATCATCGTAAAATACACAAAATATTTGAGTAAAAATATGTATAATCTATCTCCTCAAATTTTTAAGTTAAATCTTTTAAACCCCAACAAACACCATTTGGTGGTCGGTGGACTCTCCAGTAAATTTCAAATAATTCTTCAAGCCTAAAGTAAAATCTATGAATCTAAATGTAGATTAAGAACGCTTTGAATATTCGTGAAAGCTAAATAGCCCCTCGATTATTCAATATTTTGAATGAACATCCATTTAACCCTATGTTTGATCTTATCAAGTTCTAGATATGTAATACACCGAACGCTCAGCCCCTATAGCCGATTTCAGTCGAAATACGCCGGCTAAGGTCACTGCCTAAATCGACAAGATTATCAACAAGGTTGGAACGATCCACCTTCATACTAATCATCACTACAACAACACGCCGCTAAGCGGCCAGAGTATGTTTCAAGACGTCACTTCAAAGCTTAAATCGTTCCACCTTCATCATCACTACGCCTCATATATTAAATATTATTAATTTATTAATTCTTTCATCAAAATGGTTTTCTCATCCTATGTCATTTTCAATCTTTTGTCAATTTGTGTTAGTTAAATAATATATTTTATGTGAACTATTGTTATTATTATTATTATAATAGGTAAAGAAGTTAAAAAATCATATTTAGAACTATTGTTGCTTATTATTATTATAATAGATATTAGTTAAATAGTTATATGATTTGAGTAGAATTATTATTATTAATATTAATTATTATTATTTAATTTCATGTAAATATAAATTTTATACATTCGGATCCATAAAAATTTAAATTATACTTTTTAAATTATACCAATTTAATATATATAAAAGAAAATAATTCGATGATACAATATTGATGATCAATTCACAACACATTTAAATGAGGACATCAAATCATAAAGTAATATTTGTATCTCTTTATGTATATCTCAAGCCAGATAAGATTCTCTGCTGACATCATTTTATTATTATAAAGATTTTATTATATTTAATGAAGCTATATTTGTAATCAAAAAGTCCCTTCAAAAGTAAAATATTAATTAGAAAAAATTCAAAAGAGTGTAAATTTTACACTGCTTAGAATTATTTCAAATTAAACATAACAAATATATCAAATATTTGAAAAATTGATTGCATATCACACATCGCACGTCTCATTTACTACTTTTATTTACAAAAGTCTGACTAACCACGGCATCAAACATTTAACAATAAAAAAACTTGATCATGTGATTGTCCAACACTTATTATAGTTATTGCCAGTCCTTTGCATGATGCATCCTTTTGATTCAGTCGCTCCATCCTAAAACCAGAAGTTGCACTTACAAGTTGAAAGTGCTCCATAGTAATATTATGGTAATAATGAATTAGGTTGGTAATAATAATAAGCTAAAGTTTAAGATCAATTTCAACTTAAATCAAGTTCTTGATCAATATATTGATTTTTGTAACCTATAATATACTCCGTGTAACATTAGACTCTTATTGAATTACAACTTAAATCAAGTGCTCCATACTTAATTTCTTATAAAAAAAGTCCACACATAATCACGTGATAAGGTGTTATTATATTAGGTTATTAGTTAACAAGTAAATTTCAACCCTCTTCAGTACGAATTACTACTTGGTGTCTGTACCTTGATCGAGTATTCAGATCCGTGCTTGGGATTAATAATTTTTTTAATTCCATAGCCCTTTGACTTTATGTGAATTTCTTACATTCCTGGAAATATAACACAAGCCCTGATTAAGAAGACTTGTAAAAAATGGAAATTGTAGTTCAAAATTAAATACTCAAAATAAAAGATCCATGTGAGACATTATGTGAAACATACACTTGCAAACCTAATGTAATTAATGGAGATCCGTTCTCGACTCCGACGTCCTCAACATTTTTTAATGATCACCTTTAACCACCGACGGATATCTATCTTTCATTGAAGGGATCACATTTATTTCTATACTACTTTCATAAATTAAGTAAGACATAAAAGTCGTATCTACTAAAGATTAGTGTATAAGTTCACCAATTTGAGTTAATGCGAAGGGTTACATCTAAAACCAGTAGACAACATCAATCGAGCTGGTTACATGTGATTTTATTTATCAACAGGACGACGACTTTGATAACCAGTACGGAAACCAGAAAGTTCATATAATAGAGAAAGTCAAACGCATTCAATTATATAAATAAAGAAAAACGTATTAAATTTATGGGTGATGAACAATTTAATTTTTAAATAAACGAACGATAAAATTTTAAATTCTAAACTAAATTTATTTTAAAAATATTTAGGAAGAGTTACTGCCCTAGCAACCTCGAATTCTCCAATATTATAACATATTGGGTGAGAGTTGATATGAGGTTTCATCATACAACCTATTTGTTATAGAGTAACTAAAGATAGATCTTATATTAATAATGACTCAATAATGCATGTCTTAATCTTCATAAATGTCTAAATGTCCTGCAATCTAGTAACCTTTGTTGTGTCCATTTCAGTAATTACCGCCGCCTCCTCCAGTATATTCAGACTTCTTTTGAATTGTTTGAGACTTCAGTATATAGTAAAATTTTATTAATTAATGAATTAAAACAATAACTTAATAAATTAATAAAAATCGATCAACGGTGTCACAGATGATACTAGCATTTCGATTCAAATTTAATGAAAACTAAATAAATAAGGGTCTGAAATTTAAGCCTAACTAATCTGGTCTAAATTAGGTATTTTGAGACATGAATGAACCAATTTTAATTCAATCAGGCCCCAGAAACAACCTACTAAATGTCAATCTAGTCAAAAATCCTAATTTTATTATGACAACTATTTTGGGCCTCATAATATCTGAAGCCAAGTGGCTCCAAAAGGAAGACTCTAGAAAGAACGGGGTTAGAATGAAGAATCCATAGTCAAAACATGTTTGACCTAAAAGGATCTATAACCCCATGCTTCCTCAAAATAGGCTCCCCATAGCTTGCTTGGAATCAACTCTTTTTAACCTAAATATCATCATCAAACACACCACAAAAAGCCCTCAGAGAATCTAGAAGACAAAACAACTCTAGCATATTTCAAACCTCTGAAGTTGTTGCTTATGAAAACCACTGTAAATGCCACAAAACATCAAATCTTCAACCTAAAACAATAGTTAATATTTAAGAGCCGAAGAATTACTACACAAACACGTAATTTCTGCATTCAACACCCAAAACCGCTGGCACCCAATCACCCAAGGCTCACAAATCAAATACCACAAGATTAAGCCACAAATGCCCTTCTTTAGTAAATCTGTAGTGATATGTTTTATAAGCCCATGCCTCTCAAGAAGTATGGCGCATGCTGCGCACCTCAGGCGACGTTAATAACTGTCCACTGTGAAGTTCAAGAGTAAGTCATGTTATTCCCGAACTCAGCCTCCTTGTCAGACGGGATCAAGTTTAAAGCATCAAGCTTAGGCACATAAAGCCAAATCAAGACTAAGTCTCACAAGACTTAAGTCTCACATTAAGTTCAAGACTGTCTCAAGATTAAGTCTCAAGACCAAGATCAAGCCCAGATGACAGAATCGCTATACCTCGGCTCGGGACTATATCCAAGTCAAAGACAAAGTCCAAGACAAGTCTTTATCTTAAATTAGGATCACATAGGTCCGCATCTCATCCGGTCTCACATCCAAATTGAGCAATAACCCAAGTCCAAATTAGGATCACATAATCTACAATAAATCCAAGTCCAAATAGATCACATAACGGTCTAAGCAAATCCAAAGTCCTAGACTACATAACTAATAACCATCTAGGCAACTCAAACCAAGACTCAAGTTCCATCATCAAATTCAAGTTCAACATCTCATAATCCAAGAACTGCTTAGATAGACTAATATCTGGATCTCAACTGCTTCATGTTATTCTTTGTACCTGTATTGATTTTCCAAAGGTTTGCCAGGCTGGTGCTCACACTCAAATAATAAAAATCTCTTCTAGAGCGGCAATTCAGTACGTCCGTTGGGGACTACTAACACTTTTCAGCTTTCAACAAAGAGACGCTCTAAACATAAACACCGTACGAGGTCTCTCTAGCTCAAATATATGTTTAAGTTTCAAGCTACATTGAAAAATCACATGAATATTCAAAGCCAAATTGTCTAAATATTCTTAGTCTCTGCCTAATACGAATTGAATACCCCTTTATGGCCCAGAAGCCTTAAACCGTTGATCATCACCATCCAAGCAGAAGTTCAATCAAATTAGCGAAGAGTCATATATCGACTCCACTAGCTCATGTGCTAAATGACATGTGATTATAACCCATGAACAAGTAGCTTCATGACTAATCACACATCCAGTTGGCAGTCATCACGGTATCAACATGCAACCTAAGCAATGTGTTGAACCTGAGCCTCTGCAGGAGCCTACTTCCTCCAAAACTACACCAGACACTCAAATGTCTCACAACAAGCCTCGAGAAAGCCTCAAAGCAGCCCAAAGAAAGGCTACAAAACACTACTGTCTTCAAATGATTTAACATCCCCGCAAGATAACCAGAGTTCATACCTGGGGGAAATCAACGATAACGAGGTCACCCCCATACACCCAAGCCCTTCACACTTCCCGTGATAGATCACCGAGAATGCCCTCATACACGCCTCCCAAATCTGAAGGCCATGAGTCAGAACCCCAAACAACACATGTACCACTTTTGTCGTAGATAATTTAACAACGCTAGTACAACGATCACATGGTCAAACAAATTGCCTGACCACTCAAACGAATGCATTTGAGTGGTACACCGAATCAGAACCACAATGGGCCAAGGCCAACTAGAATGTAATTCTAGCTCTTCAAGACCTGACTTAATCTATTTAACCAACTTAAGCAACAGAAAGACGAGCCACACAATTTCATAAATAGGTGGAGAAGTCCAGGTCTTAAATGCAAAGATAAGTTGCTTGCTATCAAGCATGTATTCAAGGCATTTAAGATCAACTGCAATACACGTCATAGGAATAATACCAAGACATTCGAAAATATCAATCAGTCAAGGAATTCAACTATATAAAATAAGGGGAGAAGGATTGACGCCTTCAAGAGCAACACATCGGTAAGAATCATGGACTTCAAAGTCAAGTTTTCCTTCAAAAACTAAAGAATGAGGCAAGTCTGACAAAAAATGATTATCCACACAGTCATCCTATGTAGTTATTTATATTTAATGGTAAGCATGACTTGAAATCTATTGTGACAATCTTGTTGCATAAAAGTCTCACGAACTACACACTCTATAGCAGTCATCCGACCCATCAAGTCAAGGTAAATCGGAAGACTTCCGGTGTTAGTTTCAGAGTTCGGAAAGTTAATGACGGATTATCCAAGCGATCACTCGACCACGAGTCACGAATGCATAATGTGCATAAAGAATAGCATCAGCTGGTACACTCAAGAGGCGCTTGGGAAAATTCTAAGTAATTCCAAACCTTCCTTGTCACCTTCTTCATGCACGTGCTTACTCCACTCCCAAGAAGATGTTGATCACAACCGACCTCTTTGCTTTTGTCCGGATATATATGTGAAAGCGGAGGACTGAGCAGAACGTGTTAGTAGACGAGGTCGCCTCGTGAACATCCTACCACTCAAACATCGAACTTCAATTTCACTGACGAGCTAAAACAAATTTCAGATAATAGGTTCAACTGGTAAAGTAGTTCATAGAATGAACTATATCGTGAAACCCATGTGATCGATGCCCTGTCACATACGTGTTACTCAAATACTCATGGATCCATAGCAAGAATGCCTCACCCTACATCAGAATCATACGTAGTGCTAATCATTACAAGCCAATAAAAATCTATTCACGGTCAAGAATCACACTTTCATCAGAAAAGAATTGTTTCAGAGTGTAAGCCTCGGAACGCCTGTGAGTCGAGCCCCGGGATCCTTCCCATAAAAGTGACGATGAACTCAATGAAAAGCATTAGTGCTGGCTCACTCATCACCGATCAATGGAAAAGGTAGTTTCATCACCATTAAAGGTTAAGACTCTGGGTCAAAACATATGACCCTAAAAAGGCAAACCTTGAGAAATTACACCAAAATACCGATGACAAAATGTTCAACTAAACGTGAAAATAAATGTGTTGGCATAACATCAGTGAAGTTCGTCAACTGACTGATATCTTAAACTGTATACGAGTCCTGATCAAACCGGTAACCAACTTAGCAAGTATGGATGTGGATTTACAGAAAGGTTAAGCATTTAATGAAGCATGCATGCATGAATTGCGGCGTGAAATAGCTCAGCTTTCATCTAAGCAATAGGCATTAGAGTCCATGTTAGTTTGCCAGCAAACACGTTCCGCTTGGGAACTGCTTATATAAATTCATTCCAGCATTGCTCTTCCATCCCCATTCATCAATAATTTACCTAGTATTTCATTTTTTGAGGAGATCTATTTTGGGTTTTCGACATTTTCACTCATTGGGATCCTTACTTGATTAAGGTATTCAAAAATATTATTGTAATACTCTTTAGTGCTTAAGTTTTTTAATACATGTCTAGTATATGCACGTAGTGTATTTGATGAGAAGGTGACATTTATTTTGGTTCATTTTGAAGGGCAGTTGAGAAAATGAAGCAGGCCACTTCCCTTTGTTTTTATTTTGCAATATTGGCATTATCTTTGGGTGCTTTCTATGTGCATGCTGAAGACCCTTACAGGTTTTTTGATTGGGTGGTATCATATGGAACTATTGCACCACTAGGGGTGAAACAAAGGGTAAGTTTACAAATTCTTAACCAGTATATATAGTGTTGTGCAAAAATCATTGACATTTTTCCATGACATGTCCGTTGATGAAATGCCATAAAAAAGATATATACATATTTTAATTTGATTTTCAGGGCATTTTGATCAATGGCCAATTCCCTGGTCCTACCATTGAAGCAGTCACAAATGACAACGTTATTGTCAACGTCTACAACAAACTTGATGAACCATTATTGATTACATGGTAATAAAGTTTATGCTTTAAGTTCCTCGTATGTTATTGTTTGATCATCATCTAACAAACAAGTAAAGCTTTTGCATACATAGAGCATAGATAAAGAACAATTTTGAATTACATTGTAAAAGGCAGTGCAATTCCAAATTGTTTTTAGTGTGATCATATGTTTAAATCTGTTTATGTGTCATTCACATATATATTCAGGCCACTGCTAGGAAAATTGCAATGGAGGTCCAACGGTTTAAGAATTTATATATTAAAAGTTTCACTTGTCATCACATGATTAGTGTGTCGTCATGCATGAACACATCGCTTTTGGATATTATGGAGGTCCTGTCCAATAATACTATAATTTCTAGGAATGGTGTCAAACAAAGCAGAGCTCATGGCAGATGGAGTTTCAGAACAAATTGTAAACTCAACACACATACAAAATGAAGACTAGAAATATTCTGCATTTGATCATTTACAGAGCTACAGACATAGAGATCCAATGTTTGGCTAGGGAAGTCATAGCAGTCCCCTACCCCAAGCCTATTCAACAATTCACTGTCCTTGTCAGTGATTGGTGGAATGTTGATCACAAGGTTCGTAGTCATTATTATATTAAAATAAAATGGATATAATACTAATGCTAATATAAATATTATGCTCTTTAGTTTTGAAGCATAACATTTACTGTTTTCGTTACTTTCATGGCTGTACGCAACAAACTTTTGACAGGGAACCATGCCTTCTCTCCTAATGGTCTTCAAGCTCTTTGCTAGTTTTATATGCAAAAGGGTACTGTCAATCGGAAAACCTTTAGAAGGGAAAACACTAGAAATATCGTTGTTTATTACAGTACCTACATATTTGGGAACAAATGACATATAATTTGAATAAGAAGTACCATAGTGGGAAAAAGGAAAAACGACTAGCGATTTTATCCTTTTCGTCGTTTTTGTCAGCTTTAGACGAGCTCTTGCCCGTTTTTCTTCCTTTGCTTATATAAGCTCTGTCGCTCATTTTGTGGCCTGTCTCCAATTATGCTTATGTTGTCTAAAAATTATATCGAGATGAACCATCATGCTTGATAAGCACTTAATTTCTTGCTACTGTTTCAGTGGAGGACATACTGTCTAGTGTCAAACGGTTACCACAACTTCAATCAACTTTAGGATCCAAGGCCACACAATGCATTTGGTGGAAGTTGAAGGAGGACACACAATGCAAGATGTGTATGATTCCATAGATATTCACCCAGGACAATCCTCATCTATTCTTGTGACTTTACATGCTCAAGTAAAGGACTATTTCATTGTTGCTCACTCTGCTTCACCAAACTCATCTTACATCAAATGTTTTCATCCTCTCATTTATACCTGAAACGGCTACAAACCACATTGCCTATTGGGCCCCACTTAATGGTTATCATTTCAGTCCATGAAACAAGCAAGAACCATAAGGTAAATTAACTGTTCAACATTACATTTTTTGTTGTTTACGTGTGATGAAATACCCCTTCAACTTTATTATTTATCGCTTAACCATTTTTTTACTTTATTCGGATTATTTGTTGCTTAACCTATTTTACATCATATTTTATTTAATTTATCCTTACTAAATGAAACTAAATATATTTACAAATACACTATCTTTAAAACTATTATTTACATTATTTGTCATTGGCCCCACTTACCTATTTTATATTATATTTTATTTAATTTATCCCATGCTAAACTTTTTTAGTTTCAGAGTATTAATTATTATTAAATGAATCAAAATTGTTAAACATCCATTATCTTTAAAATCAAAATAACATGTTTCACAAATAATTAGATTTATATGATATTAAATTGAAATTTTACTATATTTTACTTGACAACATGATAAAGTTTGATTGAGTATGTACAGATATATAAAGTAGCATTCACCACAAAAAGTAGAATGATCATAAAAATACTAAAAAAATCTTATTGGCTTCATTTTGCAGTTTCATGGCAATTAGCTTATGTTACTAATACATTTAAATTTTCCAATTTATCCAGATGGAACTTGACTGCAAATGCTGCAAGGCCAAATCCTCAGGGGTCATTCCATTATGGGACAATCCCAATTGCAAGAACACTAGTATTAGCAAACTCAGCTACAAAAATAAATGGCAAACTGCGTTATGCCATTAACAAAGTCTCCTATATCAACCCCACTACTCCACTGAAGGTTGCTGACTACTTCAATATCCCTGGTGTTTTCTCCTTGAATTCAATCAAAGATACATCTCCCTCTGGCCCTGAAGTTCTTGGCACATCTGTCTTTGACATCAATCTACATGACTATGTAGAAATTATCTTCCAGAACAATGAGAATGCTTTCCAGTCTTATCATCTTGCTGGATCCGATTTTTGGCCTGTCGGGTAAGACTTATTTATTTCGCTTTCTATATAATCATATTGAATACATTACAACTTCCTTGCATTTTGTATTTCAGGTATGGAGCTGGTCAGTGGAATGCTACATTGAGGAGAAAGTACAATTTGATTGATGCTAACCCAAGATACACTGTTCAGGTGATTATTTAAGTTTTAAGATCTAGCTCAATGGCATAAACCAAATTTTAATACTTTTAATCATTAATAATTCAAGAAATCTAATCCATTTATATGATTTAATGAAAGTTGCAGTTTAGTCTTCATAATTTTTTTCAAAGTTATATTGATGGTCCACAACTATACTACAATTATATAGTCATCAATAGACCTTTATGTGTCATTGTTTCAACTTGTGACAACATACTAGGATTAAACAGGGCATGTTGAACCACCATTTTGGAAATCTCATCTCAAAATGTGAATATTATTTTAGTGATTATATGAGCTAAATTCAATAATATAATTATGACAGGTTTATCCTAATTCTTGGTCAGCAATATTAGTCTCTCTAGACAATAAGGGCATGTGGAACTTAAGATCCGCAATTTGGCCAAGACGTTATTTGGGACAAGAATTATACATGAGGGTATGGAACAATGAGAAGAGCTTGTACACTGAATATGACATCCCTGCAAATGCAATTCTTTGTGGAAAGGCAAAACAAGCATAGAAATTTAATAGTGATTCTTGATCATAATCTGAAATAATATTAATTGTTTAGTTTTTGTTTTGACATTTGATATTGTCTCCATTTTTAGTCCGTTACGAGGGTGTGACTGTCAAGAAATATGGAAATTGAAATATAAATGGAAAGTATGATTTTAGTTCAATTTTTTCAATTTGCTTATTTACTCCCTTAAATTCACTTTGATTTATTTTTTTGATTAGCTTCAATCCAAAAGTTGATAGATTAAGGATAAAGTTATATTTTAAAAAAAAATCTGTTTTATTACCATATTAGTCACCATTCAAGAATCCTAAAGCATTAGATTCTTGATAAAGAATATCCAACAAATAGTAGTTCAAATTCACTCAACAATATCATAACATAAAAACTCAGATTCAGAGTTGAGCTCAAATGACCAAATGAGTTCTAATACAGAGGCATTTCTTAATTGGCTTCAGAACATCATTTTGGGAGAGTAATGAATTTGACAGATGTTTTGACACATCCTGCCAAAATGCGTCTCTTGCATTCTCATGAATGTTTTGTAAATGTAGACCATGCTATCATATCACAAAGTCAATTAAACTTGTTCAAAATGATAGCAGAGTAATGAATTTGGTTAACTGCAAAGATTTGTAATGTTGCAATGGTTAACAACCACTTTAATGAGCTAGATCCACACTGAAGTAGAGAGAACGGTACCATTTCATTCCTTTTATCAATCCAAGCACTCGGTAATATAAAATTTCTGACTCCGTAGGATATGAAAATACCTGGAAAGGTGAGTTCTTCATTGGAGAATAAATACCATCTGATTGTTGTGATGACTTTGTTGGCACTTGTACAGATACCCTCCAAATTTTTACTGATTTATCTAAACTCCCACTATACACCATTAATTGTTGGTCTAAATTAGCTTGTCCCTCATTTTGTTCAACTGCTAAACACTTGACAGGACCTGTGTGTCCACTCAACACAGACAAACATATGTGTTTACTTTCATCCCTTCTCCAAACACAAATATTATTATCAGCTGATCCACTAAATATCAAATTTCTCAAAGTTGCTATACATAATATTGCAAGCTTGTGACCTCTCAAAACTCCACCATATGAAAGATGCCTATCCATTTCCCAAAAATTAACCAAACCATCTGATGAACCACAATAAAGATTAGAAGCTGTAGGATCAACACTTAGAGCTGTTACAGCATATTCTTGTTTCAGCAATGTTTGTGAAAAGAAATGTCTTGTTCTTTTCCCCTGAAATTCCCTTTTCCAAACTTTTACACGTCCATCAGCGGACCCCGAGAAGACCAGTCCATCAAATCCAACAACGACTGAGTTTACCGCGTCATCATGGGCATCAATTGTTTCCAAACACTTAAAATCTGCTACCCTCCAAATCTTTATAGTTTTATCCCAAGAAGCCGAGTACAAAATCGTTCGATCTTCACTTAAACTAAGACATGAAATTGCGTCGAAATGTTTAAGCCATATGGAACTTTTGTTCTTCTTTTTCGATTCAACGTAATTAGATGGAGTCATTGTGCTTTTTAAATAAGCTCTCATTGTTGGTAAAGTTCCAACACGCTTGTGTATGTTAGGTGTCTTGGAGGAGACTCTCCATACTCGAATTTTTCCATCTTGATGACCTGTGAAAACCTTTTCTCCAGCTATGCTAATTGCTTTAACTAATCCACTATTTGATTTGAAACTAGAAAAATCCTGTTGGTTTTTCCAAACTCTAATGTTCTTGCTGTCTGAGCCTGTGTACAACAAATCCCCTGATGTTGCTAAAGAATAAATCGAACCCTCTTCGCGAACGAGGGACCCCATTAGTCCTGTGTAAGAATATCCACCATGTTGTTCATTAAAGCTACTAGACCATGGTGATTTAGTCATTGGAGATGAATAAGATGATTGATCCCATGGTGATGATTCTTGACTTATATGATCTAATAATGCGATTGATCTCGAAGACATTGATGATTGATCAGACGATGAAGCTATGTTATACTCGAAGCTCATTCGATTATTACATGCTTCGCTTCCTCTGTTATATTCTCGTGCTTCATTTGATCCAAATTGTTACATAATGTTATTTTGCATTCTCTATTATTCAACATGCACTCTATTTATTTTCATCACCAACATGAAAATCCAACAAAATACTATTGGACTTACGGATAATTAATCTGAGTTTTAGGGAAATTAAAAGAATTTGGATTATGAAGGTTAAGGAAGAAATTAAAGGAGATGAAAAATCAAACACCAACATAAGGTATACAAACATGCCTAAGAAATATGTACGGAATATATCTTTCTTGTGGACATAAAGAAGAGGGAGAGTTTTAGACCGATAATCATGGTGAAATAAAATATACAATTATTATATTAGATTATGTCTATCCCAATTTTGTATAGCTTAATTAAGTGAAAAAAAAAATTATAATTACATATTGTAGTTAGCATGAAAAATAAACTCATAACTATTTCCAATATATTGGTATGGATCACCAAAAGTACAATATTTTGGCACAAATTGAAATAGAGATTTGAAATGGCAGGAAGCCAGGAAGACAATATTCAAACATCACCTTTTAACATGGATTGTCATATCATGCAAGCGCACAAATGTAATATCATCAATGTGACAAATTAAAGGTATGTAATATATTAAATGTATGTTAAATCTCATACAAAAACTAAGAAGTTTTTTTCTTTAATTATTGTGCACGTGCAACGTACCTAACATGTTATTAGTATGGAATAAAAGTCAATAATCTGGTGAGATCGTAAAAGTTTTACGCAGCAGTGTGGCTTTTATTATTGTTGGAGACATATATAATATATACAGAGTATTTTACTTTCTTTGTAACACTTACTCTAACTGTCTTTAGTTATGAATTTCTGTATTCGTAATTTATAATACTTAATTAATTGATATGATGTAATCGTACTCTTCATCATTAATTAAAAAAAAACCACATTTTGCACAGCAATGTACATTTTTTAGTGAGACGAAACAACTGCCTGTATTCATTATCTGGATAACAATCCCTTTGAAGCAATCAAGCAAGAGGTCTCAGAGCATGTTTTGAATTGTTTAGTACAACAGAGGATGTTGGAACTTGCATTCTCCGTTTGTTAATGAAATCCGGCAAATTTTGCAAGCATCGAGTAGGTGGAATTTCCTTCAAGATGAGGTCATCTTGAGTTTCATTATGTATATGAATAGCCAAAAACTGTTGTTACAAAAGCAGTCATCAATATGAAATGCATAGAAAAAAAATATTACATAAATTTTCTTTACTTCTTCTTCGATATAAGATTTTTCGAGATTCATCGTCTTCTTCGGAGTCTGATGGAAGAGAAAAAATTCTTATAAAACAAATCATTCTATGTAAATAACATGTAAAACGTCAGAGCCTTTAATATTATGTGAATGCAAGTCTTAATAACTTTCAGGCAGAGGTAAAGAGAGAGGACTCCTGATTAGGTAGAGAATGTTTTTTTTCGGAGGAGAATGTTTTATAAGGCACTCTGTGAATCGAATTGAGGCGCTTTCATTATGAAACTTGGGTGATAGCGAATTAAGTGAAATGCTTGGTTTAATTAGGTAAGTGTATTTACTATAACAAAGCGGATTGCGAGAAGAGGAGAAATCAGGTACATTAAAACAACTTTTTTGGAGGGATATGTCCAACTGCTCAACAACAATTGGATCTAGCGTTAATTTAGGTAAACCTTCTTGTAGATAGAGAGATTGGATCCTTTATATGAGAGTTCCTTTGATGAGAAGTTAGTTAGGTAAACCTTCTTGTAGATAGAGAGATTGGATCCCTTTATATAGAAGTTCATTGATGAGGATTAGTTAGGTAAGCATTCTTGTAGATAAAGAGATTGGATCCTTTATATGAGAGTTCATTGATAAGAAGGAGTCAGGGCAAACTTGAACCCAATTTCTACAGCTGATTGATTATAAACACTAACTGAAATTCAGAAGAATTAATATTAAGATCATCCACTATTTCTTGAATCTGCCCCAAATAAACCATAGTGACACTTTTCCTGAGCCGCAATCAATTTGACAATATCAACCGGAAGCATTGCCCTTTTATCCTCGAGCATCATGTTTGGTTGCGATATTAACACATCCTCAAAGCTTGCATCCTCGATCTTATAGTGATTAGCTAGCACCAACTACATTGCCTCAACAAACTAATATATCAAAACATTAATGCTACAAATAACTAAAAACCCAATCAATAAAAGAAGCTTGATTACTGTTTTACGTAGAAGAAACCCAACTAAGTTTTTATGCTTACATATACGACGGAAATAGACTTCATCCAATTAATAAGTCTTTAAAAAATCCGTTATTATATCGAGTGTTGATCGTAGATGTAGTTAGGCGAATTTTCATGAAGATTATGTTGTCATGACCGTTGGCATAAATACGTTGGGTAAAATATGCTTGCCAGTGTCAAAAGCGGTGACGAGGGTTTTTTCGAGATATACCATTTCGTGTCGAGGGGTTATGGTTGTGAGTTTGTTAATCTTTAGAGATCTCAAAGTCTTCCTTGTGATCAAGATTGTTATTAAGGCAAGTGTTGAAGTTATAGAAGGGCTCGTATATAAGGAGGGTGGTGGCTTTAAGCATCAGGCTGCACATAAATGAAGGCGAAACCTACTCATTGAATTGAAGAATGAAGACCGCGAAACTCATGTTTATTATCTAGAGAGCATTCTTGTATTAAGAGAAAAATATGCTCGTGTGTAGTGTAGGTCGATTATTATTCAGTATTCATTACTCTTCTAAGCCCAATGTCACGGTTGTTCACACATGGATTGTGACAGATATCAGTATTTTCTTTGAGATTGTATTCACATTGATGCTTTGAAGTTAGTATTGGGATAGTCATTGGAAGTAACACTATAGATAGGAGTTCCTAGTCTTAGAAGCTAAGGCAGAAGGTTGAATTAGGGCATCGAGAAAGCATTAGATCGTTTGTATAAGACCACACTTATATGCTTGAAATAGTGGGAAGTTTCTCTCTAGGGCTAGGCCCCCAGGGCGTGAGTGACGTTACTGTGGGCAAGCAATCTTGGTATGTTTTTACATTCTTGTCGCTACTTTATTGTATTTGATATTTGATTGTGTGATCAAGTCGTGTTTTGTGGTCGGACATATTTATGGAAAGAGTTCACTTTTCAATTGGTATCGGAAGCGGACACTTTCGACTTACAGTGAGATCAAGCGAATTCTCGAGACATGGGCCAGGTTAAAGAAGGAGGTTCTATTCTGAAAACCTCATGATTGAATTAGGAAGAATTATCACATTGGAAAGATAGGATGAGCCTTTTCTCAAATCTATTGATTCAAGACACGAGTAATAATTCTTGGATGGACACCTCCAACAAGTGGATGAAGAAGGAGGAGAAATTCTTGGCCACGAGGCTAAGAAAGGACCCTGCCGAGAAAACTAGTTAGCTCACAGGAAATAGTAAGCATTGAATGTTATGTTCACAGTACATTGATCAAATGTGTTTTCAAAATAGTTACCACTTGCACTATTGCCAGGAAGCCATGGATATTCTCCCAAAGCGCATATGAAGGAGCTGCTGAGTAAGAATGTCAAGACTCGACAACTAACAACTGAATGAAAGCGCAGAATGGAAGAAGATAGAATGCGCTTATAGCACTAGAATAATGCCTGTAAATGAAGCATTTTCACTTGAAGCCATATCAAATACGAAAAGCAAGTTAGAAAGGTACTAAAGATCCATTCCACCAAGATTTGAAAGTAAGGTTACGGCAATAGAAGAAGCCCAAGATCTTAGTTTTATGCGGCTAGATGATCGGTAAATCTTACTACATATGAGATGAAGGAATGGGCTGCCCGAACTGCAAAGAGAAGAAAGGGATTGCACTAAGTGTTGGCTACAAAGGAATGGAAGCTTGCTAAAGCTAAGAACTTCAACAAAACCATGAAAAGGTTTAATAAAACATCTTTTGCGGGAGGTATTAACTTTCTAGTAGTTACTTGGCAAGCGGTTGTGATGAAAAAGGATCAAAGCAAAATCATAGGAGGAATGGCATAAATGGGACACAACCACAACAAAATCAACAATTCCAAGGGAGTGGAATTCAATGTAGAGAATGTGAAGGTTTGGACACATTCCAAATTCAATATTAAACTACGCTGAGAAGCAAACCGGGAGTTACTACTCTACCGTTACGATGATGACAACGATGAGGATGAAGGAAATCTAAGAAAACTTACCTTTGTTCACTTGCTGGTCCATCAAAGCATTGAACATCCAACTATATGTCTGTCGATCGGCAGTCTAAGTGATGATGAAGGAGAGGCGTGAGGAGGAATTGATAGCCAACTATCAAATGTTATTTCAAAATGGACCAAAATTAACTTCATAGCTACACCTTGGTAGAAGCTGAAAAGAACAAAAATTTGATTGTACAAAATATGAATCTTGTCAAAAGAAATTGAAGAACAAAAGGCCGAGATTAATTTCTTGGGGAAAGTCAGAAAACCATGACGGAGGGCATCAAAATGATGAATTCCTAATCTTTAAAATTCTGGATGAAATCTTGGAAAAAGGAAAAAGAATACATTTAGATCTGGAATAGGGTGTATAGAAAATGCAAGAAAGACTCGATCCACCATGTGGATACCCTCAAAGGACACTCTCAACCAACAAATTAGGGCTTGGAGAAAAAGGGGTAGTTGGAAATGCTATCATTGCGGAAGAAGGGGACATATATAGCGTCACTATTATAAACTACATAGTAAAGGACAGAAATGAAGTATCATATACCTAGAAAGGAGTGGGTAAGGAAGGAACTGTACTAAGTAATGTAGTGTTCCTCTCTAAAGGCTCTTGCTTGGGAGGGGGTGGTACTTTGGCGATGGTTGCTCCAAACACATATTTGGAAACAAATCATCTGAGGTAACATAAAAGAAATCACAGTGTGTGCGCTGGAGGCGAGGAAAAAGGAAGAATTGTAGGAAAAGGGTGTCTTAGTGTGGAGGGTACTTGGTGAGAATGTATTATTAGTGGATGGATTATTTGTAAACCTCGTGATGTCGGTCAGTGTGATGAAGGGATGAAGGTTGCTTTCACCAAAGATATGTGCGTGGCAAGTAATGCTCAAGGAGAACCAATTATGAAGGGAAGCAGATCAACAGACAATTGCTACTTATGGACATCTCACAAGAGCATGTCATGTAAAGTGGATGATGAAGTGGACCTTTGGCACAAAAGATTAGGACACACAAACTACAGAAATATTCAACAATTGATCTCAAAAGAAGCTGTAAGGGGACTTCCTCAGATGAACATAAAAGAAAAAACTTGTGGTGAATGTCAAGTTGGGAAGCAGACCAAAGTGTCCCACCAATTGTTACAACAAGTGGTTACCACTAGAATACTGGAGCTATTACACATGGACTTAATGGGACCAATGCAGGTAGAAAGTGTTGGAGGAAAGAAGTATATATATGTTTGTGTCGATGATTATTCACGATATACTTGGGTCGAATTTCTTCGAGAAAAATCCGATGCCTTTGAGGTGTTTCAACAACTGGCCACTCAACTACAGAGAGAAAAAGATCGTCAAGCCCCCAGAATCCAGTGATCATGGAAAGAAATTTGAAAATTCTCGCTTCATAGGGTACTGCGACATAGAAGGAATAAGGTATAGTTCTCAGCTCCTATCTCCACGAGAAAAATGGGATTGTCGAAAGAACATAACCATCAAGAAATGGCTGAAGTAATGTTGCATGCAAAAAATTCACGATAAAATTAAAATGAGAGAGTACATCATCTGCATGCTATATTCCTGATAAATTACTTTTTCGACGGTACAAACAATACAAAATATGAAATTTGGAGGGAAGGCCCGGTGTTCAATATTTTCATATCTTTTGGTAGTGTTGTTACATTCTTCAGCCGATGAGAACAAAGGCAAAAATTAAAGTATGAAGATGAAGGAATATTTCTTGGATACTCGAAATAGCGAGGCGTCTGAGTGTACAACAAACGGACACAAACTATCATGGAGTCAATAAATGTCAAAGTCATCGATCAAGTTGAAAATCCAGAAGAAGAAGACGAAGAAGAGGCAGCCGCTGTCAATCCAAGTCACATTGCGATGGGAACAACCGGTTCATGAAAATGAAAACAACTCATTGTTAGTAGAATGACTTGGTGGAGCCGATTGCACGTATTCAGAAGACTCATCCCATCAGTAACATAATAGGCGAAACAGGGTAAGGTCCACCACAAGACAAAAAGATAGTTGATTGCGAGAAAAATGCATTTGAGTTACTTGCGAAACATGCTTAACATCAAAATCGAACCAAAATGAAATTGCTTTTCATGATGAAAATTGGATCAATGCCATGCAAGAAAGAAGCGGGTACAATTTGAGAGAAATGAAATAAAGGAATTAGTGCCAAGGCCAAAAGATCACAATGTTAAAGGAACAAAATGGATCTTCAGAATAAATCGTGAAAATGAGATATTGAAAGAAATAAAGCCCAATATTATATTCTTCGAGGAATGCAGCTCGAGTTGAGGGAATTGACTTTGAAGAAACATTTGCTCCAGTTGCTAGAATGGAAGCCATCAGATTACTGCTTGCTCTAGCTTGTCTTCTAAAATTCAAGCTGTATCAAATGGATGTCAAAACTGCCTTTCTAAATATATAGTCAAGAAGAAGTGTATGTAAGAACTTGAAGGCTTTGAGGATTTGTCGAGGGAGATCAGTACACCAGTAAGGAAAGGTACTCTATGGACTAAAACAAGCTCCCAGAGCATGGTATGAAAGGCTAACTATCTATCTGCTATACGAGGAGAGTTGATAGTACCTTAGTATAAAATGGAGAAAATTAATTAATTGGCCAGGATACATGTCGATGACATTGTTTTTGGTGGAGTGTCGAAACCAGTGGTAAAACAATTCATTCAACGGATGGAAAATTTGAATTTGAGATGAGCATGGTAGGAAATTGAAATTTTCTTGAATCAGTTAATGTTGAAAGGATAGCATATTCATCTCCCAAATCAAAATATTGCAACATTATGCAGAAATTTGGTCTTGAGAATTACTAATCAAAAGAAATTACATATGGCGACTCGTATGAAGATTACAAGGATGAGAATGGAAATAAAGTTGACATTCGCAACTATAGAAATGATTGGAAGTCTTCTTTACTTAACGGCTAGTAGACGACATTACTTTTCGGTTGGAGTATGTGCAGGTTTAACCCTTTAAAGAAAGCGGCGAATCTTGTGAAGAGGATTATTAAATATGTACAAGGTGCTCTCAGCATGGAGTGTGTATCGTTGACACTAACAATTCTCTTGTAGGAATCTGTGATCTTTATTAGCGAGGAAATGTAAGGATAGAAAAAGCACTTCGGGGGATGTTTTAACATTGAAATAATTTGTTAAATAAATAGTTCGATCAGCGAGAACTACGTATCTCTATCACAGTGGCAGGGGCTATATTGCGGCGGAAGTGGATGTACTCAACTATTATGGATGAAGCAGATGATTGAGGAGTATGGTGTCAATCCAGGTGTTATGACGCTCTCTTTGTGATAACGTGAGTGCCGTAAGTATTTCAAGAATCGGTTAACCTGACGAGCAAGCTTTTTTTTTTATCGATATAGGCATCACTTCATAAGAATAGGTAAATAAATTAAGCGGAACACGTTAGATGTGACAAGCGATTCTTGATATTTTTACCAAAGGTTTTGGATATGAATCAATTCGAGTACCAAAAAGCCACCTTAGGCTTGTGGCTGGTATAAACAATGCTTAACTATCTTCTTTGTTATAGCACTCGTGAGAGAGCCAAGTGTTATAACGGTGTTGGACTACCAGGCTCGACAATTATGTTTTGAAGTGGCGGTTAATCGAGAATTTATTGCTTGCGGCTTTATTGAAGAGCATTAGTACAACGATTCTTACTGCGCGCTCCTGGCTTCGTCATCAGCTCGCGCAATTATGCTTTTCCAAACTTCCTCCTTCCAAAAATCAAAATCTTTCGGGAAGAAACCTGCAAATCCAAAACACTTTTCTTCTCATGAAATGCTTTCAGCCCAGCAAAAATGAAAGGGAGAACTGTTCATTTCTAGTGATCAACCCAGCAACTAATCGGAAGGACAAAATCAAGGCACGAAATTTGGGTTTTGCCTTGGAAGGACAATACGTTAGTGGGGGGCTTCATCAAGGCACGTGCGATGATCATAATGAGAGTGCCCTCCCCTCTGAAGTGAAAACAACTTTGGTAAGAACCTAAATTGTCTCTACGTCGATCCTAAAATAGACAATCTTTGAAATTCACGGAGAATCGATTAAAGCCGGAGATGGTAGTCATCATAATTCTCGGAATGTAAAATTTGAGAGGATCAAGTGTCAAGAACATTCCCATTATGCTCATGCAAGAGTCATTTGGCGGTCCTGCGTGGACGAAATCTTGACTAAATTGGGAAAAGGAAAAGTAGGAGGTAGGATTAAAAAGAGTGTTGAGGAAAAAAGCCTCCAACTTGAGATATGTTCTCGAATTTGTAAGGCAATGAATGGAGTCCTCGAAAAGATTTGGATGATGATGATGTAGTAGTTGTTTAAAGCGCGATTAGGAGGAGGAAAAAGCTTGATCTTCTTTCTTAAAACCAAGCGAGAAGGCTGCGGGGATTGAAGAAAGGTAGAGCCAAATCGATGATCAAAAGCGATTTGGAGAATCAAAATGCATAAAAGAGCAAAGGATAAGAGAAAGAGGCAAGAGGCCCACTGTTTCTAAGGAACAAAAAAATTGACAATATACCTAAAAGAAGAAAAGGGATCAACATTTACGAGACCTACTGGGAAAAAGCTAAAGACAAGTTCGAGTGGATGATGAGATTCCGAGGGAAGGAATCTGTACTTGTCAAGAAAAAGTCCAAAGGGAAAATGAAGTTGAATGATGATCCAAAATAGAATAAACAACGGAAAAATTGCCAAAGGGAATTGATGAAGTATCCAGGAATCATGTTTAGTCGAAGAAAATGAGGAGGTCGGATGGAATTACATTTGTGCTAGGAAGATTCTCCAGGAAAGGCGGCTCTGCGAGAAATTTCTGAGCAATCAAGCGTACATGGACATTATGTGCTCCCAGGCGGGATGTTGACTATTTCACAGACATTGGTCCTCATTGGCCAAGCATTGTAAGGGAATTTATTTATGTCTGTCCCGGAAAATTGATCCAACAAGCACCATGTTTCACAAAGTAAAGGTGAGGGGTATGATGTTCAACTTTAGTCCAGAAATGATCCATGGCGTTATGATGTACCTGATAGAGGTATTTGGATCAACTCGAAGTTAAATGATATCATCGGACGCAGGTGGTGTGATGGCGGATGATGGCAAACAAAGGTCAACTACAAGCCCTCATCTCTATTCAGTATCATCATTCATAAGATGTGTGCAAATCTTATTCCTACCTCGGAAATAATACTAAATGTGAGTAGAAGCTATAGGGAGAGTAAATGTATGTGATAGGGGATTGTTCAAGAACTAAATCTTGGAAGGATCATCTTTGATCAAATTGTAGACCATGCTAGGACTGGGGCAAAATTGAAGCCCGTTGAAAACTCTGGCGATGTAGTCGTGATTTGCAGCGTCACGAAATCTTGAAAGCAGAAGATGGACCAGGCGATGATGCTAAGACAATCACCATCACTGACAAGCTGAATTCTGGCAAGAGAGTGGTAGATGTGGAAATGAAAATTCGAAAAAATCTGGTGCTAAGCTTTTGAGGGAGGTTCTTTAGCATTGATCAAAGCCTATGAGGATGAGAAGAAGACGCTGGAGACTGATATACAGCAAAAGAAACTTAGGGTGGCCGAACTTCAAGCCAAAATTCAAGCCTTATGATTCTTTGTCCCTCCATTTGTCAAGACCTTTGAGAATCTTGTTAGTCTTTGAAACTTTACCTAATGTTGGTCGGTGAGACTTCTCGGTCTCCATGTAATCTAACTTGCGGGCTTTGTTTTTATGCAAATAGGGAGTAGTTAGTGGTATCCCTTATTTTTAGTTCGGACTATTTGTTTTTACATTGTTTTTTGTGTTGTGATATTGTGACCCAACACTTGACAGTTAGTCGATATCTAATGTTTGTGTATTTGCATTGTTTTCTTTCTTGTGTCTTACCTCCGAAAGGAAAAGAGGTATTGGGGAATTTGTCATGAAAACTTCGCTGAGGGGAGTTTCTTGATCGTAGATAGTTGGCTTGAGTTTCATGAAGATTATGTTGTCATGACCGTTGGCATACGACAGTTGCATTAAGATATCTCTTGCCAAGTGTCAAAAGCAGTGACGAGGGTTTTTCGGATGTCACCGACTTGCATTAATCAGAGGGTTATCAGTTCTTTGTCTTTGAGATTTGTTAATCTTTAGAGATCTCAAAAGATATTCATGGCGATCAAGATTGTTTATTAAAGTAAAGTGTTGAAGTTATAGAAGGGCTCACATACTTATGGAAGCGTTGGCTTGCATCAAACTCTTGCCTTACTTAAATGAAGGCAGCTCCTGAGGGCCTACACTATTTAAGACGTTGAATTGAAGAATGAAGACACTTTGAGAAACTCATGTTTATTATCACAGAGAGCATTCTTGTATTAAAGAAAAATATACTCGTATTGTGAGTGACAGGTCAATTGTGTTAGAAGCATTCCTACTCTTACCAACTAATATGGTTGTTACAACACATAGTTGTGACAATCGTCAGAGTATTTCTTTGAGATTGTATTAAATCGAATCTTTGGGATAGTATCGACAAGGGAGTAACATATTAATAGTCTTAGAAGCTAAGATTGAAGGTTAGTTAGGACATCAGAAAGCGTGGATCGTTTGTATAAGGCCACTTGTAATAACTTCAAGAATAATTGGGGGAGATTTCCTCTACGAGGAGCTAAGCTACCCCCGAGGCGTAGGTGGCGTTGCAGAGGCTGAGCAAACAATCTTTAATTGCTTATTTTACATTTCTTGTCGCTTTGCTATTGTATTTGTTGATATTTGATTGTGTGATCAAGTGTTTTGGTATTGGTGGACACTTGGCTGATATGGAAGAGTTCACTTTTCATCAAGTTTCACACTTTCACGTAATTACTGTGTTTTTTAATCCTAATTCTCACGAGTTCTTGATAATGCGAAAATGTCGGCCGGCATAAATAAGGCAATAACCGTTTTTTCTTTTCCATTTTATTTGATACCATTACTTGTTTAACAATATCTTGTACTAATACGGATGTATATTAAATCTTGTAGAATGTGTTACTCGGTCTTAAAATAATGTATAAGATCTTAGTCTGACTATCATAGATATATAAATTAAATCATCTCAATTTGTAATTATTACTTTAAGAATAGAAAAATAAATAGAAAATAAGAAGAATAGATAAAGAGATAAAAAGAATTTTTTAACTCCAATGAAAAGCGTTAATGATGATAAATTAAATGGTCACTTATAATGAGATTCAAAGTTTAGGTAGATGATCAATTAAATTGAGATGGAGATAGGACTTTTGTTTTTCGTATCTAACTTTAACAATTAATAACTAATTAATTACATGATGAAAAATTGGCATTTACTTTTATGAAAATATGTTTAAAGAAAAATTTATTGATATCAGTTTTACATTTTTTGAAACTCAAAAAAATAATAGTTAGCGATTATTAAAGTTGGATGCGCAAAAGATAAGCGTCACATAATTTGGTGGAGTAAGTCGGAGTAATAAAATTCGGGGCCCGTGCTTTCCAAGATTTGTAGAGTGACAAGTGTTTTTAATTGATAATATATATTAGTACATAAACTAAAACAAGTAATCCCATAAAAAAAATTATATTATAAATTATGTAAATTTTATGCTATAGATATAGCTATAGAGTTAATGTAAATTTCATTCTAAGTATGATCGAATTACGATTTTATCCGTGTTGGTGACATTATTGTAGGTTTCACTAATTATAATAATTTAGTCCCCCAAATGATTGTAACATCCCAATTATTTAGATACACATGTGACATATTATTTTATATGATTTACATGAATCATGTTATTAATTGATACTGACAATAAATCAACAGAGATTGACTTGATATCCGACAATAAACCACCGCCCCTCTTACTTTAGCGCCTGCCTACCCGACACGAACTTCCAGAATCGGTGAACACAAAATAAAGCACAAATCGAGTTGGTCTTACATGCAATCCAAGAACTCAAATTTATTATCATAATCTTAAATGGGAATGTCACCCATTTCGTTAGCAAGAAACCATCCACAGAGCCCATCAATTTGATGAAAATGTTGACACAGAGATAGCCAATTTTCTAAACATATAACGAATATGAAAATTGTTTAGAGGGAGGGGGTTAGGGTTAAGGGGGTAGGGTGTGTGTGTTAAAGAAGAAAGTGATAGGGGCTTATTTTAATTATGTAAAATATTTTAAGATGTGACCCCTATTCTTTTGTATTGTTAGGGTAAAATAGTCATTTTAACTATTTAAAGGTGGAAAATTTTGTTTAAGTCACCAGTTAAGAGCGATGGATTCGGTGTGCTCAGACAAGAAGAATAGTATAGAGACTGTCGAGGATAAGATGAATAGTTCAGGACCCGATAGTTCGGGGTTGTATCGACCAAAAAAGCCAATATAATATGCTAATTACTAATGTTTTATCATATTCTAAATACATTAACATAAGAAAACATATTGAATGCACTTATTGTGTATGAAGCACGTAATGAAGTGGTGGAAAGGCATTGCTAATTAGGATTTAAATTAAGCTAAGCGGATGCAAAACTGTTGTCAAGAGGGTTTGGAGTTGCTTTTGTTGGTGCATGAAGACTAATCACTAGAGAAATCCCAGTTATTCTAGAGTACAATCAATTGAAAATAATTGAGTAATAAAAAGGGAAGGATAGAAAAAAGTGGGCCCGGATTCAACGTATCGAATGGTCATTAATGGGTATTGATTTGTTACCTATTTGAGACTTTTCTTGAAGACAAATTAAATAATTTATGGTAAATAATTAATGTAACAATTAATATTTGCCTTTTAGGTTTATTTGAGAAATCTATAAATACCCTCTTGTTGTGTAGTAATTTTATGTGAGATATCGGCTGTCACCAGTGAGGATTAAAATAGAAATTCATGAGGGCACCAAGAAAGAAAAAATATTAAAGGGACTTGTAATTGGAGTTCACCGTATACATGAGAAAAATACCCAATTAAGATATCTTTTCTAAAGATAAAGTGTATTAGCACATCTATCGCTAGATGGTAGAATACGGGATTTTACTCGATCACATGTCAATTCTTCTGAAGTTATTAGTGGATCTGCGGCATGTTGGATTAAGCTACCGTATTGAGGGTGAACGAGGTAAATCTTGTGTTGTTTATTTCTGAATTTATTCTTTCTATTATTGTCATTAATGAATTAGTGGATTCTCCCGATCATAATGGATCTTAGTAATTAGTATAATTGTTGATACCTGATTATTCTTAATTACAGGTTAAGATCATGGCGTTGTGTATCTGGCGGGATCCGAGTTACTTTCGATTCACGAGGTTGCCCATATGATCATAGGATTCCTAACAATTAGTATCAGAGTGAGGTTTGGATGGTTTGAAGGCTATTCAGATGTTGTATGACAGGGTTGAAAGAATGGTGTTGATACAAGATGTGAAGTTGCTAGATAGGATTAATATGGTAAGAAGATCAATTTGTCTCTTAGGTTTGATTAAGCATATGTTGGCGTTGGAGATATCTTGGAAGGTTCATCTTAAAGATGGAATGTCACGGATATACATGGTATGAGTGGTGTGAATTGGCACAACACAAGTTATCACTAATGATTGGGAAGGGTCATCGATTAGATGAAAGGATCCTAGATGAAGTTTGTGACATGGGTGATGTGAGTTTCTAGGTTTATCAAATGGTTCTATGGAAGATTGGAGTATTAGATTTGTTGTCCAGATCTAATTGGACTAATCTTGCTCAGAACGGATTTTGAAGATGCGACTTAGGATCATGTAGATTCTAATGTCGGTTTTTCAAAAGTCACGATGAAAGGGCATTGATGGATACGTAGGATCAAGTTGATTACGGTTGTGTGGATTCATCGGGTATCGAAAGATATGATGGAAGATCCGCGATGAAGTTTGGGGAGTCATTGAGTGTTCGTGAGGAGCATTATTAGGTACGGTCGGGGATGGGCTGTAGTCGAAAAGGGTTCATAAAAGTATAGTAGATCTTTTGGTGGGGATGGCTAGGAAGAACTTTATGGGAGATGGGTGTATAAGCCAAGGTGGAAATCGACATGGTAGTTTCACGAGGTGGTAGAAAGCAGCTTGTCAGTGGCATAAGTTTCTGGGGTGTTAGAAGCGTTTGTTGTAGGTAAAGTCTAGGTTGAAGAATGCATTAAAGATACTCTGGAAGTTTTGGGATGCCATGAGATGCAACTGAAGGCGTGTTGCAGTTATTATCCGGGGTTAGCTAGCGTGTTTCAAAGGCGCATGTAAGAGAGTTTCCAACCTCTTAAGATTTAGCTAACTGAAAAAAATAATTAATCAATGTGATTAAGTGGGAGTTGTCGGCCGACAAGGAAAAGAAGAAGAAGAGAGATTCATTAATGACCAATCATGCTTGGAGGATTTCCAAGGTATCTTGGAGAAGATCTAGTAGATAAAGAAAGAAAATGGTGTTATTTGAATGTGGTGAAAATTCCAACGGGCAAAAGATTTGGCTATGTCTTTTCGATAGTCAAGTTGATGGCATTCAAAGTTGTTTTGGGATTGGTGAAAAATGCATTGAAGTCAGGGATCAACTTCAGTAGGAGTTTGAGGATGATGAACTTCGGAGAAAACTGACTGCAATCTTTGAGATTGAACACGGTGATCCCGATTAGTCTTCAAGTGGGGGATTGTTGGTGCTTAAAGACTACTCACTAGAGAAGCCAAGATTATTCTAGAAGTCTAATCAATTAAGGAAATAATTTGGGAACAAGAGAAGGGAAGGATGGAAAAGTGGACAGATTCAACGTATCGAATCGTCATTAATGGGTATTGATTTGTTACATATTTGAGACTTTTCTTGAAAGCCAAATTAATTAATTTATGGCAAATAATTAATGTGACAATTAATATTTGCCTTTTAGGTTTATTTGAGACATCATAATCTACTCTTCTTGTATAGTAATTTTTGTGTGAGATATCAGCGCCTGGTGAGGATTAAAATAGAGATTCATGAGGAGAAAAATATTACGATGGAGCCTTGGTGAGGTTTTAAATTGTTTTATGAAAACATCCAATTGAGATATTGTGTTTCTAGAGATTTGAGTGTAGCACATCAATTGCTAGATGGTAGGAATAGGGTTCTTAAAGTGCGTGTAATCGATTCTTCTGAAGTTATTAGTGGTTACTGCGATAGTGGATTAATTTCTCATATTGAGGTGAACCGGGATAAATATTGTGTTGTTTATTTCATGATTTATTCTTTTTGTTATTATAAGTATGCGGAATGGTAAGGACGCCGATCCTAATGGATCTTAGTAATTGGTGTAATTGTTGATGCATAATTATCCTTAATTAAAGAGGTTAAGATCATGGCGTTGTGTATCTTGGGCGGGATCAAAGTCCGCATGATTATGGAGTTGCCAATAACGGTGTAGAATTCCTAATAGCTTTCACAATCTTTTTGCTTCATGGAATTTGATTTTATGATGCAAATTGAAATTCTAGTTTGTATTATCATTACATGTTATGCAAGGAACAAGTCAAATCATTTATTGGTAAAGAAACATTATAAATTTTAATAGATTGAATAAAAGATAATACGCTAACTATCAACATGTTATCATATTCTAAATACTTGAAGAGAAGAAAATATATTTAATTCCTATATGTATTTATCATTCTTGTTATGAAAAAATGCTTGTATTATATAATAACTTTGTTATGAACTTGTTATTGATAATTTTGAAGAACAAATCAATAATTATCATGAATATGTAACAAATTTGAAACAAGTCTTATGAAGCGGTTGCGAAGTAGATTTATGAGCTTCGATGTTGATGAGGGTTTGATTGGAATAGTTGCGATTCCCGTACGATGGCATTGCGACATACATAGGTTAATAAAGAAATTTGTAATGTTAAGAACATCGTGTAAAATCGTTTTGAATTGTTAGGTCAAACAAAGTGTCATATTTTGCAATGGTTGAAGATTAAAAATTTAAACAAAAATTAAAATAAATTTTATTTGTAAACTCATTGCAAACTCGTTGGCAACTTGCAAAGTGAAACGGTTAGTTTGAACATTTACTGATATTAGATCAAAATTTTTCTAAACGGGTTTGTACACCCTTTGTAAAGTTATGATAACCTTCTTTTCAAAATACCGTTCTCGGCATTAGTCAGACCAGCATTCGCCTAGTAGTGCAAATATTAACCCAGACACGACACTTCGTGACCAAATTGACGAATTAACACATAAATAAGTTTGATGATGCGGGCTTCCTTAGAAAGGAAAAGATATCCTAGTCCCTAATATGGCTAAGCCAACTATTGAAAGGGTTTTAGATAAACAAGTTGAACGTAATTTATCAAACTAATCACTCTTTTGAAAAGGGTGTCGCATTGACTGAGAGCGAACCCGTAGTTTAGCAACGGGATCGTCCCTAGCATTTGAGGAATAAAATATGATCACGAAATTTCCTTTGTCAAGCAAATGAAAGGGTTTTGCAATCGTATGTTTTTGTTCAAAAAAGAAACTTAAGCAGCATTTAAATCGTTACGAGACCCATTCTGAGAATGAAATGAAAGGCGTGGCTAATGAAACATGTGTTGCTAACCCGTGATGAGAATTCATGGTTTCAAAATCGTCAGCGTATATAATTGCTTCTATTCCTTCTTATCCTAAATAACATAATCGAGCTTGTACTTTATGTTTAAAATTTAATAACAATAATCCAAAATCATATATTAATACTTTGTTAGCACAAAATCAAATGGTGTGTAAGATGAACAATATAGACTAGAACAAGGTTTCTCGAAAGACACAAATATAACTACAAAAAATCTCAATTCTTAACCAAATATTTCTCATTATGAAAATGAAAGCTTCTCTCGATCTCTCATAATTGAAATCCTTTGACCACGTCACAGCAAAAATAAATTAAATGAAAATCATTTACAACACTTTTCATTAGGAAAATTACCTTCAAATTAAGTACACTAAAAATGTAACGACCACTTACCAGTCGTGCATACACCGAAGTTAGATGCGTCATCAACTTTGTATATAGTCCTGTCGATGGTTGACCACGAAAAACACATGTTTAAAAACCGGTAGAACGACAATTTGATAAAAATAGAATAGGTTGGCCAGCTATCGACATACGAAATGTAACCATCATTGGCATTCTTGCTTAAACCCAAAACATAAAACACCACAGCAACCAAGTCTGAAATGTGCAAAACATCTTACAATTTCAACATTTCCCGGCCGAAAATAATAGCTTGTTTACAGAAAAATGAAAAGAGAATCTTTGCCAGGATCCTAGCCACCGTCTCTCACCTAAATAAAGTCACCGGTACTAAAGAACTCAAGCTGCTTCCCACGGGGCTGTCAATCGAAGGTAGGAAAGGGGTAAACTCGTGACTTGAGTGAAGCGGATCACTTTCGGATGATGGCTTACCCGTATCGAATGGCCGTATCTGATGGAAAATATATGTAGGTACTTAGCAACAAATTGGGTAAAATACGGTTATACAAATATGAATGCAGAAATATGCTAACTATTCCAAGACATCTAGCGGAATACTCATCGAAATAAATGCGCCTTGAGAAAACTTCGACTTCACGTAACTTCGCGGGCCTCACATGCATCACATAATCAAACACGTAACCGGTAAAATTCACCCAACCGTTAACACGACCACAAATAATGGTGATTTACACAAAAAATGGAACCACAATAACATCATATATAACAATTCATCATTTTTTAAGCGGAGGCTTCATACCCGAACGCAGCAACAACATAATTTCAGCGGAGCTCACCTTGAACACCCGACATCGCGTATCACTTTCGGCGAGCTCACCGCCCGAACACCCGCATCATCTCGGCATCCTCAAATCACACAATTCACAAATCGCACATACAATGTCAAACATACAACTTGACACACAATAGTCTCAAAAGTAGCGTCATTATCACCTGATACAACAGAACAGACAAAACCTATACTTTCGAGCATAGATATACTCCAGTCGTCCATAACACAAATATACTCAAACATGGAACACACTCGAAGCATAAACATACTTTCGAAATTACGTTTTAAACATAAATATACTCAAACATGAATACCCTCGATAGCAGCATGCATGAAATAAATGCAATCATTACTGAAACAAGTCAACATTTCATAGTCGCTGACTATACACGGATAAGTTCATAACTGCAGTCTGTTGTCACAACCAATTTACCGTACCACTGCGCTCGAGCATAAATAAGATATGAAGCAGGTGATAAATCCCCACGCAGCTAGTACGCTGGCGCCCAGCGATCGATCGGTCTGCGTTCACAAGTCAGTGCGAGCGGACACATTACAAAATAAAATCACAACTGCGTAACCATTTCGGCCACTTTATCTGATTTAAATACCGGGCTTTTAAACTAATTTCGTTATAAATTACAACTTACGTAAAGATTACCCGGTTATGTTTCAATATGATCTAGATGATAAACCTCGCTGCAGACTAAAATTGGTAATGGAGGCCTATATCTTATTCAACCCCCGACATTTCTAAATAATTTCAATATTTAAATTTTAGGCCTTCCCGATCAATTTAACTATAACTCTCTGACCCGCAGTAATCACTAGGATTGGGTTTTACTACGAAATCCTCGTTAATTCCAACCTATTTCTTCCCAACACTCTGTAACTCATATTTGTATCTCAAAACAAACACAATAATGATCCATTAACTTATTTATATAATCCACACACATTTTATGAAAGTCAACTCCACGATCACCCAAGAAAGTCAATTCAACATAACAGCACTTTCTACCCCAAATATCAATCATTATAAATTCCTATATTTCAATTTAAGCCTAGGCAATAATTCTATTCAATAATTCATCCAAAAATTCCAAAGTCAACCCAAAAGTTCAAAAAGTATTTGTCACAAAAACATTCAAATTTCACATTGAAACACCATATTTCAATCAAGAATAACTAATCTACAACCTAAGAATCAATTGGAGCAATAAAATTCAAAATATCAAAAGTCAACGAAAGTCAAAGTTTGGAGATTTCACAAAATACTCAAAAATATCGCACCTTTTTTACCTTGAAAGCAGCCAGGGAATGATGAGGAGCTTCTCCGAGAAGTGCAACTCAAAGCTTGAGGATTGAAGGAAAATTGAAAAGAAAAAAATAAAAAAATAAAACAAGAGGGGAACTCGTTGTAGTGCGCTTGAGGAAGAAAGAAGAAAGAAAAGAATGGTTTGGGCTTATTTGTGGTTTTCTTAAGTAAGGTTGGGCCCGATAGCTGACGATTGCTCAGCATTTTAATTCGATGCGTTCTTACCGTTTTAACTTATTTTAGACAATCAAACTTCTAGCATTAACATTCTTGAATATAAAATATTAAGTAGTCCCAAATTTAAGGAAATAAATTAAAATCTCATATTTTGGTTTATTAATTAGCAGTAGATTACCGGTTTTTAAAAAAAAAAAGACTAAATTCAAAGGCACAAAATAATTGCTTCGAAATAACTAACTATTTTATTAGCCCCAAAATACTTGTTACAATCTACCATGATAAAATTTTCACCGTGTATGTATCATTGATTTTGATCAATAAAATGCACATATTGTATAATAGTATTGTTATAAACTTCTTATTTTACATTAAAGAAATCAAAATTATCACATAGTTGCTTAATTGCCCACGGACATATAAAACTCATTGCAAACTGTATGAGTTATTGATAATGGGGTTTGATATTGGTGAAAATAACTCTACCCAATACCAGCTACAAATAAAATTAAACAACAACTAACTTCCAAGAAGAATCACATATATATCTTATAAAATTAACAAATACATTTTAATTCTTACATGTATTTATCATCCATGTTAAGAATAAAATGCACATATTATGTAATGACTTTTTATGAAGTTGTTAATGTTAATTTTGAAGAACAAATCAATAATTACCGTGAATATGCAACAAAATTTGCAACAGACTTCTTAATTTGTAGCAAGTCTTATCAAGCTCGTTACCAAAGTCATTGGAAAATTAAAGGAAAGAATTTTATTGCGATAGTTATGATTGCAATCTGGCAACATTGCTAGAATCGCGATAGCATTCTGGAAATGTAATATGGCTGCAACGTCTGATGTTATAAAATCATACGATGTTGTTATGGTGTTTGGTCAAGCGAGTATAATATTTTATCCAATGACTAAAAGAATAAAATTTAAACGGCCCGAGTTAATTAATTCCTTGCAAACTCATTCTGACTTCTGTTGAAACAACTTTTAGTTGTGAACTTCGTTACGTATTCGATCCATGAATTTTCTAAAGAGCACTCTTTACAAAGTTATGGTAATCCCGTTGCAAATTGCCACCATTTTGCAAAGACTTGGTAGCATGCCGTAGCCACGTCATTTTTACAGTAGTGTAAAATTATATTCTCCCGTAATAATGACAAATGTTCTTCGAGCGATATCATTTAAGCATCGTATTTAATTAATTGATCGCCGCTGATGTGCGCTTGGAGCATTAACAATTTATAATCAAATGGAATTCGCTAGTTTATCTTTCATCGATCACGTGAAATTTAACTACTTTGGCTTTTTAAAAGTTATGAAATTTCATCTTTCATGATTGATTTATTTTCTCTGATACATAAATTAGTCCGATAAGAGACAAATTATAAAAGGAGTGAAAATATGGAGTATTCATGAGATGGAAAAGAGTAGTAGACAATTGTCATCATTTTGGAAATGAGTTAACGAACATAAAAAGTTCAAAAATAATCATTGTCATGATATCGATTTAACAATTAATGAAGAAATCTAATAGTAATATATATAAATAGTCATTGTCATAATATCGGTTTAACAATTAAAATCGTTATTTTGAATTATTTTCATTGATTAACTAATGATGTAACATGAATATGATCTAAAATATGACTTCATTCATTGAACATAGTCAATTATTGAGAAACTTGGTCTCACGTGTGAATTAAGACTTTATGGTTGGCGAATGTATTAATAACAATGCGGATTACTGTTTAAGTTGGTTGATTTTAGGATGGACTCTTGTGATTTTTAGCAAAAATCTATAAAGATCTTGATCCTAGTCGTAAGTTTTTTTAATTGGGTATTGTGTATATTTCTTTTTTTAAGTTCCTCGTCAATCGCCGTCGTGCTTACGGGCAGCTCAAAACTTTATGAGGGCCTTGATATCTTGTGTAAGGTATCGAATTTTGGATCGTTACAGTGAATTCATAAAACATAAAGAGGGCGTCAGCTGCTTGATCATGGTTCAAATTTTTATTTTCGAGATATAGTTTGGAATAGTAAAATAAGAAATATCTTCGAAAACGTATAGATACATTTAAGAAACATTGAAAACTCAAGATAGAGTTATATACTAAAAATATTGCGGCGAGAGTGGATGCTCAGCTAATATGGATGAAGCGTGATTGGGGAATCTGGTGTCAATCCAGTGTTATATTGACTCTCTTGTGATAACATGAGTGCCATAAGTATTTCAAAGAATCGGTTAACATTGAGCGAAGCCTTTGTCGATATAGAGGCGTCACTTCGCCAAGGGGCCTAGGCTGAAACAAAGTAATTCATTTGAACACGTTAGTCTTGACAATGATTCTTTGATATTTTTACCAAGGTTTGGATATGAATCAATTCAATTTTAAAAGCCACCCATAGGCTTATGAACAAATAGCAACTATCTTCTTGTTATAACACTTTCATTGAGAGCCAAGTGTTATAACGATCGGATACCAAAGGCTCAACAATTATGTTTTGAAATTGGCGGTTAATGAGGAATTTATTGCTTGCGGCACTTTATTGAAGAGCGTGGTACAACGATTTAACACCACGCTCGCAACTCGTCATCCCATTTCCCCGCGCATGAATTCACTTTCAGCATAGAAACACTCGAACTTCCTCCTTCCAAAATAAAATCTTTCGGAAAAACCTGCAAATCAAAACACTTTCTTCCTCCTTCAAGATGGCGAGAACAAAGGGAGGAAGTCGGAGGAGCAAGGATTACGCTCCGCGTATTGTAAAGCCAGAAAGGGAGAACTGTTCACTACAAACAATCCCGACCCAACAGCAATGGAAGGACAAAATCCAAGGCACGAAAATTTGAGGTTTGCCTTGGAAGGACAATGCGGTGGTAGGGGGAGACTTCATCAGGCACATCTTTGATGATCATAATGAGAATCTTATACTGCAAGTGAAACTTATTTGGTAAGAACCCTAAATTGTCCTCTACGATGCAGTCTAAAATAGGCAATCTTGAAATTCTGGAGAATCGATTAAAAGCCGGAGATGGTAGTCATCATGAACCTCGAATGTAAAGAAATTTGAGGATCAAGAATGTCAAGAACATTCCCATTATGTCTAGCCCTAAGAGTCACATTTCCATGAGACCACTTTGTGGCGAAATCTTGACTAAATTGGGAAAAGGAAAGTAGGAGGCCAAGTTAAAAAGAGTGTTGAGGAAAAAAAAAACCTCCAACCCGGATATGTTCCTGGGCTGTGCAGGAAACCAAGCTATGAATGATGATGAGTCCTGAAAAGATTTCGGATGATGATGATGTAGTAGTTGTTTTACAGCGCGATCGAGGAGGAAAAAGCTTTGATCTTCTTCTTTATTAAAACAAGCGAGGAAAGGCTGCGGGGATTGAAGAAAGGCAGAACAAATCATTGATCAAGCGGATTTGGAGGAGTCAGAGTCTGAAAAGAAGGCAAAGGAGAAGAAAAAGGGCAAGAGGCCCTGTTCTGAGAAGCAGAAAATCGACAGTATGACTAAGAGAAGAAAAGGGGTCAACATTTCCGAACCTACCCAGGAGAAAGCTAAAAACGAAGTTAGTGGATGATGTAAAGGATTCGAGGAAAGAGGATCTGTCTGCACTTGTCAAGAGAAAAAAATCCAAAGAGGAAAATGAGGTGAATGATGATAAAATGAGAAATAAACAACGGAAAAATTGCCAAGGAATTGATGAAGTATCCTTGAGGGAATCGTGTTTAATTACGAAGAAAATGAGGAATTGGATGAATACATTTGCTAGGAAGATTCTCCCAATGACTCTCTGAGGAATACAAGGAACAATAAACATACATGGACATTATCATTATCGAGGAGCGAGGGGATCTTGGTATTTCCCAGACATTAGTCCTCGTTGGCCAAATGTGAGGAAATTTGTTTATGTCACATCGGAAGAATTGATCAATGGCACTATGTTTTACAAAGTAAAGGTAGAGGTATGATGTTCAACTTTAGTCGAGGAAATGATCAACAAGCATTATGATGTACACAATAGAGAATTTGTTGGATCAACTCACGAAGTTGGCAAATATCATCCGGACATGGTGGTGTGATGGCCCGGATGGCAAACAAAGGTCGACTCTGAGCCTCGTCTACCGTTTCCGAGTATCTTTGTCATTCATAAGATCGCTATTGCAAATCAACATTCCTACACCAAATAATACTAATGTGAGTGAAGCTATGGGGAGAGTCATGTATGTGAGTAGGAATTTGGTGAACTAAATGTTGGAAGGATCATATTTGATCAGATAGTCGATCATTACTAGAATGGGTACAAAATTGAAGCCCGTTGGCTTTCTAACTTTGATATGTAGTCTGTTAATTGCCCAACATCCTTAGATCTTGAAATTTGAAAGATGGACCGGGGAGAAGATGTAGGAGCTATCACCATCAGTGATAAATTGAATTCTGGCAAGAGAGTGGTAGATGTGGCAATGAAAGAATTCGAAAAATACATTGCCAAGCTTTGAGGAGATTCTTCTGCTTATTGATAAAAGTCTATGAGGATGAAAAGAAGAAGGCGTTGGAAGCGATATACAACAAAAGAAACTTAGGGTGGTGAACTTGAGCCCAAAATTCAAGCCTGTAGGCTAACATCCCTCAGCTGTCAGACCTTTGAGAATCTTTGGTGATGTGAAACACCACCTAATGTTGGTCCCGATGAGACTTCTCAGTCTCCTATGTAATCTAACTTTGGGCCTGTTTTTATGCCAAATAGGGGGAGTAGTTACGTGGTAGTCCCTTATTTGGTTCAGACTATTTGTTTTCTGTTGTTTTTGTGTTGGCGATATTGTGACCCTTTATTACGGCCGATTGGTCACGATATCTAATGTTGTGTGTTCAAATTTGTTTTAACTCTTTGTGTCTTACCTCCGAAAAGGCCAGAAGGTATTGGGGAATTTGTCATGAAAAACTCACCCCGAGGAGTTTCTTGATAAGTTGGCTTGAGTTTTCATGAAGATTATGTTGTGTGACGTTGGCATACGACACGTTGCATTAAAGATGCTCTACGCCCAAGTGTCAAAAGCGATGTGAGGTTTTCGGATGTCTCGCTTGCATTAATCGAGGGTTATCGATTTTGCTTGTCTTTGAGATTTGTTAATCTTTAGAGATCTCAAAAGATATTCGCCAGCGATCAAGATTGTTTATTGAGCAAGTGTTGTGAAGTTATAGAAGGGCTCGCATACTTATGGAAGGCGGTGGCTTTTCGCGTCAAACTTCTTGCCATAAATGAAGGCGAAACCCTCTGAAGGCCTACACTATTTAAGACCGTTGAATTGAAATGAAGACCACGAAACTCATGTTTATTATCTGAGAGCATTCTTGTATTAGAGAAAAATATACTCGTGGTAGCGGGTGTAGATTCGATTGTGTTAGAGGCGTTCCTTTGCTCTTAACTAATGTATGGTTATTCTGACACATAGTTATGACGAAATCATCGAAGTGTTTTCTTTGAGATTGTATTACGTCGAGTCTTGGATAGTATCGACAAAGGAATGCTTTATATTAATAGTCTTAGAAGCTAAGTTGAAGGTTAGTTAGGACGCTGAGAAAAGCCGTGGATCGTTTGTATAAAGACCTGGCATGGCCAACTTGAGAATAGTGGAAGTTTCTGCAGGGCTAAACACCCCCAGGGCGTGGGTGGCGTTGCACCCCGGTAGTGACAATCTTGGTGTGTTGCATTCTTGTCCTTTGCTTTATTGTATTTGATACGGTTGTGTGATCAGTGTTTTGGTATTGGTGGACACTTGGTATTGGAAGAGTTCACTTTTTCGTAGTTCCTGCTCACGTAGTCTGTGTTTTTAATCCTAATTCTCGAGTTCTTGATAATGCGAAAATCGTGACATAAATAAGGCAATAAGCTTCGTTTTCTTTTTCCATTTTATTCCAATACCATTAACATTTAACAATATACTGTACTAACACCAGATGTATATTAAATCTTGTAGAATGTGTTATCAGTCTTAAAATAATGTATAAGATCTTGGTACAACTATCATAGATATAAATTAAAATACGTCTCAATTTAATGATTATTATTTTTAAGAATGAAAAATAAAGTAAAATAAGAATGTGAATAAGAGATAAAAAATTTTTAACTCCAATAAAAAAGTTGTATTGATAAATTAAATGGTCACTTATAATGAGATTCAAAGTTTAGGTAGATGATCAATTAAATTGAGATGGAGATAGGACTTTTCGTTTTTAGTGTCTAACTTTAACCATCAAATCAATAACTAATTAATTACATGATGAAAAATTGTGAAAATTTACTTTTATGAAAATATATTTAAAGACAAATTTATTGATATCAATTTTATATTTTTTGAAATAAAAAATAATAGTTAATTGATTATCAAAGTTGAATACGCAAAAATGAAAACGTCACATAATTTGAATTGGAGATAATAAAAAATTCGGAGTAATAAGAAATTCGGGCCGTTACTTTGAAGATTTGTAGGTAACCCAAGTGTTTTAATTGATAATATATATTAGTACATAAACTAAAACAAGTAATCCCATAAAAAAAAAAAGGTATATTTATAAATTAAGTAAATTTTATGTTTTAGATATGGTATAGAGTTAATTTAAATGTCATTCTAAGTATGATCAATTTCGATTTTTATCCGTGTTGGTAACGTTATTGTAGGTTTACTACAACGGTATACATGATGTTGTAATTTGGTCCCCAATGATTGTAACATCTAAATATTTAGATCTGTAGCGACATATTATTTATAGATTTACATGAGTCATGTTATTGAATTGATACCCTGACCAATCAACAGATTGACTTGATATCCAATGATAAACGCCTCACTTGCTTGCTCTGCCTACCCGACCGCAGACTCAAATCGGTGAACACAAAATAAAGCACAAATCGGAGAGTTGAGGTCTTACATATGTAATCACATAACTCAAATTTATTATCTATAATCTTCATGGGAATGTATGACTTCATTAGCAAGAAACCATCCTGAAACCAGCCGGGCGGTAGAAAATTTTGACACACACGAGACCAATCAGTACTACTCAAACATCTTTCTTGAATATGAAAATTGTTTAGAGGAGGGTTAGGGTTAAGGGAGTAGGGTGGTGTATTAAAGAAAGGATAAGGGACTTATTTTTAATTATGTAAATATTTTTTAAGATGTGACCCTATTCTTTTTGTGTATTGTTAAGGGAGTAAAATAGTCATTTTAACTATTTAAAAGGTGGAAAATTTTGTTTAAGGGTGTCCTCGGACAAGAGCAGCGATAGTTCGAGAATTGTGCTAGACGAAGAATAGTATAGAGAACTTTGTCAGGATAAGATGAATAGGATTCGAGGACCCGATAGTTCGGGGTTATCGACCAAAAAGTCAATATAATAATAACTTCTCATGTTTTATCATATTCTAAATACATTAACATAAGAAAACATATTGAATGCACTTATTGTGTATGAAACTTTGTATGAAATGCGTGGAAAACCCGTTGCTAATTGAGTTTAAATGGCTAAACAGATGCAAAACTGTTGTCAAGAGGGTTTGGAGTTGCTTTTGTTGGTGCATGAAGACTAATCACTAGAGAAATCCAGATTATTCTAGAAGTCTAATCAATTAAGAAAATAATTAGGGAATAAAAAAAGGGAAGGATGAAAAAGTGGATTAAATGAAATGGTCATTAATGGGTATTGATTTGTTACCTATTTGAGACTTTTCTTGAAGACAAATTAATTAATTTATGGTAAGTAATTAATGTGACAATTAATATTTGCCTTTTAAGTTTATTTAAGAAACTATAAATATCCTCTTCTTGCGTAGTAATTTTATGTGAGATGCCGGCTGTCTGAGTGAGGATTAAAATAGAAGAGGTCGCGAGAGACTTAAGAAAGAAAAATATTCTGAGGGACTTGTAATTGGGTTCTACGTGTCTATGAGAAAATACCCAGGTAAGATATCTTTTTAAAGATAGAATTATTAGCACATCCCAATAAGCTAGATGGTAGAATCTGATTTCTCCGTCACCGTAATCAATTATTCACGAAGTTATTAGTGGATGCAACGGCTGATGTAGGATTAAGCTATTGAGGGTGAACCGGGAATAAAATCTTGTGTTGTTTATTTTCACAATTTATTCTTTCTATTATTGTCATGTACGAGATTAGTGGATATCAATCATAATGGATCTTAGTAATTAGTATAATTGTTGATACCATTATTCTTAATTAAGTTAAGATCGTGGCGTTGTGTATCTGGTAGGGATCAGGAGTTACTTTGATTACGAGGTTGCCATGCTTGATGTGGGATTCCTAGAAATTAGTATCAGTGAGGTTTGGATGGTTTGAAGGCTATTCGAGGATGTTATAGCGGGTTGAAAGAATGAATTGTTGATCTGAGATGTGAAGTTGCTAGATAGGATTAATATGGTAGAAGATAGGAATTATCTCTTGGGTTTGGTTCTAAAGCAGCATATGTTGTCGTTGGAGATATCTTGGAAAGGTTCGTCTTAAAGATGGAATGTCCACGGATATACATGGTATGAGTGGTGTGAATTGGCACAACACAGGTTATCGCTAAAGATCTTGGTTGGGAAGGGTCATCGATTAGATGAAAGGGTCCTAGATGAAGTTTGTGACATGGGTGATGTGAGTTTTGAGGTTTATCAAACGGTTCTATATGGAAGATTGGAGGTTTAGATTTGTTGCCCAGATCTGATGGACTAATCTTACTTAGAGGCAGTTTTAGTGCGGCTTAGGATCATGTAGATTCATCGGTTTCAAAAGTCACGATGAAAGGGCGTGATGGTTAATGGGATCAAGTTGATTACGGTTGTGTGGATTCATCGAGTATCGAAAGATATGATGGAAGGCACAGTGAAGTCTGGGGAGTCATTGTTGATGTTGTTCGTGAGGAGCATTGTTAGGTGCAGATCAGGATGGAGACTGTAGTCGAAAATGGTTCATAAGAAGTATAGTAGATCGTTTGGTGGGGATGGCTACGAATAACTTGATGGGAGATCAGTATACAAGCCAAAGGTGGAAATCGATATGGTAGTTTCACAGTGGTAGAAAAACGCTTATGCATTGGCAACATGAAGTTTCTCGGTGTTAGAAGCGTTTGTTGTAGGTAAAGTCTTTAGGTTAGTGCGGTAGATACTACGGAAGTTTTGGGATGCCGTAGATGCAAGCTGAAGGCGTGTTGCGATTATCATCGAGGGAGTTAGCTAAGTAATTTCAAAGGCGTATGAGAGAGTTCCCCAACCTCTTAAGATTTAGCTAGCGAAAAATAGTTAATTAAAGTGATTAAGTGGGGGTTGTCGGCCCGACAAGGAAAAGAAGAAGAGATTCGTGTGACCCGATGTGCTTGGAGGGATTTCAAGGTATCTTGGAGAAGATCCTAGTAGATAAGAAAATGGTGTTATTTGAGATGGTAGAAAATTCAACGGGCAAAAGATTTGGCTATGTCTTTTCGATAGTCAAGTTGATGGCATTGAAGTTGTTAAGGATTGGTGAAAATGCATTGAAGTCGGGGATAACCGGTGCAGGGTTTGAGGATGATGAACTCGGAGAAATGACTGCTGATGCGATTGAACACGGTGATCGATTAGTCTTCAGAGTAGAGTTGTTGGTGCTTAAAGACTACTCACTAGAGAAGCCAAAGATTGATACAGTAATAAATTAAAAGGAAATAATTTGGGAACAAGAAAAGGGAAAAGGATGGAAAAGTGGAGCCCAGTCGGCATATCGAATAAATGGGTAATGGGTATTGATTTATTACATGTTGAAGACTTTTTTCTTGAAAGCCAAGTCATTAATTGTGGTAATGTTATGTGACAATTAATATTTGCCTTTTAGGTTTATTTGAGACATCTATAAATACCCTCTTCTTGTGTAGTAATTTGTGTGAGATGTGGCCTTTCGAAGATGAGGATTAAATAGAGATTCAAGAGAAAAATATTCTGAGAGACTTGTAATTGAGGTTTTTATGTCTATGAAAAAATACCCAATTGAGAGATTTGAGTGTATTAGCATATCAATTGCTAGATGGTAGAATAGGGTTATTAAGTCATGTAATCAATTCTTCTGAAGTTATTAGTGGTTACTGATAGGCTGGATTAAACCGTGAGGTAGACGAGGGATAAATATTGTGTTGTTTATTTCCGTAATTTATTCTTTTGTTATTTATATAAATAGGACATGAATCTCAATAGATCTTAAATTGGGATCAAAGTCAAATTATTTATTGGTAAGCATTTATAAATTTTAATAGATTGAATAAAAGATAATACGCTAACTATCAACATGTTATCATATTCTAAATACTTGAAGAGAAGAAAATATATTTAATTCCTATATGTATTTATCATTCTTGTTATGAAAAAATGCTTGTATTATATAATAACTTTGTTATGAACTTGTTATTGATAATTTTGAAGAACAAATCAATAATTATCATGAATATGTAACAAATTTGAAACAAGTCTTATGAAGCCGGTTGTCAAAGTCGTTGCAAACTCAATGTTGATGAGGGTTTTGATTGCAATAGTTATGATTCCACATGCAATGGCATTGCAACATACATAGGTTAGTAAAGAAATTTGTAATGTTAGAACATCGTATGCCGTTGTTTTGAATTGTTGGGTCAAACAAAGTGTCATATTTTTGCAATGGCTAAAGATTAAAAATTTAAACAAAATTAAATAAATTTATTGCTTGTAAACTCATTGCAAACTCGTTGGCAACTTGCAAAGTAAAACCGGTTCGTTGTGAACTTGTTGCAATACTAGATCCGAAATTTTCTAAACGGGTTTGTACACCCTTTGTAAAGTTATGATAACCTTCTTTTCAAAATCCACCGTTTTTTGTGGCTTATTGTAATTGAACCCTTGATCGCTAGTAGTACAAGTAGTAACTTAGACACATAAACGTGACAAATTGACAATTAACATATAAATAAGTTGATGATACCAGGCTTCCTTAGAAAGGAAAAAGATATCCTAGTCCCTAATATAGCTCATAACTATTGAAAGGGTTTTAGATAAACAAGTTGAACGTAATTTATCAAACTAATCACTACTGAAAATTGAGCAGTGACTAGAGACGAACCCGTAGTTTAACCGCCTTGTCGTCCACAACATTTGAGAATAAAAAATATGATCACGAAATTTCCTTTGTCAAGAAGCAAATGAAAGGTTTTCTGTCCGTATGTTTTTGTTCAAAAAAAGAAACTTTAAGCCTTGTTAAATCGTTACGAGACCCATTCTGAGAATGAAATGAAGGTCGTGGCTAATGAAACATCATGTTGCTAACCCATGATAAGAACTCATGGTTTCAAAATGCGTGGTATGTAAGGTACTTATTCCTTTCTTATCTAAATAACATAATCAAGCTTGTACTATGTTTAAAATTTAATAACAATAATCCAAAATTTTATATATTAATACTTTATTGCTTTTGAAATAAAATGGTATTAGCCAAGATGAAGCAGTATAGACTAGAACAAAGGATTTTATCGAAGAAAAAGACACAAAAATATAACTACAAAAAATCTCAATTCTTAACCAAATATTTCTCATTATGAAAATGAGAAACTTCCTCTCCAATCTCATAATTGAAATCAACAACCCGTCTGTAAAGCAAATGAAATGAAAATCATTCTGGCCACTTTTTCATTAGGAAAATTACGCTAGTCTAAAATATGACCGCCTCAGGTGTGCCCTCGAAAGTTAGGTCGTCATCACTTTGTATATCGGAGTCTGTCGATGACACGAAAACACATGTTTAAAAACCGGTAGAACGACAATTTGATAAAAATAGAATGAGTTCGGCGAAAACATCGACATCTGAAATGTAACCATGTTGGCATTCTTGTAAACCCAAAACATAAAACACACACTAACAACAAGTCACAAAATGTACCAAAAACATCTTACAATTTCAACATTTCAAAACCAAAATAATTGTTTACGAAAAATGAAAAGAATGCGCGAGGATCCACAGCCACCGTCTCTCACCTAAATAAAGTCACGGTGCACCATGAGAACTCAAGCTAGCCCTGAGGCACTGTCAATCGAAGGTAGGAAAGAGGGGTAAGCTCGGCGGCTTAGTGGAAACGGATGCTGGATAATGCTTTACCATATCAGAATGACGTATCTGATGAGGAAAATATATATGTAGGTACTTATGACAAGATAGGTAATCTGGGTTATACAAATATAGTGCGAGAAATATGCTAACTATTCAGGCGTCTAGCCCGAATACTCATCGGAAATAAATCACCTTGCGGAAAACTCGACTTCACGTAACTCATGAAGGCCATCATCAATGTGTCAAACACGTAACGGTAAAAAATTCACTTGACACGTTAACACATGACCACAAATAATTGATTTACACAAAAAATGGAACCGCAATAACATCATATATAACAATTCATCATTTTTTCGTGAAATTTCCATACTTGAACACCAGCAATGACACATTTCGGCGGGCTCGCCGAACACCCAACATCTACCATATCCTTTTCGGGCTTTCGCGCCCGAACACCGTCATCTGACATCCCTCGAATCACCACGATTCACAAATCGCATACAATGTCAAACATACAACTGACCACCGCAATAGTCTCAAGTAGCGTCCATATCAGCGCGCGTCTGACAAAAATTAGACAAAACCTATACTCGAACATAGATATACTCGAGAATGCGTCCATACTTTGAGAAATATACTCAAACATGAATACCTCAACATAAGCATACTTTCGATGCGTTTAAACATAAATATACTCAAACATGAATACCTCATGCCGCTGCATATGCATCTAATGCGACTACCCAAAACAAGTCAACATTTCCTTAGTCTACGCTATACACCTGAGATAAGTTCATAACACGAGATACTTGTCACAATGTTTGCATTTCCTACTCAAAGCACTAAATAAGATAACAAGCGAGTGATAAATCCCGCGGCTAGTACGCTGGCGCCCAGCCGATCAATCGATCCTGCATTTTAAGTCAGAATGCGAGCAGACCGCATTTACAAAAATAAATCACAACTTCGTAACCATTTGACCCCACTTTACATCTAATTTAAATACCGAGGCTTTTAAACTAATTTCCGTTATAAGTACAACTTAAGTAAAGATTACCGATTATGTTTCAATAACAATCTCGATGATAAACTTCAGCTACCCGGACTAAATTAGATAATCGGCTATCTTATTGACTGACATTTCTAAATAAATTTCAATAATTCCAATTTCAACCTTTTTCCCGATCAATTTAACTATAACTCTCAACCCTAATCCCTAAGTTAGGTTTACTACCCCGAAATCCTCTCTGATTAATTCCAACCTATTTAACACTGACCTTTCGCTTAACTCATATTTGTTCCCAGAAACAATCACAATAATAGTCCATTTAACTTATTTATATAATCCACCACATTTTAGCGAAAGTCAACTCCACGATCACGAAAGTCAATTCACTATAGCAGCGCTACACCCCAAATATCGATGTTATCAATCACATGTTACAATTTAGGCCAAGGAGGCAATAATTATATTCAATAATTCATCAAAAATCAAAGTCAACTTTAAAAGTTCAAAAAGTCAACTGTCTAAAAACATTCAAATTTCACATTAAACATCATATTTCAATCCAAGAATAACTAATATACAACCCAAGAATCAATTGGAACAATAAAATTCAAAATATCAAAAGTCAACAAAAGTCAAAGGTTGGGGATTTCACAAAATATTCAAAAATACCGCACCTTTTTTACCTTGAAACGACGGGGATGATGAGGGGAAACTTCTCCGAAAAATTTAGCTCCAAAGGTAGAGAATTGGGAGAGAAAATCGAAGAAACAAAAAAAAATAAAAAAAAAAGAGGGGAACTCGGTGGCAATGCATGAGGAGAAAGAAGAATGGTTTGGGCTTATTTGTGGTTTTTCTTAAGTGGGTTGGGCCCAATAGCTGACCGGTGGCTCGCACATTTTAATTCGATCGTTACTTCTGCGTTTGCTTATTTAGACAATCAGCCTAACGTTAACATTCTTGAATATAAAATATTAAGTGAGTCCAAATTTAAAGGAAATAAATTAAAAATCTCATATTTTAGTTTATTAATTAGCAGTAGATTACGGTTTTTAAAAAAAAATTAATTCAAATTCTGCACAAAATAATTGCTTAGTAACTAACTTTATTTGTTATCTAGAAATACTTATTACAATCTACTTGATAAATTTTCCTCATGTATGTATCATTGATTTTAATCAATAAAATGCACATATTGTATAATAGTATTGTTATAAACTTCTTCTTTTTACATTAAAAAAATCAAGAATTACCACATAGTTGCAACAACGTTGCCACAGACCTTATAAAACTCGTTGCAAACTTGTAGCAAATTTATTGATAATGGGGTTTGATATTGGTGAAAACTGCTCTATACAATACCCACTACAAATAAAATTAAACAACAACTATTTCAACAATCACATATATATCTAATAAAATTAACAAAATACATTTAATTCTTACATGTATTTATCATCCATGTTAAGAATAAAATGCACATATTATGTAATGACTTTTTATGAAGTTGTTAATGTTAATTTTGAAGAACAAATCAATAATTACCGTGAATATGCAACAAAATTTGCATGAGACTGTAATTTGCAGTCTTATCGAGCTCGTTGCAAAGTCATTGGAAAATTCAGTTTGCAGTAATTATGATTGCAAATGCAACGACATTGCTAGAGATGCAATGACATTATTGGAAATGTAATGACATTGCAACATGCATATTAAAGGAAATATACAATGTTATAAAATCATACGATGTTGTTATGAACTGTTTGGTCAAAGCAGTATAATATTTGTCAATGACTAAAGAATAAAATTTAAACAAAAGCCAAAAGATTTAATTAATTCCTTGCAAACTCATTTACAACTTGCAACCGAAACTTTTTCGTTGTGAACTCGTTACATATTCGATCCGCAATTTTCTAAAGAGCACTCTTTACAAAGTTATGGTAATCCATTACCAAATTGTCACCATTCTGCAACGACTTAGTATGCTAAGTAGCCTTACGATCATTTTTCTAGTAGTGTAAAGGTATATTCTCCGTATTAATGACGATCTTAGGCCAGTGGCGAGAGCGATATCATTTAAGCGTCATTATTTAATTGTTAGGTACATACATTAGAGTATGCGCTTGGAGCATTAACAATTTACAATCAAATGCTAAGTTTATACTCACTCCGATCCGTGAAAAACTTTAAAGGATTGTAGAATTTCATCCTTTAACTAGATTGATTTATTTTCCTACGATACATATAAAACAAGTCAAATGAGACAAATTATGAAAAGGAGTGAAAATATCGATATTCATGAGATGGAAAGAGTAGTAGACTTTGTTAACATCATCATTTTAAATGAGTTAACGAACATAAAAAGTTCAAAAATAATCATTGTCATGATATCGATTTAACAATTAATGAAGAAATCTAATAGTAATATATATAAATAGTCATTGTCATGATATACTTTTACTTGATTAAAATGATCATTTTGAATTATTTTCATTGATTAACTAATTATGTAACATAGATCTGATCTAAAACTTCATTCGTGAACATAGTCAATTATTATAGAAACTTGGTCTCACATTAATAGATTATGACTTTATGGTTGTGAATGTATTAATAACAATCACGGATTACTCAACTGGGATTGGTTGATTTTAGGATGGACTCTTGTGATTTTTAGCAAAAATCTATAAAGATCTTGATCTAGTCATCAAGTTTTTTTAATTGGGTATTGTGTATATATTTCTTTTTTTTAAGTTCCTCATCAATCGCCATCGTGCTTGGGGCAAACTTTATGAGGGAATGCTTGATATTGTGTAAGGTATCCAGAATTTTGGATCCGTTACATTGAATTCATGGAAAACAGAAGAGGACGTCCACTAGCAATCATGGTTCAAAGTTTTATTTTCGGATATAGTTTTGAAATATTAAAAATAAGAAATATCTTCGAAAACATTATAGATACATTTAAGAAACATTAGAAACTCAAGATAAGTTATATACTAAAAAATATTTGTATAAATATAAATATTATAATAAGTAAGTACATTAAAAATAAAAGAAAATATTTTGAAATCAATGTTACATAATTAAAAATACTTGAAATACACCACTTACCAATAACGTATCAATCACTTTTGTCATCCAATTATTCAAGGGATTGCTTCAAGAAAGATGCCAAGATTTGTATTGGCATTTCGAACGACCAGGACCCTATCTAGTTGATCAACATGCATCATAGAGGAATTAGAAAGATTATTGAAGGAAGTCAGGTATACTTCAACAGGATGACAATTAACGCTACCGAGAGCACCATTAAAGCTATCAGCGTTGAATTGTTTGGCGAAGTCATTCTTATAGCCTTCTCAAACATTATAAAATGCACTTCATTTATTTTATTACTGACTGTCACTCCTCCGGTTTAGTCTAAGTATTTTTTCAAGATTGAGAGAAGCAAAGAATGAAGAACGAAGAATTGATGCATATTTGCAAGTTATTTTGGTTCCCAATCAATGTAGATTTTAATTTTATGAATTATAGCTGAAGTATGGAGTTATAAGCGATGTAATGGATAATTTTAATTAATTAATGCGTACATCAAAAAAAAAATTTGAATTTTTAAATTAGTAGAATATTCTCAAAAGAACAAATTCTAATCTGCTTAATCTCCAAATGATGTACAACAATATCTATAATAATTCTCTATTAGTTTGAATTATATATTAACATTTCGTTTATATTGAATTGAGGAAATGGGAAACATTCGGATGTTTCTAGAAATGTTAGAAATTTTAATCAATCTTTAACAATTTTGCACTTGACAGAGCTACTAAAGTATTTCTTAAGGTACACAAATGTCACATATCTTGACTTTAGTCAGTGCCGTGTAATGTATCTTGACTTTAGTCGATTAGATGTAATGTCATCTTGACTTTAGTCCCAGTCCCGTGCAATTCTCCAGAAAGAGAAATTACGGGAAGATTCTTGAGAAGTCCCACTAGCGTATCAAACAATAAGCCACCGCGTGCACTTTGCAACAATTACGGACCTCGTAGGTCAATAGACAAGGCGGTCGCAACAACAAAATAAACGAGGACCTCGATCCAACTCATGATCTCAAGATATTTGGCGGTTTGTAGCCTCATCTAAATGATTATCCCGACCACATGCAACAAGTGGCGCTTCAATAAAAGTGTTCAAGTGGGTGATAGTGTGTATATATATGAGTATGTGTGTGTTTTATAATAAGTGTCGATAGATGATTTAGTAGTCATCAAGTCACTAGCTACAATTATAGGTGGGTTTATAAGCGTCATCATCATTATTGGTGATAAATTATAGATGATCAAGAATCACATAATAATATTTTGCTCCTTTTATAGTTTTTATTATAGAACACAACGTTAGGTGCGAGCGAGATATTATTTCCATTTGTATTTTGGGACTAAGATAATGGCTATGAATTTCATGATTTTGGATACGTTTAATATGATTTGCATTTATTGGATCAGTGCAATCATCTGACCTTCCAAATATAACCATTACTATCTTGATTAAGTTTTTCATTAGATCATCGAAAAGCCAAATTATATTTAGAGAGACATTTTATGACAACTATTATTCTAATCAAAACTTGTCATCGGTTTTTTTCAATTCCTTCCTAATTTCTTGTTGCAAATCATTATCAATGGTGTCAATTTCTTCCCAACCTTACGTATATCCATAGATAAATGACTTGAAATAATTGTTTTTTGAAAAAAGAATAAGAATGCAATAAAAACTATTAAAATCAAACAAATAAACTCAACCTCACCGACAACGACATCAAAAACTTGAACAATAATAAATTAACCTCGCTAGCTCACAAATTGTATATTAGTATAACGAGGGTCAAATCATAGAGAATTGATTATTTAATTCGATTAAACTAGTTAAACTATTCTAATAAAGACAATTAAATCATTAGATATTGATTAACTAAACTAAATATAATAATTAAATAATTAATTTAAATATAATGATTAAAGAATGAAATATATTATTGGTTTGTTTGAAAAATATTTCATTAATACAATTTGTGCTAAATATCTATAATCTAAACTTTCAGTTATTTCTTGGGTTCGATTACTCGAACGATTTGCGTGTTTACCTATTGAGTAACTAAATTAACTAAAATCCTATGGTTTGTAGGAGATTTAATTAATCTAAAAGCCTGAAGAATAAAATGGTCTATTGAACCAAATATTTAATTGCATACTTTCGTATAACAATATCCTACTCAATTATTCACGCGGGATTCATTAGCTAATTATCTCGAATCCACAATCATAGTAGTAAGATATAATTATGAACAATAAATGATACAAAAATTATTGTGACTAAAAAAATTATATAATGCATTCAAAGCATTAATTACATCAATCTCCAACAAGATTTTTAACTAAGATATAAATATAAATAAGAACATAATTAAAGTAGTACGAAATATATCCTATTTAGAAAACATCAATCGATTGAACTCGGACACTAATAGTAAGTTTCCATGTTTTCGTGTTCCATCCCAAGGCGTGTTCGGCCCAATGCTTCTTATATATGATGAATTGATGATCATCTTAAGTCTTTGACCTATTTAATTATGGGTTCAAGCCCGTTGTCGTTTAATTTTTTCTGACCTCTTTAATTATTTTTTTCTCCTTTAATTTATTAGAATTCACATCATTCGTAAAATATTCCTTCAAAATCAAATGTAAATAAATATCACATATTTTGCTACTTGAACAATAAATCTCGTAAAATATACTCTTTCTATTTCATAAAGATTGTTTACCATTACATTTTTGTCATTTTCCATAACTTGTTTCATTTGATAAATTTTTACATATATTTTAGGCAATAAGTCAACTTTAACCAGTGTTAAAAAGTTATCTTTTAAATTTTGAAAAAAAATAAAACTAAATAATTTTTATATAATTAAAGGAATATTAATTTAAGCATAATAATCTCCCCAAAATACATGAAAAATATATAGTAAGTATTAATTACATATTATACTTGATGGACAAGTCATTGTCAACCATATCTTAAACCATAGTGCCTTAAAGCCATAGAATAGTGGTAAAGGCAAAATTAAAATCGGTGAACCAAACTCACCTTCGAGTCGATTTGGTGAAAATTCACATCATTAAAATCATAGATGTGTTTTGTCTGTTTTGTGTCATTTTCGTAATATCATTATATTAATTCATAGATACACACTAGAGAACAACATAACAAATCAAAATAATAAAGTTATACAAATAATGGCGGTAAAAAAAATCTCTAATTTTCAATAATCTAAATTAAAGATCTATGCACCTTAATGAACTCTTGTAACTTTCGTTTAACTCAAAATTAGCATATTAATAGTAAAATATATTGGCATATAACCTTTTAAGTAATAATACATATTTCACCAATATAAACAACATACACATATTTGAGTTCAAATTTCAAAAAATTAATTATCAAATTCAAAACAACAATCTTAATGGGATTTGTTGGGATTGATTGAGCTTTGAATCCTCTATTATACTTTATGAGGCACTTTTGTTATACATTGTTAAAATAATTCCACATGTTTTATTTTTAATATTTACATTAAATTTGAAAAAAAATATGTTTCCAAATTTTTACACATATAACAAAAAGTGTCACATAAAGTGTGACAAATGATCTAGAGTCAGATTAATTTATTTCACAAAAAAGACATCCTATTTATTTTAATTGACTTTTTTAATTTTATATGCCATTTTTTACCATCAATAAACTTTAATTCATTACTATAATATTTTCAAAATTGGCAAGGAGTTGCTATACACCAGTCTCAAAAAATTAATTAGATTATTATCTCCCTATTATTTTATAATATTTGCCAAAGCCAAATTTAGTCTTCTTTATGTACTTTATTTAGTTTTGACCTTTTATTTTAAAGTAATTGAAATAATTAGAAACTATATGTGTCGCTTTTGCAATTCTTGATACGTGTGCAAAAAATTGAAGATTGATGTATCACAACTATAATTTTACATTATAAGATTTATCTTTAAATATTCATAATATAATTTTCTCGTAATATTTTATAACTTAAAATATTAAATGTCAAAATTGATATGAAAAAATAAAAACATGAATCGAATTAAATATACTCCGTGCATAATAAGTAATTAATATGGAATTTTTTTAATCTTGATTATCATAAAAATCAACGCCACGTAACAGATTGAGAGCCTCCAAAACAAGTCTCTAACCCCCTCGTTTTTTATGTTGTGTCCTCCCTCATAAATCTTCATTATATTTGCTTTTGTTAGCCAATTCGCCCCTTGTAATTACTCCCCCCTACCTACCCACCCTAATCTCTACACCACCGTTTTATTTTTGTTTTTCTGTGACACCAATTTTATCATTTTTGGACCTTTTACATACCCCCATTAGGCCATTGCCTACATAACCAAGATTTTTATTTTTAGGTACCAAATAACCCATTCTTGATATCTTCTAGGCAGAAAAATATAAAAACTTAGAAACCCATATAATCGATTTACAAATTAAATCTGATCAATCTTCATAGTAAAGAGGTAAACAATTGTTAGTCGTTATCTGTAACATGCATCATTGTTGTGTACTTGTGTGAATGTACATATACATATATTATATATATGTAACATTATTGTTTATTTATTTTTTGTATTAGCTATGTGTTGTGTGACCTAGATGACCCTTCCATGCCCAAAATTGACAAGCTCCTTACATAATTTTTGTGCTAGTGAAAACCAACATTGTTGATTTGTTTTCAATTCAATTTCTTCTTCACCTAAGTAGATTTATCAATTTGACCTTCAATTTCAAGATCTTTTTTTTACTAGGGTACAAATTGAATTGTCCAATTTGGGGTTTTCATGGTAACATTTACTCCAATTTATTCTAGGGTTTCTTTTTCTTGATAATTTACTGACATTTATATGTTTATTTGTTACATTTCTGTGTTTATATGTTGGTTTTCTTGGTTTTTGAAATCTGGGCCAGTGTTTAATTAAACATTGAGTTGAAAGATTCAATTTTTTTATTGTAGGATGTATTTCACAGTTACCAATTGTAAAATTCAAGTCTTTAGTACATTATTTATAGTTTGTATTTTTTATTTCAGCTACTACATTTGATATAGCAACCTATATATACATAGTAATGTATATGTATTGTTCATCTTCACCATGGACTTAGGAATGATTTATAGTTTGTAGCTAAAGTATTCTTTAAAATTAATTAGCTCGTTATATTCGTTTTTTTTTAAATTTCTCTCCTGTTTTGCAATTAATGGTTAATGTTGTAGTTCGTTATAGCTTGCGATTCATTCTGTAGTTAGTTTCTTAATTTGCTATCTGTTTCGTCCAAATGATGATGTGTTATAGGTTGAAATTTGATCTTATGAATTGTTTATTGTCTTCAATGTTGAAATTTTGTTGAAGTTACAATTGTACCTTTGAACTAATTAATTAATAAAACTCACCTTGTGCCAAATATTCAATTTTTGTTTTAAGCTACCTTTTCAAATGCAATAAAAAAAATTACTTATGAGAAGAAAATATTTTGATCTATCCATGATTGAACTAAAATCATTATAATATGGGGAAATTGGACATCCAAGAGACTCGGTTGCTTCGTTTAATGGTTTCAATTAATTTAGTTCATAGTGGTTTCTTTTTTTAATGAATTGAGTTATTTTGATTCTTACTCTCTAATATCTAATATTGGCCTAATAAAATTCATACGCATACGTGGATAAGTGTTTCATTTGTCCGAGGTCTAAAATAATTTTATTGGATTTCTAAAATCGGAATAAGCTCTTGTGTTTGTAATTTGAACAGATATATGAACAAGAGCCTTTAAAATTGGCTTGGGATTTCTCTAATTTAAACAAGTATCTTACAAGCGTTTTCCTTGCTGATAAAATATTTAAGATCACTCATATTATTCATAGTTGATCAGAATAATGATACTACTGTGATAGGGGAAGTAGCTTATTTTAATTTTACTGACATAAATATGAGACTGTTTCTGAGAGTTCAACATGTCAAAGTAGAGCAATTGCTAGATTTTCATGATTGCCTGCATGTTCATATTTGTTGTTTGCTTCATGAATGATAATCATGATGATTGACTCAACACAGTTCAGCGACTTTAGCATGAGTACATGTTTGATAAAATGTGATAATATGGCTATAGTTGTGGATCTTTATCATTATTTGTGGGCATTCGAATGATCATTTACAAAATCTTAATTTCAAACAATCGTCAAATACACATAAAGTAACATATAAAGCACTATTATTGTTTTTTATCCAAATTAAAAGGTACCAATAAATGTATATTACTATATAATTTTTTATTTATAAATGTTTTGGTTGTTCAACTGAACAGCGATGAACTTAACAGGTCCGCCACTGAGTGTAACTCTTAAGATATTTTCATGTTGTTCTTTTGTTGTCCGAGCATATAATGAATAAGCAAGATGGGTAGACATGAAAAAAAAAAAGGGCTACAGAGTTTTTAAATTATACATAGAAGAAAATTTGCATAACTCCCCAGAGCACCTCATAACATATATTTTTATGTCATTTTCGGGGTGATTGTTCTTCAGGATAACCAAATGGCATTAGTCATATCAGCCCTGTTATATGATGCAGTAGGATTCTAGTGTGGTATGATGGAAGTCCTCCCCTTTTCTGGCATTGGTTGTGTTGGGGATGCTGATTGCTCCCAGCAGGGTTCAGGGACAACTTTCGTGGATGATGGAGAATCTGAGCATCTTGAACATGGAGGACAAGATGGATCAGTGGATCTTAAAGGAAAAGAGCCTCAAGAAGGAAAAGAAATCGGTGGTCAATGGCCCATTGATGTGTTACCCATTTCTGAAGGCAATTCTGATGGCTCTTCGTATTTTGATTGTTTGGTAGAGAGTAGTGGGCAAATGGCACCTAATAACTCCCATGATTCTGAGGATAAACTTCATCAACAGGGTTTATTTTCTGGACATGGTCAGCTCATGGAGAACTTCGAGCTGATAGTTGACACAATCGAATATGGTCAAGAAGCAACTCAAGAACCAGAGTCGTCGCTTACAGAAACTGTATCGTTAGAACAGGAGGAACCTCTTCCAGTGTGGGTCAAGGTTTGTATCAATATATATACTTCTGAATATATGTTAATTGGACTGCCACTAAGTTACCTGAATTTATGCTGTTGAGATGGAAATGATTTAATTTATTTTCAATGTGGATATTTTCTCAAATATGGAGCTTATGTTTTTTGTCACCTCCTAATAGTTCTTTCTTTGTTCGTCTAGAGGAGAGGGAAGTGGCAAGCTGCAATTAGATGTGCACAACCTGATTGGCCTTTAGCATCTCTTAAGGCGAAGCCGCCTCATGACTGGAAAAAGTATCTACTAGTTTTTTTCCCGTGCATGAGGAACTATTCTTGGGTGGATGTGTTACTTATTCGTCCAATCCATGAATTCCCACAGCCCATTGCATACAAGACACATGAAATGGGGATAGAAATGCTGAAAGACTCATATCTTCCTCGAAGGTTTATATTACTGAAGCTCTCTCTCAACCTGTTGAATCTTCTTGAGCAGCTGAACAGCGAGGTTTGAATTTTGAGCAATATTCCACTAACCTTTATACCTAATTCTTTTTGCGGTGATCCAGATACCAATATGTTAGAGAAGATATTTAGATATTTTACACTCGTTAACTGATAAGTTATTAAATGAGGTGGCAATTCCAGATGGCCTAGGTGCCAGAAGGTCTTAGTAAGATATAGAATATTTTCATGTGAAATTTTTTTATCAATAACTATCCCATCGTGACGGGAGGCAAAAATATTAGAGACTATTGAAATTGGGTACCGTCACTTTTAATCAAATTTGTAGATGTGGCAGCATTTAATAGATCCACCACTTATTTGATGCGTCTCTTTTAAATTACTTTTGCATCCCTTTACTTGCCATATTTCATGCCAAATATAAATAAATAAAGTTCGGAATTGTTTGAAAGTCTATTGGAACTATAAGTCGAGTTCATATGTTCTCCCTATATATGGAATGCATATAAAAGTCATGCCCCTCATTTTTATCCGTTTCGTATCACTCCATTTTCTTTATTATCATTAATTTTGAGTATTCAAAACTTATGTTTGAACAATTAAATCTATTGTTACTTCCATTGAAACACTCAAAATATTTTGCGACATTATTAATCTGATTTTCATGATTATTAATTTATAGGTCTTGGTGGAGGTAGCCTGTAATGCAGCATCGTGGAAGAAATTTGCTGCTGAGGTTTCCCAGTGTAATAGTTACTCTGATACTGGAAAGATGCTTTTAAAACTTCAGAAAGTAAACTTTTCTATTCATAAAGACGGCTATTATATTTTATCATTTAATTGATTGCAAGACCATAGTTTAGACCCATAAGATAAAATAACTTTTACCATTTTATCTTTTTGCAGTGATGTAGTCTGTTATTAATAAGTTATTAAATGGTGTATCTGTTTTTCATCATGCAATGATGTTGGCTGATATGGTAATTGTATACTGTACACCTCCTGCATAGTAACTCCCCTTCCTCTTCAATCTGCTCATGGCTAGATCTACCTGCCTTTAAGCCAAATAGGACTTTTTAACTGATATAGCTTCCTTTTATATACATTCCTTGGATGCATCACACCCCCCTGCCACCAAAGTGCCCTCACCTCGTGCATCAATAGGCCTGAAAGAGTATATCTGAGATCCTACCTAAGTCACAAACTCCAATAGAACACTGAAATACTCCCTTGAATTCATTTGAATTGACGTTTTTGGGTTTCGAGCCAATGTTTTGACTTCAAATTACTTTTTACCCTTTTTCTATTAAAAATAAAATTAATATTATTGGATTTGTTTTTTAAAATATTTTCATAATATTAAAAGCTTATTCATGGTCAAAGATGTACCTTGGAGGATGTATCAGTATTATAGAGGAGTAGGCATGATCACCTACCTGAGGTTCAACAACCAATATATATATTTTCAGTATTATATTTTCATTTTGTATTTTCTTGTTTAATGAGATCCTAATGTTGAATTATAGAAATAGTTCAAATATTAACCTTGATCATTTTGTTTCTGCTAACACTGACTTTGAACGGCAGATGATGAAGCAGTGCTTCTTCCGTTCAAATTGGCTCCACTTTTCGTCACAGTCTTGGATACAGAGATGCCTTGAGGCAGATAGTGCTGAAAGTGTTGAATTGTTGAAGGAGGTAATTGGTTTTTTTAGTTGACTAGGCATAAGTCTTTTTTGTTAAGTGAGGATAAACTTATGCAGTTATGCCTGGTTCCTGGCACTCTTAATTTAGCTAGTTCAACTTTTCATCTGTATCATGATAATTTATGATGCTTTCAAAAGCTCAACTTTTATGATCCCTTATTTCTGATATAGTGACGTTTAGGAGTGTGTTACTTGATTTGATAAATGGACATTAAGTTCTTATGCAACTTTATGTAAATTATTGTGATGTAAATATCATTAGTTCCAAAGAAGGATTACCTTTCTTGACTATTATGTTTTTCATTAAGAAGGATTACCTTTCTTGACTATTATGTTAACCTATAGTCTTGAAAGTTTCTAAAATCTCTGTCAAAATATACCAGGAATTTTGGTTCTCCAGTTCTCCTCTCAAGATTCCTCCAAGAATGGGTCACAAACTTTTCTTTGCATCCTGATCTTTTTTCTCTTTTTGCCTTATCACTCTTCATGTTAGTTGCAATTTGAGAACTGATTTTGTTCACGTTGTTGCACTGCCATCTATCTAGTTTCAGGTAGTTTCCCCAATGATAATTTGTTGATACTTTTTTCTGATGTAGGAACTGGTTGGTTCCATAATTTGGAATGATGTGAACTGTATTTCAAGCCAAGGAATGCAGCTTGAGCTGGGCTCTGAGATGAAGACCTGGAAGCATGAGGCTATGAAATGGTTTTCCTTATTAAATCCTACAGAGCATGATCAGGATACAGAGCCAACATCCGCCAATGATAGTACATTGGTGACAGGCCTCCAGACTAGCAGAAAAAGAGCTAAGCTTGAAGTTCGGCGTGCCGAGGCACATACTTCACAGATGGAAACTGAGAGTTCACATCAGCAAATAACTCTTGAAGTTGACAGTGGGTTCTTTAGCAACCATGATGTTCTGTTAGGATCTGGGTGTTTGAAAGAAGAAGTTACTGAGGACGGAGCTTCTCTGATGGGAGGATCTCCTGTTACTGATAGATGGGGTGATATAGTCATTCAGGCTGAAAATTCTGATGTCATTCAAATGAAAGATTTGGAAATTACTGCTGCATCAAGTTCTATGAAACCCTTACCTGAAAATAAAAATCATCAGTGCACTGTCGGCTAAAAGGATTTGTGTGAAAGCGATGTGGCATTTACTGCTGTGTGCATTTGGCATCTCACTTTGCTGGCAGTTTGATGCTATTAGGTCGCCTTGGCCGTTCTCTTGTAAGAAACACCAAACCTCAGCCTGGATGTTGAATATGGCATGAAAGAACCAATAATGGAAGTTCTCTTTGTTTAGCTCCGGTTTCTGAAATGGGTTCAGAATCTTTTAATAATAGCTTGGCAATTGTGGTATCAGAGCAAAATTTACTGGAGACTAATGTCATTAATGGGGTTCAATGTATAGGTTTCTATTCACAAGAAGGCTATGAAAGTTGTCTGGAAGGTGCTAAAAAGTTTTCACTGTATTGTGAGAAACATCTGCCTAGCTGGCTCAAACGTGCGAGAAATGGAAAAAGTAGGATTATCTCAAAGGAAGTCTTTTTAGAGCTTCTGACAGATTGCCATTCAAGGGAACAGAAGATGCATCTACACCAAGCTTGTGAGCTCTTTTACAAGTTATTTAGAAGTATACAGTCTTCAAGAAATCCAGTTCCTAGGGAAGTCCAGTTTCAATGGGCTTTATCAGAAGCTTCCAAACATGATGGTGTTAAAGAACACTTGCAAAGATTAGTTTCCAATGAGAAACAAAGGCTGGAAAGAATCTTTGGCCTAGGTGGTATCGAGAATGGGAGAGATTCATTATCCATAGATAAACCAGTCCGAGATCTGATCACGAATGATGTTGACCATGAAAGTTCAAACATTTTAAGGTGCAAAATTTGCTCAGAGAAGTTTGTTGATGATCGGGTGCTTGGGTTTCACTGGATGGAAAATCATAAAAAGGAAGCTCAGTGGCTATTCAGGGGCTATGTATGTTCAATTTGCCTGGATTCTTTTACAAATAAGAAAGTACTGGAGATGCACGTACAGGATAGACACTGTGTGCAGTATGTTGATGAATGCATGCTGTTTCAGTGCATCCCCTGTGGTGGTCATTTTGGTAATTCCGAAGAGCTTTGGTCACATGTGGTCTCGGATCATGTTGACAAATTTAGGCTGGAAAATGCTTCTCAGCTCGTTAATGGATCAATTGGTGAAGATTCTTTTCAAAAAGTTGAGGCAGGAAATTCTGCCGTTGTGGACCTTATGGTCCCAGAAAATAGTTCAGGTATTCGGAGGTTCACATGCAGGTTGTGTGGGTTGAAATTTGATTTGCTACCCGATCTTGGGCGCCATCATCAAGCTGCTCATATGCCTCCAAATTCTGACGGCTCTCACCTCCCAAAAAAAGGCACTCGGTTTTATGCTTATAAATTAAAAACTGGAAGGCTTTCTCGGCCTAAGTTCAAAAAAGGTCTAGGGTCATCTTCATATAGGATAAGGAACACAAATGCCCTTAGTCTGAAGAAACGGGTACAGGCATCTAACTCTGTTGTTAATATGGAAAATGCAGTTCAGCCCAACCTCCCTGAGGCATCTGGTCTGGGTAGCTTGGTGGACAGTCAATGCTCAGCTATAGCAAAAAAATTGTTCTCTGAGATTAAGCGAACCAAACCTCGTCCCAACAATTCAGATATATTAGCAATAGCTCAGTCAACTTGCTGTAAAACACATCTCCTGGCAACTCTAGAGGCAAAATGGCATATTACCAGCACCATTTATCCGTTCAAAGGTCAAACTCTGCAGTGACCATAACATACTTCATGTGACATGGGCAATTGCGGACGGGGTTTATATGGTCCGCAAAAAGGATGTAGCGCTAATGACGATCCCTATCTATTGCCTTCCCTAGTATCCCTATCAGGCTCATGGGTGGTTTCGTGATGTTCTACTTTTTCTGACACCGTGGCAGGTGAATGGACTATGGATGAGTCTCACTTTGTTATCGACTCCCGTGGCTTGTGGGCCAGGAAACTAAGTTGGCAAAACTAGTCTTATGTCATGATATAAGCTTTGGTCGAGAATCCATTCCAATAGCTTGTGTGGTTGATGAAAATCTTTTAGGTTCACTTCACATCCCTTCTGATGGTTCTGATGATCAAGTTTCTGCAGACACTTTCCCTTGGGAGGGTTTTAGCTACATAACAAAGTCTTTGCTTGATCAATCTCTTCGTGTTGAATTAGAGGTATCTAATGACATCTTGGTTTTACTCATATGTCCCTGTTTTGGGCTCTGTTTAGCCATAAACATATGTTGGATATTTCATGCCAATTTTCACTTCTCCACAAGTTGTAAGGTTTAGTGGTATGCATAGTATCTTTCTTCTCCATTTTATCTCCAACACGAATAGCCGCATGCATGTTTTTTACTTCTTCACTTCAATAAATTTCTGTCCTCTTCCATTATAAGTGATTCTCAAAAAGCCTGTAATATAAATGAATTATATTTCATTTTTTCGTAAGTCAGAAGCATTTTGGATTAAGAAAAAGTGAAACTGTGGGGGCAAGAAGAGTATGTGCACTTGCCGCGAAAATAAATTGTTCATGCCTGCTTGCCCTCTAAGTGAGTAATATTATTTACTCAAGGCTGTTGGTGAAAGTCCTCGTTGGGATGTACGCAGGGCAAAGATGCCCTTGGCCCTGCTTTATCATGTATATTTGTTTGATGACGATTATGAGGATGCAAAAGATATATACGGGAAAGCCATGCATGGAAGGTTCCCTTATGATGAGAGAGGAAGGATAATTTTAGAGGTACGTGAGCGGTTTAAATTTTTACCTCTTAAACTATTTGAAGTTTAATAATTTAATTCAACTACAGAAGTTGTTTTATAATATGATTGGCTTTTTGGCTGAGAAATTATTGGGTAAATTGGTATCATTTTAGTTTGATTTTGGTTGGTATCTTCCATTCATTTTAAAGTTCACTTGGACTGATGTGACAATTTGAGCAACTTGGGCATGATGTGAAAATTATGCTGTAGTGTCTTTTATGCTCGGGCTGATGCCAATAGACTGTTTTGTGGAACTTCAAGCCAAAAAGTGTGATCCTTATTGAGGAATTACTGTAAATTTATTTAAAATGTCCTATTTGGTACACAAGTTATAGTTAAAACTTTACTCTTTGACTAATCGTAGTTTTGTCGATGTACACTTTCAGGAGGGGTACCTTGTTTATGAATGCAATCAGAAATGCTCCTGCAGTAAATCATGCCCGAATAGGGTTCTACAGAACGGGGTGCAAGTGAAGTTGGAGATTTTTAAAACTGAGAAGAAGGTAAAACGTGCACTTTAACATTGAACTATAGTGATTACCATATTTACCTTCTACTTGGCTCACAGGGTTGGGCTGTCAGGGCCCTGGAGGCAGTTCTGCGTGGTACATTCATTTGTGAATATGTTGGTGAGATTATTAACGAGCAGGAAGCAAATGAAAGGCGCACTAGATATCTTAAGTTTATTATCAAATTACCGTTGCAATTAGTCCTTATCATTTTGTTCCCTCCCCAAATTTTTTACAGCTTTTGAAATCCTCCAAATTTTAAAAGTTTGACTTTAAAGCCATCCATGATTGTCATAGTCTTGTAACAAGTTCAATACATCATATGATAGTCTCGTGATCTCTAAAAAAACAAACGTGACTAACAAAAAATTGTCAAGCAGGGAGATTAAACCTTTGACAAACATTTTTGTTTTGTAAACCAGATATGGTGAAGCACATTGTCATTATTTTTATGAGATCGATGCTCAAGTCAACGACATAAGCAGATTGATTGAAGGACAAGGATCTTATGTGATTGATGCCACAAACTATGGGAATGTTTCACGCTATATCAACCACAGGTGAGGGAAGTAATTATTTATAGTAAGATCCAAAATCGGATCAAATCTAATCCATTAATCCAGGCACAACTGGATTGTCAAGACTGCATTACCCAAACAAAGCATATATGCACAACAGTTTGAAGGAAAATGAATCGTCGTGAAGTTTTGAAAAGTTGAAACTTGTTACTATACTGCCTACTTAACATTATTGTGATTCCGCAGTCAAACTGATGAGAACTTTATATGAGTACGTATGATTTCAAGTGGCTTTAATAATTTCATATTTATCATGTCTTAAGGTTCTCGGGTTGAGAAAAAATTCAAAAGAAGTTCATGGATTACATATGGTATAATTAAGTTACAATACAGAATTTTATAAAGTTTGTGTTTCTTGTTTTGTAGCTGCTCGCCAAATATTGTGAACCACCAAGTTCTCGTTGAGAGCATGGAGTGTGAGCTTGCACATATTGGTCTCTATGCCAGTCGAGATGTGAGTTTACTTTACCATGAGTATCATTTACTGTTCTGAGATAAATGTGTTATGGAATAAAATATTACAGTTGCCTTCAAATTGAAGTCCCCAGAGCCCCCCAGAATCTGAGTATTACATAGATTTAATGGATTATTAATTTCTTCTCCCTCCAACATCATGCATTCTGAGTTACACCATATCCACTCCTGGATTTTCCTCATAAAATCAACGGCTCCATTCCTCAGAGTTTAGTAAACATTAAAGCAGCAAATTGACAGACCATGCTTCCATTTCAACTGCTGTATTTTTGAACTAATGCCTCCCCGGTAGTTATGCCTCCAGCAAAGTCCAAGTGATTTCAATGAAGTTCTCCCCGGTGGGCACAACTCCTGCTTTTAAAGGAATATTAAAGTGCTGCTGTGAAACCACAGTTACATACATATTTTCTTTAAGCGAATGTGAAAGCTGTCGAAGCAGCCTCGAATGCCTAAGTTTCAAAGTTGTTCTTTGTATGGGGGGGGAGTCTCTAAGAATCAGTGGAATAGTTTACTCCCTCTAATCTAAAACTTAAGCTTTTCTTGAAGCTATGTTTATCATTAACTTCATTGTATTATGAAACATTAGAAGGGAAAAAGAAATAAATTTCATGATAATCTTACAAGAGAGTAGATAATTTCATGCTTTTATCTTACAAGTCTTTCCCTCCTATTAAAACACCATAATCTAATTATTTGGTGTCTAGTATCATCTCCTCTATGAAGACTTTGATGAACAAGAGAGTAGTCGTATATCTTGCGCAAGCTTCATATTATAAATTCCATCATAGTCAAGCTTCACATACACCAAATGCATATAGCTTCCCCTAAACAGATTGCTTCAAAATTGTTCACTAAATACAAAAAATTTTACTGATTTCATTTTAAAAAATATGAGACCGAATCGAAATGATAAAATAAATCCGTGGTTAGACAAAATTAATCGGTTTCCTGCTTAAGCATAAATTGAAACCAATGTGACTCAACTGGGGTATATATATATATATATATTGTTTAAATTTTTCTTTATATTTTTGATATTTTTTAATTTTTCATTTAATGTTTAGATTTTTAAAAAGATTGTCATACAATTTTTTAAATTAAATAGTTCACTCCAAGTCAAAAGTCCACCTTAAGTCTCCAAGTTCAAACCAAAAGCCTAAATTCAAACTTATTACCTAATAATCTACTAGTGGATCAGGAAATAATTTTAATTTAAAAGCATGATTTATCTATTTTAATTAGAAATTATGTATTTAGTGAACAATTTTGAAGCAATCATTAGGCTATGGTTTGGTGTATGTGATTGAAATCAATGTGTTCTCTATTTTAATTTGAACTCATGAATTTTTTATATTTGTATTATGTTGTCATAAAACCAAAACCGTCGAATAGAACCGTGTGCTTAAAAGCTATTTAAAACCGACATCAACAGAATCGATTCAAACCGAATTAATTTAGAATTTGCCACACAAAAAATCGAAAAAAACTAATTGAGCCATCCGAAAACATCCTTAGTGCAATAGTTAAATCAATGTTATCTTCATGAAATTACAAACTATTATCATAAATTCATAATGTTCTACTAAAAGGTTTTATTATACTCTAGTTTTTTTTTTGATTTACAAGAGCCTAGCCTCTGTCATCCTTGGGCAAGACTAGCATGCAAAACTAGGGGTTCCAAATCTGCTCGTTTGCCCCGGGTTTGTTTCAAAATTAGAACCGAACCTATTTCATCGATTCTAAAGCGTCGAACCTAAATCTGTTCGGTTCCAATCCCATCGGTTCCCATCGGTTTCAAGCCTCGGCAATTGATTGAGACATTTTTTAGCATATCGCCTTGAACTCAAAATTAAGTCCTTAAACTAGATTTAACCCTTTAATTTCAATGAATCCCTTTTTAAGATTAATTATACAATCTACATACACACATTCAATAATAATAATACCAATTATTTTACATATTAGATTTCCTATATTATTAGTTTAGAAAGATTTATATATATTTTATTTCATTATACCAATAACGAACAAAAGTTTAAATCTAAATTCCCTTCTTAAATGCATTACTACGCAAATACTACAAGATCTTGAAAGGGATAATAAAATAAAAATTGGAAAATCTACACAAAATTTAGAAATCGTTCGGTTCGGTTCTGCTGGTTATTTCAAAGGTCGAACATATAAATTAAAGTTCGTTCTTCTCCGACAACCTAAATCGGTTCTTCTCCGACAACTAAATCGTCTTTCTCCGGGACGAACTCCAATCGGTTCGGTTCCGATCGGGTTCCAAAATTGCTATTTTTGGGTTCGGTTCGGCCGGTTCGGGCCGGTTTTATATTTTGTTGGCAACTCTAATGCAAAAACCACCACGTAAACCTAAGATCCAACTATACCGGCTAATGCCTCCCCCAACCTATCCCAGATTCGGCTTTTACCGTGCGCTGCCTTTTGAACAAATGTCAATAAATTGGCACCGCGCCGATCGAACTCCACGCGGCTTAACTCAATATACTACCGAACTGAACCAATCGTGACCACGATCGTGCTATTATTATTATACTCTAGTGAACAACAAACTTCTAATGCATGAATAAGGTACCACAATTATGGTTTGAGCCCCACACCAGCCATATCAATTGCAAAAACAGAGAAGCAATTATTGCCCACAAATTTTAATTTGACTAGTTTGTTATATGTGCATGAATTTGTGTAGTTACACATTCGATTTTAACATGGGCCGGTTGGCGGTTCATCGTCTAATGTGACCTTACAATTGTATATTCAACCCATCACTAAAATTGTGACACTTGGAGTCTTGGATGAACAATGTGGTTTTGGGCGGTTTGATGTGACCATTTATGATACTCCCTTTTATTTTATATGTTCAATAAAAATATATATATTTTCAAGATATGATAAAAATAAAAATGTAAAAAGTGTAAAGTATAGATTTAATCATGTTCAATTCACTATTCAGTTATATAAAAATTTGTGCACAATCTAATATGTACAAATTTCTTTATTCTTTTTATAATAATTTTTTTATAACTGAAATCATATAATTAAAATCTAGGCAACATATATAAGAATGAGAACAGAAAATACTTCGTAAGATTGTAAATATTTATCGTCAATAGAATAGGAGTACCCTAATCAAGTTGAAGGTATAACCTTTGCCTATAACAAATGATGATGCAAAACTTCATTATCAAACCAAACGCTTGAACAGATGCAAAAAAGTTTCAAATAATAGTAATTTTACCGTTCTCTGATATCTGAATATATCTCTGTTTTCCTAATGCTGGAGACTTGGAAAGTAAAACAGAAAAAAAAAAACTTCAAACAGTAGCAATTTGAATTTGTTGATTGGAGAAAAAAAAAGACGGATGATTATTATAATAAAAAAAATTTATTTACAACAGTTAGTTTTGTATACATGTTGTGAAATCAGATGTTAAGAAGATAAATATATATGTTAACTTATTTTTTAAAAAATTTAGAAGACTTTAAATTATGAGGCTTCAACTTTAATAACTTCTAATTGCCCATTTCCATTTAGCTCTCTTTATTTCATAGTTCAATATAACTTATTTCAATAACTTATTATGACATGTTTTATTTGACAAATGACAAACGATATCAATAAAGAAAGAAACAAAAACAAATGACATCAATAACGTTTTTCTTCTACCATGCATTTGACAAATGACAAAACGATATCAATAAAGAAAGAAACAAAAACAAATTATATTTCGATCACTTTAGTCCCAAAATAGTCTCACTCGTGTAAATCATCTCCAACAGTAATAAGGAATTGATATTTATTTATAAAAAAATTGAACTTAATTGCATAGAATCTAAAAATGCCACATGGAGGTAAAACATCTATGGACGATCGTGGATTTCTTTTTATGAAGAAGAAGCAATTACGCTATCTAGGAATAACCTTTTTAGTCATCAACAATTTACACTTTGGTATCACAAGTAAACTTTCATACCCCCAATTCAATATTATGTCATGTTGATAAGATTTTAATAACATTTTAACAACTATATAGGAAAGTACAAGAGTGCAAATTAACCATTAGAGAGACATGTACCTGAAATATATTGCAATATTGAAGACTATTTTTACAATTTTATCTACAATAACCCAATGAATATGTAGACTATATTACAATGTTTAAAAGTAGGTTAGGCTATCAATTAAAATGAAAAATGAGCAGTTATTAGATTAATTTCAAAAAGAGCATTGTGCAATAATTATACAATGCCAATAAGTTGTATCATATGATAGATTATGTATTGAACACTAAAAACATAATGGTGAGAATATAATTAAGAGAAAGAGCCAGAGAGAGAGGAAGAGATTTGATGTGAATGTTTGATTGTATTATTTTTTCATAATCACCTCTTGATGTTGTACAAAGTATATATAGACATAGGCTAATCCAATAATATCCGGGTACCAATTATTCTGTCTCGGGTAGAGCCTTGAGTAAAATGTATCGTGCGTAGAGGGCTGTAGCTATTTAGAACCGAGGACATGCAAGGCAAGATGATCCTCCCACCACATAACGGACACAATTGACCAAACTGTGAGAACCCTACCGAAAGCGTAGAACTACTGAAAATCACCTCGACCACGTGACGTGAAACGGCCTCGAATGAGCACTCCACCGCTCCACGGCATTTACCCACGGCCGAATCTCGGCCGAATGGATGCGGGTCACGGAGCGCCGGATCAGATGGCAAAAGCCGAGGTCAGGCATAGAGGATTCAAGAAAGCAAATATCGTGGACAAAGAGGGTACGTGAGAGCGAACGACCATGGATTCAGCATATACTAACAAATCAATTACCTCCTCAAAATCAGGAACTTCCTGACGAGCTAAAATCGACATACGCATTTCACTAAGGTCCGATTTAAGATTAGTAAGCACTTGACACAAGAACTCATCATTTTCTTTCCCGATCGCAGCCAATTCATCTTTAATAAATAAGGCTTGATTACAATATTCAGATGGACAGATCACCAGCTTCAAATCCCACATAACCTCGAACGGAAACAAGATAGTACGCACGCCGGTGGTTTAAAGATAACTTGGGCGCGGCCGCCGAGCCGCAACAGTATACAATCGATTCGCATAGAACTAATGGAGAGTATTTACAATAGCAGCATTCCTCGTTGTTCCCCATAGTAGCAATGTGGAGAACACGGAGGTGTGGGCATGAGATTTAACCATCAACAAAACCTAATAAGCCCCTCGACTCAGAAAGAACGCCAATTGAGATTTTTGTTGTATTTTTTTGTGGTGAAATGCTAGATTGGATATGAACATAAGGGGCGATGTAATTTTCTGACTCTCTCGACGGTATTTGGCCCACGATCAAAGCGGATAACGATCTCATCTGATTATTTAATTTGTTAGAGACAATATCTGAAACGTCGAATTAAATATTAAAATAATATTAATGTCAAACGGAAAAAAAAAGTGAGGCGGTGCCGCTTTGGGTATGTGCGCCAACTTGATTTTCAAGTTAAATATTGCCCTAGTTTTATATCTCTCTTTTTTATCGGGCTGTCATTTTGAGCTCATTTGTCAAGAAAATCCTATTTTTATTCCGCTTTTCTCCCCCAAATTTATTATTTTAATCACATAAATTTAGGGAACTCTAGCTTAATGTTACATTATCGTACGACTTATAAAATTAGGTTAATTTAATAACAAACCCTAATTTTACCCTAGAAATTAATTTCAGATGGCTAAAATATCGGGAACCCTTAATTTACACTTGAATGCGTTTAATTGGAGGCTCGATCGAAGCGCTAATCGCCATAACAATTGGAATATTATATTTGGACCACAATAGTATTGTAAAAAAATATTTTATATCTTGCTGTTTTTTAATGATAAATTAGTGGTTGAAAATAAAAATGCAGGATAGTGGTTAGACATGTGCATGTCTATCTAAGAGACTAAGAGGTTTTTAAATGTAACTGGAGCTAAAGACACACCGTAGTAGTGTTAAATAGGAGGGACAATTACTATTTTATCCCCTATTTATAAGTATAGTATTTGAGGAAATTTTATGTGGGGATAAAATAATAATATCAATATTTTTTATCTGTGGATATAGTCGGACTCTGCATAAGCCCTTGTCAATTATCATCATCAAAGACATTGAGTTGGCTTTGGCCCCATGGCCTTGGCCCTGTTGTTTGGTGGATGTCACTTTCCACAACGGTCACCAAGAGAACGGCTATTTTTCCCATGGCCATTCTTAAAGCTCGGATTTTGTATTCCATGTTTGCGGTTCTAGTTTTCGCATTATAGGATATCATTCTTAAAGCTAAGAACTCCCTTAGCAGGGCGGACCTTTATTGCTTCATGACTATAGAGTCGAACATGCACTTTTTTAAAAGAAAAATTATTTAGATAAAAAAAAATTAATATAGAAATTAAATATTTCAATATATTTATGTGTTTTAAAACATTCATTTAAAAATCTATATCAATTTCGAACACCTAAATCCGCCCCCGTTTCTCAGATATAAATCATTTTTCTCAGCGTTTCAAACACTTGAGGCTTGTGATGTACTCAGTACTCCTACCTATTATTCTTCAATAAGATGATTCAAGAATCAAGAATGTGCATTAATTTTGACATAGCGAAACTCAATGAGAAGAAGTAAAAGTGACATGCTGGTGATATTGATTTCGAATTTTCTGGAGCACTCTAAAGCGACACTTTCGGTAACCACTAAGAGCATCTAGTACTTTCCTACAATGGACTTGGTCCTATATACAGTAGCAAATTAAACAATGTATTGTAATTTTTTATAGTAGGGAAATAAATTATTATTCCCTAAGTCTCAATATAAGTTATTGTTAAGATTAACAATATTAATATCAAAATACTTGATTGTTTTGAATTAAAGTGATATTTTTTCATTATCTTTACAATTTTGTTCCTACAAAGTTTCACTTCTCATCCTAGAGGTTGTTTGACTTTCCTTATTTTTTTTGATTTATAAGTATTCAACTTATAACTGATAATGAAACTTATAAGTATCTTCTAAATGGTCAACTTATATGTAACAATAAAGAAATGACATGTTTGGGTAATATAACTTATAAAGCCAGATGGCTGTGAATTTACTTATGCTAATGTCATATATACTACATTTTACATTTTAAAATATGAAAATATATCACTTATCAAACTAATCATAAAAAATTGAAATTAAGCTACTTCTTTTCAAGGAGTTAACTTATAATTACTTTCAACTTATAAGTTATGGGTGCTGAAAAGATCCTCATTTTTTTGTCAAATTAACTTATAAATTGATTTTGATAAAAAAAAAATGAGTAAAGTCAATCACCCTCCTAGACTACCTCTAATTAATGAAGAACAACATAGAAAATTTACAAATTTCATTAATAAAATATTTTTAATTTAACCAATCACTTATTGGATAATGCTTTAAGGAAAATGATAATGATTCTAATAAAATAATACTAATTAACCTTAAAAGATCAAGTGACATATTTTAAATTTATGATGCGAGGTTGGTTAAATGTTAATTCAATATAAAATCTGTTATAAATAATAAGTTTATGTAAATAAATATAAATATAAAAATAAAAATAAATTTAATATAAATTATTCTTTTTTAAAATTATTCAAACAGATAACAATTTTAAAAAAAAAACCAAATATCATCGGTGTAACTAGGTTTTTTTTTTAATATGAGCATCCCCTAATAATGCTGATTTGGTTCCAGACTATAAAACTAATTCTGACCTGTTACAAATAAGAACAGCAAGACAAAATCAAACATGTCAGAAACTCCAATTATTTTTCCCAGAAGCATTATTACATTAATCATCTCCTCACCACTTCACCATCTTTTAATTATAAATGCTCCATATAAAAAATACTTGAGTAATTAATAAACATACATAGCCAAATAGGGGTCAAGGGCTAAGAAGTGGACCTATACTTAACTAGTTGTATTCTGTAGTCTATAAATTATTTCATTATTTTTATAGTATAATTTTTCATGATTGGTGAAAAATATTTAAATTATGTAACATGTATTAGTATTTTGACGTTTGAATAAGAAGAGTCAAATGAAGGTTTAGGATAAGGAGCTTATTGATTACGATTTAAGCGCGGTTTCGACAACAAATGGCAATAACCATTTTACAATAATCGCTATCCCATTCAAAGGAAAGCATAAATAAATTTAGTACTCATAAGAAACAACAACAAATAATTAACACATTACTTCTACATATTAACATTTATTATTATGGAAATTATTATGGATAAGCATCACGTTAAAGCTTACACAAAGACGATCACTGGTATTATTGTGCAAATAAAAACCAACACATTTTTCAATTGATGGTAAAATAAAGTAATTACATTCAATCGAATTTCACTCTAATCGCTAATCCACCCCTCATATCATATATAAGATGATATATACCCGTATTCATAATCACTTCAACAAATTTATACGCTACCGATTGATTACGAATCTGATTCGGATAAAATGTATTGTTCGATATCCTAAATAATCAGGTGATTACAGGTCCGATAAGTTACATACACTGACACCAAAAATTCGGCCCGCCTATAATTTTATATAAAAAATGATCGGATAGTTGGATATCCACACGTTACTCGACCAACAAATCCAACTCGATACCCGCCCGACTCACATCCATTCAAACTCGAGTTAAAAAAATTATTCGATAATATGTCTATAAAAATATAAGGTCGAATTAACCGGTACCCTCGAACCTACTCGATAACACCATAAACCCAAAAGCATCTCCAATAATTATCACTAGAATAAAAAAAAAGGAAAGCCTTATTTAATTATGAATGATAATCATGAGATCTGAGCTATAAAATACCCCTCACCCTATCCATTTCCACCACCTCACCCACTCTACTTTACTCTCACACTACAGCACTTTCTTGAAACCTCCATCAACAAAAAATGGCAGAAAACAAAGAGGAAGATGTGAAGTTAGGAGCCAACAAGTACACAGAGAGGCAGCCATTAGGGACATCTGCACAGACAGACAAGGACTATAAGGAGCCTCCACCAGCTCCATTGTTTGAGCCTGGAGAGTTGTCTTCTTGGTCTTTTTATAGAGCTGGGATTGCTGAGTTTATGGCAACTCTGCTTTTCCTTTATATTACTGTTTTGACTGTTATGGGTGTCAATAGGGCTGATAATAAGTGTGCTTCTGTTGGGATTCAAGGGATTGCTTGGGCTTTTGGGGGCATGATTTTTGCTCTTGTTTACTGCACTGCTGGTATTTCAGGTAATATTCCAACTCGAAACCCGAAATCTCATTATTACGAGTATTATCAGTGAACATTAGACTAAGTGGAGCAAGTGGATATTAATTTTTTGAAAAATATAATTCTATTATAATTCTTTCAAAAATTATATTGTTCGTTTCGTTTCTCTAAATTATATATTTTTTATAAATATGATATGAAATAGTCCATCCCTCTTATAAAAATACTAAATACTGATTAGACTAACCTTTGTGCACTGCTCCCTTCATCTATTTTTTGAGTAGTTATTAGTTTTGTACTGCTTAGCTTATTCGAAACACTGTGAATTAGATCTGTATATGAAAGAGGAAAAATCACACTTTTTTTGATAAGTTGGTTATTTTGTTAGATTTTTGATAAGTTGGTTATTTTGTTAGATTTTTGCATGGGTTTTTCAAATATTCTATTTTATTCTTTTCCTAATGTACTAATGATTTTCCATTTCTTAAGCACTGTGAATTAAGGAATTCAGTTTAAAGTGCCCATTTTTTGTAGATCTTGCATTTTGTTGAATATCTTGTGATATTTTAACAGGAATTGTTTAAAGAATCAATTTTTTCTTCTTTTCCAATAAACATATTTTTAGTAGTCTCTATTTTTAGCTCATATTCAACGCCTCTAGTTGGAAAAACCGAATAGATATTACTAGTAATGATGAGATTAGGTCTCTAGTTCGAGTCCTTGCACAAGGGTCGAATTTTGACCCGAAAAAAGTCATCTAGTTGGAAACTGTAAATCTGATGTTCTGTTTTGTTGGTATGGTGAAACAGGAGGGCACATCAATCCAGCTGTGACCTTTGGGTTGTTCTTGGCTAGGAAGCTTTCCTTGACAAGAGCCATCTTCTACATGGTGATGCAGTGTCTTGGTGCCGTATGTGGTGCTGGAATTGTGAAGGGATTCATGGAGGGTCCTTACCAAAGCAATGGTGGAGGAGCCAATGTTGTTAACCATGGTTACACCAAGGGTGATGGTCTTGGTGCTGAGATTGTTGGCACTTTTGTCCTTGTCTACACTGTCTTCTCTGCCACTGATGCCAAGAGGAGCGCCAGAGATTCACACGTTCCAGTATGTCTAACTTCTCTTTTGTCTACCCTTTTTTATGTCATTATTGTTAACAACCAGGGCCGTTTTCTGCTCCAAATGTTCAAATGATGAAAAAGTTTCATAATAAATGTATATTAAATTAAAAACCTTAAAAAGTAGAAGGAAAGCCTAACAAAAATAAAAATAAATCTACGATGAAATTCTATCTTGAATTGGAAGAAACAAAAACTTTAAACGTGTTAAAATCATCAACTACAAATGTCAACAAAAAGAATAGTGGTAAGAAGACTCGAAATTACACATATTGGCTTTTTGCACCATTATATTTACCAATTATACTAACTTCACTTACAATTTTACATATTATATAAAATAGTAGGGGCCCGTCTGGATTTGAGGCCTGTGAAGATCAAGGCTTAAATGCCCTTAAAGAATGGGGTTTTCCCCAGTATCAATCCTTCCATGGCAAACATATTAACATGCCCCAATGTCTCTTAAGAGACTCCCCTCTAAGCCGTTTAAGGAGGTCGGATAGTACACAACCTTATCCTATGATAACAGGTTGTCTCCGAATTGACCCAAGAGTAAGGGGCCGGATAGTATGCAACTCATGGCAAATTTGAAGCTTATATTCTAATAGGAAGAAGTGACTTGGCTGAAATTATTGTAGTTTTGCTTTGAAATGAAGTTACGACACAATAGTGTGGGCCAGAATTTTGAACAAGAGATTGTGTTTGTCTAAACTCTTTGGTAAAAGTGCATTTCAGTTTCACTATCATTATTAGCTGCTACATGTGGGTGGTATGCTTTCATGTGCTGTTAAGACTATCCAGGCCAGAAATTAATGTGCATCTCTTATCTTGTTTGAATGATTTTATCTGAATACCTCCAAAATTATTGTAATATGTCACCTCCTTGTACCTATGATAGTTGTATTATCTTAATTCAGTGGGGTGTCTAAAGTGCATTGTCTAAAAATATTGTGGTAGCAGCATCAGAATTTAAGATGACCTAACGAAAATACAGAAGATGACGGTTAGCCGCCCCCTCATTTGCCTTGTCCCTATCCTATCTTGATTCTTGCCTTCGACATATGAATGGTATTTAATATGGTTGAGTACATGGTCCTATTAGGGGCAGTTTGGATACAATAGTTACTCGTATTTACAATTTGATGATGAATGTGTTTGCAGATTTTGGCTCCTCTCCCAATTGGATTTGCTGTGTTCTTGGTTCACTTGGCCACCATCCCAATCACTGGAACTGGTATCAACCCCGCCAGGAGTCTCGGAGCTGCAATCATCTACAACAAGGATCACGCTTGGGATGACCACGTAAGACATTCGATCCAAACAACATATACTTAGTTATTCTATTACCGCTTTAATCCCAAGTATGCCATATTATTAGTACTAAAACACTTGAAAGTTATAATTACGACGATTTGCTATTTGCATTTGCAGTGGATCTTCTGGGTTGGTCCCTTCATTGGAGCTGCTCTTGCTGCATTGTACCACACGATCGTCATCAGAGCCATGCCATTCAAGAGATCATCTTAGAACCAATTACTGAGTGGATTTTTCTACGTTTTTGATATCTATTTATATGTAATGATGTGTGTGTAAATTATCAGTGTACTCTATAACTACTTAAAGCTTTGTTCTACCTATGTCCTATGATGAATGAATAATTTTTTTTTCTTTCTTAAGTTGCATTTCACGAGCGTTTAATGAAGTTATTGTTCTAGTTTGTTTACCTATTTATGTCTTTTATGATGTGACGAGAAAATACGTGTACGAACCCTACTTGATTTTCCTCCTATATTTCCGCCCGGCCAAACTGCACGATCTCGCAAGAGGGATATTCGAAACTCGACGAGAGCTTTCAAATTATGATTTTTGCATGTCTATAACACATTATACTAATAAGCGAAGTTTGGAGCGTAATTCCGAGGGGTGCGCTTCCTATTTTTGCTTTTGTGAGTGCCTTCTTTCGGACTGAAGAAATCATGGATGACCTATCATTGAAGCCACATCATCAACGGATAACTAAAATGTTCATACTTCATCATTTCCGACAAGAAATTTCGCTATCTTAGGACCCAAAACATCTTGTGAAAATACTTCATTTTGTATTTAGTTCAATTGCATTTGGCAAGACACAAAGTAGTATCTTATGATTAATTAAACTTGTCACCAATCTAAGTATCTCACTACATGAGACGCTGGGACAAGATGGGAACAAATTCACAAGCTTTGTTTCAGTATACCCATTTGATTCTCTCTTCTACAAATATATACTATTTTCTCATTGAGATCATATTTCCTAAAAGTTCTACATTGCTATCAAGATGTGGATAATTGCATACCATGTACATATTATCTTCCTTTGTTAATCTATCTCCAATAGGGGGCAAATTTGAAGATGCCGCAATTAAAATACTCCAATAAGGGATAATTAGAAGGGACAAATTTAATTTGAATTTGGGGATTTATTCAATAAATTCGATTTACTTTTATTGTTAAAATGTGGAGCCTCATAAAATTGCCAGGTTAGTCTTGCTTCCTCATTCGAGAGCCAAAAGTAATGGGACCCTAAATCGCTATCTTTTTGAAGAAGAGGATTGGATGGGCGACACTTGTCCATATCTCATCCTATTCCTTTATTTTAATTATCTATAATTTTAAATTGAGTTTTCAATAATAATTTGAGATTAAAAAAATAAAACAATTATATCATTATTTCACATATTTTATCCTAAATAGAGATCAACTTTACCTAATTTGGACATCAAAAAAATTCTGCTTTTTTTCCTTATTATTATCACCTTTCAACCCATTTTTTGATCTTATTTAATTATAAATGGATCATAATAATTTAAAATTAAAATATTAATGATTAAAATAATAATTACTTATTATTTGAGTATAAATTAATTAATTATAAAATTAATAATGTAATAAATCAAATAAGAGAAAATATGTATAAATTTTGTGGGGTATATGTGATTGATATGGAAGAAAGAGAAAATAAATGGTTTTTGATGTCCTCTACCGTGGATCGTTGGGGTGTACATAGAATATTCGATAAGGTGTCAGAGAAACCACGTGGCAAAGGATTTATTTGGTTTTGGATGCCTCCCTCTGGAGGCTAATGATAATATTTCTCAGAACGAGTTCAGAACCGCTATTCAGAGCCAAGATTTTGGGGTAGACTCGTGATCGACGTAATACCAAACCATCACGTAAATCACATATAATCTTGAATAGCTTCTCATGACGCCCATTTCAACCGACATTTTCTCGTAAAGCAAAAATAATTGTCTTTTGTACATTTAATCATTGAACAACTACTCAGAGTATACTCCTCCATACAACTAAGACTACCTCCAATTGGAGGGGGGGGGGACAAATGCCAAGATACTCCCCATTAAATTATCCAATAGGAAAATATTTGAAGTGGGCAAGTCTATTTGAATTTAGCGGATATATTAAATATATTCAGATTTATTCTATTAATATTTTGTGAAAGCAAGTGGCCCACCATCAAATCATTTCACAATCGAAGTGGTGGCAACCGGCAATTGTCAATATTGGGCCTCGCGGGAAGGAACCACACACTACTCAAAGTGGCCCATCAGATTTTTGCCACTTGTCGCAATCTTATCAATTCGATTTATATCAATTTTTTATGATTTTAAATTAATTTTTTTAGAATAATTTAATATTAAAAAGAATAAAAAATTATATCATTATTTCACACTATTTATCCTCTATAAATATAGATCAGTTTCACCTCATTTGGACACAAATTTTTTTTGGTCTTTTCTATATTATTATCATCTTTCAATCGATTTTTTAAATCTTATTTAGCTATTAAATGGATCCTAATCACAATTTTAATTTTTCATCAAACTTCTTATTTCCTAATCAACCACAAAATACCAATAACCAACGTCCAGAAAATTTTCAAAATATGGGCATGCCGCCAAATTTTCAAATTTCATGTATAATGCCACCAAATTTTGGTATGCAATATCCCTACAATTTTCCCTATATGCAATTTGATCAACAAAGTGGAGGAAATAATTTCGTAGGTTTTCCCAATGTGAATACCAAAATTATGAGCAATTATCTCAAGTCACACAATCGACTATAATATGGATCAACAAATCTTCCTGAATTTTCTAGTCAAATCTCTTTAGGAAATACTGGTGATGATACCCCCATACAGTTTTTTACCTACAACACAACAAGTAAGTGCAACAACAAATTATTCGTTGTTTATGAAGAAAAATTGTTTATTGCTAATCGGATATTTTCTTCAAAGAATGAGCCAATGATAGCGATCAGAATGCCGTGGACAACTTGGAACAAAATTACAGCATATGTGAATGAGCATTTTCCAAGTGGTCCTCAAAGGTCTCGACAACAATGCAAGAGTCATCATCGTGAGCTCAATAAAAAATCAAGATTTGCTGTATTCAGTAAAAGCACATCGCAGATGCAAGAGAAGTGGCTCCAGTTTTACATTCACATAGAAAGAGCCCAAGATTTATTCGTTGGTGAAACTAGAAAAAGATTTACTTTGGTTGATGAGTGGAAGTTGGTTCGTAATGAACCAAAATACATGGTCGGATCCGGTACATCTGATAGTAGTGGATCAAAAAGAAAAAGTAGTGAAGCTGATAATATCCCATCCCCAAATCCTCCTTTGAACGCCCGTATGCAGAGACGCAACAAAGAAAAGTTTTCCAAAGGGTTCCTCTTCTTCAAAGACAAACGGTGATCAAAACTTGCTATTGGAAGAGGAATATTCGAAAATCATAGCGGATCGTGAAGTATTTCATGACAGTAAGTTAACAACAACTAAACCATGCAAAGAGGTCAGTATCAGTCAAAAAGAAACGACATGTCCTAAAAAAATGGAGATATAGGTGAACCTTAAGCAAATAAATGATTTGGACGAGGATGAGCAAGAACTAGCGAACATGCTTAAGACCGGACTGCTTACGTTGAATAATTAGTTCAGACTGTTTATTTTAATGCCCATTTAATCTTTTACTGTTTCATATTTAATCTTAAATGTTTTGTTTAATAATTATTTATATTTTACATATTAATTATTTAAATAAAAATTATCTATTATTTAAGTCATACTTAATTAATTGTGAAAATAACAATATGATAAATCAAATATGAAGATAATATATATATATGGTGGGGTATATGTGAGTAATATGAAGGAAAGAGAAAAGTGAATGATTTTTGAGATGCCCCTACCGTGGAGGTGTTACAAAATAGTGGGAATAATTAATAATGCAATAATAACTGACGCTATAGAAGATATTTCAGATTTGAGATGTCCCTCCCGTTGATAGTGTAAATGCTAACAAAAGCAATGTTTTTTATTTGTTTATTAACATGCCTAGCTTATATTGTCTTATTATGATTACTCAAATATTGTTTCATTTTATTTTATGTCATATTTTCACTTTCATGTAGAATTCTATGAACATTGTGAACGAGCAGCCACACAATTAAATTTTTGAAATGTTTTCTATTATCAAAAAAAATAAAATATACTATTCATTTTTAAAATATTATTTTGTGCATGCCTGCATTTTTATATTCTTTATTTTTTGTTTGGTATCAATGATTCCTTTACTAGCCACTCCTACTAAGTGGAATAAAACTTTGTTTGATTTTGTATCAATAATTCATTCAAAGTTCTACATAAAGAATCATTATTCCGCTATAGATTACATCATGTTTCAAAAATCAAAAGTACCTCCCTTATGGCCTTATTGAATGCTGCTGCTTGCCCTGTTCAATGGTGATATTGTTAGCCAAATTTTCAAAAACGGGTTGAGAACGATGGACAAGCATGCCTATTAGAGTGCCATTCTTTGATTCACAATCCACAACTCCCACACAAAGGGGAGAACAAACTTCCTCATCAAATATAGACTGTGACGGAAACTCTTCAGCAAAGAGATTACCAGACATGCGGTAGCTCGCTCAAGTTGAGTATTTTCTCCTAATGTTTGAAAAACTCAAGTATTAAATTATCTTGCATTGCTATAGTGAACCTACTCCCCAAGAATCATGACGTGGTTGCATATCCGTATATATTTATTCCTTAGACTAAGTGCAATGGTGTTTTATTGAGTGAAATAAGATATCCAATAATGTCTCTTCTATTGTTTGAAATTTAAAGAGATAAGAATTTGTCTCAAAAATTTAGACGGTCTGAACTCTGAAGCCTAACAATACGGGTCCACTTTCTAATTTTGATTTCTTCATTTGAACACTTTTTATTTGATTGGTTAATATTCCTTCCATTTTTTTATTTATCGGTATATCCTAAATTTTTCATTTTATATAATTGTCATCATAGCCGACCTACCTTATCAGACCACCTGTAATTTGAAAAAAATCGATTATAGATGATTACGATAGAGATAGGTATGAAAATCGTTGTTGATTTTTGTATACGTGAATCATGTTTCTTTAATTGATTTAGTTTAATTTCTTGGCATGATTAGATTTTCTCAGCAAGTTTACGGGCTGTTGAAGTGGAGAAGAGGATGTGAGATGGAGAAGGTTGATATTAAATAATGTTTTGGCCTGCTTTGTCTTTTTTAACTTTTTTCTATATCGATTTTTGGCCTTTTTTTCTCTTCCTAAAACGAACCAACACAACACTATAAATATGAACTCTCAAGGAAGTTGTATGGAAGTATAAATTTGGTATTTGTATGAATTGACCCCTTTTTTTTAAGACATGAATTTTAACAAATAGTGGCTCTATTTAATTTATGAATTAAATCGAGTGGACTTATATTGAAGTATGAATTTGGTATTTGTATAAATTCGGTATTTGTTGAATTGTTAATTGATATGTTAATTATTGTTAATCATCTTCTTTATTTATTAATTGCTACTATATTCTTTAATTGTTATTGATCTTGGTATTTGTTCATTGTTAATTATATTTTTAATTATTTTGGTTTAGTTTTTATTTCGACAAGTATTATATATTAAATTTTAATAAATTATTCGACGGCCATTGGACCTCTTATAATTTAGTAATGTGAACAATCAATTTCTAGCTCCTGAAAGACTCGGTTTTTGCTGGTCTCGGTGAGCCAACACAAAGCCGAGAAAAAAAACTTAGCTTGGGCTCGACTCGATAACAACTCTAGTTGTAGAGTAGTGGATAAACTTGTTTTGATTCATTAGTAGCATAAAAATGCTATATTTAAAACGACGGTATTTTGGCCTAATTTTTTAAAAAATCGATTAAAACGATATCGTTTTCCAAAAAAAAAAAAATTTGCAGTTTGCACCATCAAAATCGGACTCCTAGGTCCGACTATGTTTGTCATTCTAACATAAAAGTAGTTTTTAATATTGCATAATTTATTTCGTATCTAACCAAATAAAAATTGTAATAATAAAATTATTAATAATATTGACAATGTTATTGAATATTAAAACAAAAATATAATTATAAATTTAATTAAATAAAAATATTTTTTAAGAAGAAATATATACTATTATATTATTAATAATAAATAATCAATATTAAAAATTACATGAGATAGCTGATGAGAATCGCGTTATATATTATATTGGAGTCGAAATATCGAATAAATTGGGGCCCAAATAAGACATCAATAATACTCTATTGAAAAAGCAGACAAGCTGTCAAGTATTCGACATGCTTTTGAAAAGATGATGCTAAATAAATAATACACTATTGCACACAAATTTCTTAGATTTCAACATGTTATTTGTTTTCGATTACACTTCATTTCTTGATCATGAGAATAAGTAGTGTATTTACCAAGTAAAAATCTTTGAGCTTGTTTTCGGAATTGTATTCATAGGGGTGATTTGTTACAGCTTACAATAGAAGAATATATCAAAAGCTTGTTAGACTTCAAGAGAGCTTAATATGATTATTCTTCAAGGGACTAGTTACCATTTCATTGCTAAACTAGTTAGAACTCCTCTCATCCCATGTGCAAGATGACCTGTATTTCTCTCTAATTCCAGATGAAAATGTACTATAATAGGCCTTATCAATAACAAGCTGGATAAGTGGGTAACATAAAAGAATATATGGGAATATCTGAACTGATTCGATTTGCAAATTTGGCAATTAACTTAATATTCCCTTGTTCTTATGCCAGTAGGACAAAATGATGAATAGGATACCAGTCAACCATTTACTCCCTAAGTCCCAAAAAGATTGTCCATTTTGATTTTCAATTTTAATGGCAAGAAGTTGAAAATGCTAACTTGAAGAATCACAAAATTGAATTCATAAAATCAATCTCTAGCTGAAACTGTCCAACTAACAAGAAGTCAAAATATTCTGACTTTCTCAACTAGCTAATCAGACGCGAGCCCCTCCTCGGGCGGGTTCTTTCTTTTGCTCCTTAATTTTACAAAAGAATAGATAAATAAACCAATAACCAAACAATGTACATAATTCTCAATTCACACCTAAAGTAGCATTCTCTTTTGATCAATTTCCAAAACAATGGACCAATTTACAAGCTCCTTGAAGAACTTTGCCACACTTCAACATATTCTTGATCCTTTCTGGTAACAAACATTTTGTTCCCTCCAAAGTCCAAATGAGATACTCTAGCTCCATCCATATCCTTTGCTCTGCCCATCAAATTCTTCCTGAAAACGCGATCTTCGTGACCATCTCTGCTCTTCTTGGAGCAACCAAGCATAACTTCAGACCATAACTCTATATTTCCTCCTTTACTGCAAAATATTTGATTTCCATGGCTTTCAATCTTCGACCCGAACCCTTCTTTTTTCCCGTTTAGTACCTTCCGTTCGTCACCAAGGCAAATCCATTGCATTTCCGTGCCAATGCTTCTCAAGTCGGTATAGAACACCTCACCGGAGTTAACCCCAACCTTGAAGATGGCAGAGAGGTCATCCGAAACAGTAACATCAGCGAAGCAATCAACTTTTTCTTTCAGTTCCGAAACAATGTTGCCTGATCTTATGTCCCAAAACTTGATACTTCCTGTAACACCAGAAGGTCCACTATGAGACCCTGAGGCCATCAACAAATTATGAGAAGAAATCCATCTCAACTTTGTAGCAGGAATAGCTGAATCCAAATCAGCACCAAATATTTCATAATGTCCAACCATAGTAACAGGCCTAAAATCATCACGAATATCATAAACCATAATGCAATTCGAATTTCGCCTACCGGACTCAAAACTAGCAAACAAATACTCAGGTGATGAACCTAAACCCTGAACAGTTGAACCAGACCTAGTCACATTCTCCCAATTCAAAGTCTCCTTCACATAACCCTTATCAAGATCAATTATCTGCAACCCAGAATAGTCTGTGGCACCAGCAGCCACCATTTTCGGATTCAACGACAATAACGAATCAATAGCTGTGAAATGTGTCAAAATTGTTTTCTTTTTCTGCAATGACCAATCAAAAGAGGTGATTTTGCTACCATGAGCAATATGAACTGTCCCAAAATTCGTTGTCGAAATCGAAGAGGGCGAATCTCTTCCATTCAATGGCATAATCATTGATTTTTCAAGGTTAAAAGCCTCAAATTGAGAAGGGCTCGATTTGGAATTTATCATAAGATGCTCAATACCATAATATTTTGCCTCAAAAATTAAGTCTTGAATATCAAATGCATTAGCTTTTGAGGAAATATTACCAGTTCTAAGAAGAAAAAGCATGATAGAAAAAAGCTCAGGGTCTCTATCAATAAAAGGTATGGTTTCATCAAAATCACAAATTCTTGAAAACAGTGATTTTGAACCTGCTGAAGCAAGAGTTTGCTTGGTTGTCTGAAAAAGCTGCCCACCAACATCAATTGTGACAACGTTGGACAATGTTTCTTGAATCCCTTTCTTACATAACTCATCTGAAGAAGGCTTTTGTCCTGAAAAAGGTGGCATCTTTAAGCAATTAAGCCTAAAAACCAAAAAAATAAAAATTAATAATAATACCAAACAATTTCAAAAAAAAAAACAACATTCTCAGTCATAACAAATATCAGAACCCCATGTTCCACAATGTGAAAAAGATTCAATCTTTTAATACTTTATAGCACAATTTTGTAATAAGAACATGAACAAAATTCTGAAAATTTTCAGATAAGAGAAAAAACCCAATAACAATTAATTAATTTTTGCCAATCTGGAGATACTCTCGAAAATGGCTAAACAGTTACCAGGTAAGTGGGGGTTAGACAAGAATGTGAAAGTGTCAGAAAGGCATGTAGAAGTGATTCAAAGTCAAGTTGTTTGTGTGGTTTGAAAAATGATTAATTTCACATAATATTATTTTTTGGCTAAGTCTTCAAATTTAAACACCTAAGTCACTAGTAATAATAGTCATTTTACTTTTAAAGATGGAAAAACATGTTTAGGACATCTTAGAAGAGAATTAATAATTCATGAACCAAATTGAAAATTAAAAGATAATACAGGAGAGAATTGGTTAATTAGCCTAATATAATACTCATTGATATAGTTTTGTTTTATTGTGTCTTGCACATGTGTTGTATTTGCAATTTTTTTTTTCGAATCAACGATCAAGCATTATTTATTTATATAACTATAAAATTACTATGGGGAGCAATTGAATAAGTTATGATACTTTATATCAAATGAACATAAGTACTTCTCCAAAAGGATAACTAATCAGATGAAAATCTGATAGAATCATATATCGATATCTACCAAAAGAAAATTAAAGTACAAATTAAATACAAAATATTCCTACTAAACAATATAAAGCTCCTGCCTCTAAATCCCAAACGCACTCTGACGATACATCTTCATCTCTGGAGCGTATATATCCACGCTCGGTGAATAAATCGTATCCGTGAAATTACTATCAATTTAAAGATATCAAGAATTAATATTAATCCAACGAAAGAAAGTTAAAAACTACACTCAAACCGTATAAAAATAAAATTAATATCCCAATATTGATTATTTAAATGAAAATTGAAAGAAAATCATCAAAATGATTTATATTTATTCCTATCCAAAAAGGTGGTTCAGAGAAATTGTTTTTTTTTTTTTAGGGTTTAGAAAATTGATGAAGATAGAATTTCTTTTTTCTTTTTTTGGAGAGATTAATCGGAAGGTACTGTTTCTATTTCATTATACTTCATTATTTTTTTACTGTATTTGGGTAAATTGTTGGTTTGATTTGATAGCAAACCTATATGTACCCATTCTGTCATGCAATCATTTATTAAGTTTTGTCCATCCTACCATTTTGATATTATATTCAACGCCCAATTGGACATTTCGAACGCTGGCCAAGATTCTTTATCCACACAAATTACTTTTTTATTCAATTAATCCAAAAATATAAAATTGATATCATTTGAATTTATTTTAAAAATATTTACACATACCTTTTGTAATTTTTCATGTCGTACATAAAAAGTTTAATTGACGATTACAATCAGGTTCTCGAAAAGTGAAAAAGTCAATTAATTTAAAATCTAATATCATGTGGGCATTTCATGTTAGTTATTGTGTGTTAATTTAGAAATTCTAGGAGCTCCCAAGGTTAAAAATTTTAAGAAGAGGAAAGAAACCAAAGGTGATATCTAAATATAAAAAAAGAGTTTTTGCCGTGATTAATATTTGAATCAAATAACCAATTGGGTACACATGAGCAAATTGGTCGTTGCTCCAATAATTCTTTCATTATACAAGAAATTTCTTTCTGTTCCGAAGTATATTTTTCCAGAACGATTCCGACGATAATTTTGGATGATCCTAAATATATTGCGAATTGAAGGTTCATTCCTTTGCTTGTAAGCTAATCGGACAAAAGAAAACACCTAAGGAAGAAAACATACAAGACACGATAAAACAAAACTATATCCTGAGTCAGTTAAACAACTGAAAGCACTAACCATCATTTCATATATATTGCAGCATTGAATGCTGCAACTATTCGTCCTGTAATATAATTATTTATGCTACAATTAGGGGGCTAGTTAATATTTTTCAGTTAACATTTAGCCTATGTAAAGAAGATAAACAGTATGACAATTCCTATGCATTATCTTCATCTTCAGCAAAAAAACAAGAATCTATTATATGAGTTAAATATGTTTACCATTAAGAACCAACCATATATCTTGTTTGTCTCACTTTATATTTATATGTAACTCCTAACTTGATTAAGGCATACAGTGCTGATAGACGTAGAAGAGCTTGGAGTGGATGTATTACTGCAGCAAGTGTTAGCTGACACCAGGTTGTATCGCAGGAGAAAATGACCAGGTCTTGGATGTCCCAACCTCGTGTCCGAGAACCTTCTCGTTAGCCCACCAGTTCAAGCTAGTACAAGAATGATCTGAGTTTCCTCCATCCACATTGTCGAAGTTGAAATCTTTGGCAGAACTAAGGTTTATGGAACACTGCTTCTTATGGTAACGGCCATCATCCCTATCTGAAGAAGCCGACTCAAATGCATGGTTGAAATTCTCACTAGTGGAGAGTTCATGACTATTTGAGAGATGACTTCTCCCATCTCCTCTGATATTTTGCTCTAAATTCCCAGAATATGCTGAAGCAGCCTTGTTAATTGAATCTGGTTTCTTTTCAACACATCTAAAATCTTCTGATGTAATCTCAAAAGAAACTCTATGGCCAAGAGTAGTTTTATCATTTTTCCATCCATTACATTTAGTAGTATGTGGCACGAGGTCATGACTTTGATGATCTGCAAGATGGTCGCCAGGAGATCTGGAAGCCGAAGGATCAGGGGTCAAAGTACCAGATTCTTGCTGAGATTCCCATCCACGAGACAACTTCTCTAGGTTCAAAAGCTTGGAATGATCAACAGTTCGGAACTCAAGAAAGTGTGGGTTTGCAGGGCCATACTCACGGTCTGGAAAAGGAGATAAAGTGCCTGAACCAGATATGCCTGAACAAGGTGAGATCAAATTGCTTACAGGGCTTCCAGGATGAAGTAGGTAAGATTGGAACTCGTACTGCGACATGGGAAATCCTGGACCGGCTTCATGACTTTGATTGATGGGATCAAGAAGCCGAGCAAAAGGAACCTCAGGTGAGGAAGGAGTGGTCATATGCACAGACTCAGGTGGAGGAGTATAGGGAGCAGTTGACGGCTGTGTGGTGTATGTTGAGAATGCGGGTGGAGTGACTAGCTGTGTTTCATATGTAAAAGGGCCAATAGCAAACATAGAGGCTGGCCCTCTTGGAGAATACATGTATGCAGCCATTGAAGATAGCAACCCGGTAGGTGAGTGGATTGAGGAGGGAGGTTCAGATGGAAGGAAAGAAGCAGGGGAAGAGGGAGGAGCAACGAAGGGAATGGTAATAGAATTTGTTTGAGTCGGATTGTCAGTAGTAGCCATGTTTGCTCGTGGGGCTATCGTCTCTGGAATAACTGCAGCATGTCCTATTCTCTTCGGGCCTTTTCCAGTTCCAAAACACCAATAAAGACTCCAAAAGCTTCTCCATCTCCGTTTCTGCATGTTACGGGGGATTTCATAGCATTGTTAGCATAGAATTTAGTTTAACAGGGAATTATTAATAACACATTATTTACCTTCCACCAGAACTAAACACGAAAGTAAAAGAAAGAAAGAACTTATGAAAACAAAATCTGTCCAAGACTCCAAGTACAATTTAAAAGCAAGAGCATGAGAAAATTAACTACAAGCAACCTCAAAAGCACATTAACATTATTGATGATGTGGCTAATATTAGTTAGAAAACTACAATAGAAATATTTATAAAGAAAAGATCTCTACTTCATTCTGCATAATAAATTCTTGCTCCAATTTAATATTTTCTGCAGCAAAGTCTAGTGAGAGAAAAATATCAACGGTCTCCAAAAGTTTGCTACAGATTGGTTTTGTATGCAGGTATAGATATTTGGTGAGAGTTGGGAATATATAAAATACTGCTGACGAGCGTAACATGACCAATTATCAGCAATTGTTAGTTCAGAACTTCAGATAGTAAAGGGACTCGAAACAAACACATCTCAGGCAGAAGTCACACAAGCGAGACCTTTGTTAATTGATGAAAAGAGAGAGACACCAAAAACATAAGCATAATCCAACAAAGTTTCAGATATCTCTTTAAGAAGTTCAACCTAAGGAACTTCATATCTCCAGTGAACCATATCCCTGAACATTGGGCTAAGTACATAACTTATCATGCTATGTGGTACAACTGTACAAGCAGCGATTTTAATAAAAACCAGTTCTCAAGCCTGATAGCTCAGGACTCCAAGGGACAGCTTAAAAGGGGCATATGGGCAAACCTAAACAGGATGATGATGTGAGTAAAAGATATCTAAAGCTCCACGAAAAGTACTAGAATGGAAATGCACCTAAGTCCACATGATACACACCCCAACCGGCTCGTATAACAGAAAACATAGGCTTCAATTTAACAAAAGAACACGATAGAAGGACATGACTCATGCACTTCCACACGTAGTACAAATAGAGGAACTGAGACAACAAAATGTGAAGTCACTTTTCACCATAGATCGAAGGGTCCAAATAGGATTCGTACCGGTGTATCATGTCAAGCAAAACCTCTAGGAGAGAGAGAGAGAGATGCAGTTCCAAGATAACTCATCAAAGTACCAAATCTCAATCAAATATCGAAAAGTTAAAATATCTTACTAAAATTGTTTATTTAAACCTCAGGACATCAAAAAGCATTAAGCTTTTCAGCTGAGGTCACTAAAACAAAAACTTTCATAATTCAACTATTCTTACCATGTCTTCATTTTCACAGTATACCTCCATAATTGTTCTACATGCATCATAAAATATACAAAGTAATGTAAAAAAAATACCATTTTACCTCAAATCAAACTAAGAAAAATAAACTCAGATCTTGAATCTGAAATGATTATGTGTGTATAAAGGAGCCAGCAAGTACTTTACATTGTTCAACACAAAATTCCTGAAACGAATTCATATTCAAATCAAATCCAATCAATTAAATTTACATCCTCAAAAATGAAAAACAATATATTGTTATTCTGAATAGCAAGAGTCGATCATAAATGCAATGATAATTCCAATCACAGAAGCTATTCAAGAATCATATCAAATTAACAAAATTGAAGCAACCTGAGATGCAGGTTGAGACACTCGATTTTCGGCGGCGGCAATGGCAGTGGCAGCAGCGTTTATGGTCTCTAAAGTAGTATCATTATTACTTCCACTACCCATATCTCCTCCTCTCATCATCATCATATCTTTTATACAAACAATCAATTCAATCCCCACAAAATTCACCTAAATTATCATCACTTTCTTATTAAAATCTCACTAATTTCCCCCAAAGATTCAATCTTTTTCCAATTTTATTCAATCCCCACAAAATATTCACCTAATTATCATCACTTTCTTATTAAAATCTCACTAATTTCCACAAAGATTCAATCTTTTTTACTATTTTACTCAATACCCACAAAATATTCAGCTAAATTTCATCACTATCTTATTCAAATATAACTTATTTCCCTCAAATATTCAACTTTTATTCTCACGATATAGTTCAAAATTAAAACTGTACATTTATTTCCACAAAGATTCAATATTTTCTTCTATTTTGTTCAATACCCACAAAAAATATTCACCTAAATTTCATCACTAATCATTCAAAACTCATTTATTTCCAACAAAAATTAAATATTTTGTCCTGTTTTACACCCACAATATAATTGAGAAATAAAACAGTAAAATTATCTAGCAAGACACTGGGAAGAATAGATATATCACACTGAATTATTTTCTCCTTAGTGAATATATATAATATGTGCATTTATATATATATATATTGATGTGTATATGTATTAAGGTGTAAATAAAGCTGTTGAGATCAAACACGGCAAAGACTTTTCTTGTGATATTTTTTCTTCTTCTTCTTCTTCTATGATGTGATAATTATTCCCTCCATTGTTTTTAGTAGTTGTTTTTGACATTTATATATAAATTAAGAAAAATAAAATATAGTTAAAATTAAAAATATAAAATGATGTCAATTAAAATAATAAAATTAGTTGTTTGTTAATTTAAAGAAAAAAACTAGTAGGTTGTATTCTTAAAATGTCCCTTGTGGGGTTAAAGTGAAAATGAGGCCGAACTACTTGCACACTCGAACACTAAGGGTCCGTTTGGAAACCATGACTTGTTTTTCTTTTTCCTTTTTCATTCATAAAAATATAAATAAAGTATATTTGTATTTTATGTTGTAAAAAACTAAAAATTAAAATGTGTTTGGTAACAATTTGAGTATCAACATTTTAATAAATACAAATTGACAAGTCGATGCATCTTTGCCATAGTGATGCCCCAAGCTTCCTTCCATCATTTGCATTTGTTAGAGGAGAGTACTTACAGAATGAACCAACTAATAACCTATTTCCTACCATACTAGCCTCAAATGCATTTTAATTTTTCATTCTAATAGTGAAACCAATAGATTTTTCAACGATATGTTTACTTATACAAAAGGATTTATAAGCCATCATTCAAACAAAATGCTTACAATGGTAGCTTTATATGGGATATTCAATGTCCAACACTTGTCCATATTTGATCAGTTATTGCATCTCTAACATGAGCCATTTGACGAATTTGAGCTTCACTTATATTTATTGAAATTGGATCATCGGCAGTATTTCCTCGCTGATTTTCAACAATTGTATCAACATCTTCAAATTCCTAAAAAAAATCATCTCTATAATCGTGACTGCATATAAAATTATATCTGTATGACATACCACGATAGGAATGTCTTACGGAGTAGATGAGAGGATAAGCACATCTTCTTGAAATTACGACACTCTTTTTAAGTCTGCACGAAAACATCGTTGATAGCATTTTGTAGAGATGAATCTTTTTATAATTGAATGGCTTCTTACCGACAGCCACGAGGTAAACGCCCACTACTACGATAATCAGCAAAATGATATCTTTCTCCCACGATAGAGGCGTGAGAACCTAGCATATTAATGGAAATCCATAATCAACAACATAATATTTATCTAACAAAAAAAATATAAGAAATACTTAACTCCTAGAGGCAACAAAAATATATATAATATTAATTAGGATTGCATTAAAAGATTAAAGATTAAACAACTCTCATAAGTAAAATTCTCTGAAAACTTTAAATTTATATAGATACTTGAAATTTATCTCCTGGAGGCAATGGAAACTTATTCTCTGGTTTCGCAACACATTCCAAGAAAATTCTAGCATCATTCGCAGTTCCTTCCCATCCAAACATTACATAAGTAAATAGCATATCAAACAAGCACACATACATGACTTTGTGTAGTCTCAATTTTCTTTCCTTTATAAGGAATCTGCCCCTTCTTAGGTACAAATGCATCAATATGTGTTTCGTCTATTGCTCCAATACAATTTTAATATAATGTATAATTATTCAATATATGAAGTTAAAAGGATGAAGGTCATAAGTTAAAGGAAACTAAGCTATGAAATAAGACTAGTAAATTAATTACCTCAAATAAAGGATAATATTTGAAATTATTTCGAATCTCCAAGAGAACAATATTAAAATCTGGAGGCCTGATAATTTGAACACCTAACTTGCAAGCTGATTTTAGGACACGATGAAAGTACTTGGAAATTATTTCACCGGAATGTTGAAATCTTTACGCTCTTACCGGTTGATATTCATAGGAATGGCTTGATTATTATCAAGAAAATGACAACTTGCTCTTGGTGTTCTGCGTGATATAGCCCGTCAGTGATTTTTAATATTTCGCAAAATTGTATAAGCAACGAGAACGTTTTAAAATTATGTCGTGACATCTAGATTCATGATCATTGGTGAATTCAATCACGCAATCATCTCTCGAAGTCTAGAAGTTTTACAAGGTTGCTTGTCTAAGTACAACATCCAATATTCTTCAATTGTGATTCCTAATATAAATAACATAATGGCTTAACTTCTTAAGTCGTCTCCAAATCATTTATTAAGCTTTGAATAGATTATTGCACTCGTCCCATATTAGAACCTGTTTTTCATACGTAAGTAACGATTCAAATGTTGATGTATTTTTCCCATATTAAAACCTATTTTTCATCTCCAATAATAAGTAATGATTAAACACTGATAAAGCTATGATTGAAATGATAGTGAAATATATAGCAATAGATACATTGATCATTTATCTGGAAATATAATCATAGAACGTCTACTCAAACCTCAAACTCAATACAACAACCTAAGTAAAGAATAGGACAAAAGTTACTCAACCGAATAAGACATGACATTGTTTTAATTGAACCAATTTGTATCTTTAGAATTAACTACTAGAAGGTCTATTATTTTCAAAATAAATTACATTAACATGACAAAAATGAAGAAATCAAATTGAAGAAGAACCACATATAATACAACGTTGATACATTAAAATTGTTTATTAATACATCCACAAACCCAACTTAAAATTTCTATCCTTCAAGCCCAAAACATCACAAACTCAAAAATTCGAACCAATTTTTTATTTCACTTAACCTAATTTTCGATTTATCAATTAACCATAAACTATGATAAGAAGAAATTAACCTTGTAGATTTTCTGTGAGATAAATAGCTAGCGATCTAGAGGTTTCTAGTGATAGAGAGTGGAGTAATAAGATTCAAACAAGAAAAAGAAAGAGGTTTGTATTAGAGAATTAGATAAAAATATAAGAAAGATTTCTTTTGCAATGTTAAAAAATACGCTTCCACCTCGTAGCTTCTGTTTATACAAATTTATGAAACATCTTTTTCTTGATTCGTTATTTTGCTTTCTTTTTCAATACTTTTAAAATTATCAAACACGTTTTTAATTTTGTCTACTGAATTTAAGAAATAAAAAATGGAAAAGCGTGAAAAATCGAGTTGCCAAACGGGGCCTAAAATAAAATTGTTAAATGACTGAACTTCCTAAAACACTACACTTACAGGTAGTGAAGTTAGAGGATTGGATAACCGGGTAGTAGATCGACACCGGACTTGATAACCAGCTCGAAGGTTAACATAGTCGAACTCGAGTGATTTTTCTTGAATAGCTTGTCGGAGTAAAGCCGGGGCGTTCAAACTTTTACTTGCTTAAAATTAAAATAAGATATAATATATTTTGATAAAATAAAACTAATATCTCTTATATATTGGGCTTAAATCAAACATGATTATCGTTAATGTTGTGAACATAATCCGGTATCGCTCTGTAGTCGATCCAAGATACTCAACTCGAAATCCGTTCGAAGGTTAATCGAGTCGGTCTAGAGTAATATTTGTGCTCGATATAGCAAAACAACGTAGTAGTACTTGGCTCGATAAAGTGTGCATCGGCCGAATAATCAGCTCGAACTCGTCTAGTTAATAACTCCACAAACAAGAGGAGCATCAAGGCCGAAATGGTACTTACACTCTAAAAAATATTATTTGGATGTCTGTATAGCGCCTTAGTTGGAAATGGTAGGGTTTGAGGTTATGGTTGTTGCACACTTGTTGCTTGAAATGTGATCTCAATTAAATATGGAAATGATATTTCACCAATAATAGTAGTAGTGTTATTATGGATTCTCACCAAATAAGTTCATGTTGTATTAACATTTGGCATGTGGTCATTGGAGTTATTATGAAAGGTTTCATATATTTGAATTAAATATCTTCTTGTTATTTATTTAACATGTGTAACAGATTATTTTTCAATGAAAAATACTTATTATATTCAAAAAAATGTTTATTTTCACATTTTAGTTAGTTGATTTCAAATATTAATCAAATAAGTTTTTGACCAAACATGAAGAAAAAAAAATTGTTTAGCCAAATGAACTCTATAATTTTCTAATGTAGCATATTTATTGGTTCAATAATGATTCAATGCTTCATTCAATTTCGCTATAGCAAATATTTAAAGTTTGATTGGGCACCACCAAATGCCTAATAAATTATCAGCTCACTTAAATAAGCTAATGTATTGATTGTGCAACCCCTATTTCATGATAAAAGCGTGATAGCTAACTTATGAATTCTGCCGTTGTTATATTGCATTTATTTAGGTTCATTCCTAAGGATATATTCATAAAGTAATTTAATCAATACATATTTCACTCCCATTTGATAAAAAAAAGTTGAAATCTTAACCTAATGGTACTATGTTATCCATAAGTATGACAGAGATGCCATAACAACCTATCAGCTCTTTATCAGTTGCACTATACCCGAAGACATCACTCCCATTTTATAAACGCATTTGTTATACCTGGTCTCGAGTTTTTTATACACTAAAATTAAAATTCGTAAAAATACATATGTATCATCTATTTATTAAAAAAAATGTATACAAAGAGGATTTATGTATACTTTTACTCTCTCCCTTGACCTATTTTTTGAAATTGATGTATAACCACTCCTTTACTAAATACTACGTAAATAGTCGAGCACTATATACTAAGGGTGATTTAGTCAATATAAATATCACATCCTTTGATCACTAGATATTCTCTCCGTATCTTTTTAATTGATTGTTTAGAGCATTTAAATTTTGTATCTTTTTAATTTATTGTTTAGAGCAAAAATAATTTTTTTCTTTATGATTGATTAATAATTTTATATTTTCTATTATTATTGGTTGATAATAATCTCTTTCTTATTAGGATAATAAAATTTTTTTAAATTAAATAATTAATTAAAAAGATACCGAGACAGTATTAATTTTTTTCAATTGAATAGTAGAGTACTTTTTAGCTTTTTAAGCAGTCACTTTTCCATGATTAAGTGGTTTACCGAGACAAAAGTTTTTTGGTATGTGGATGTGCGCACGTGTGGGTTATCCCCACTTCTGGAGTGTGGGACCCACTTTGGAAATTCCCCCGAACTTGCACGGCTGCTTCGTCTCTAGTGTTTATACAACTTTCCTGCTTTTCAGTTGACAAGGACAATCATTAGTAAAATATAGAAAAACTTTTTACTCATTAACAATAAACAAATTGAGTTACTCTTTTTTGGTAACACAAAATAAATATGAATGATAAAAATTCAGATTGAACTGTATTTATATGTTGAGTAAACTTTCAACTAGTAATAAAAGTTCATAGTAAAAGATCTTCGGGGGTAGCTACACAGGACATGTTTCATGATATTATTAAATTTTTAATATTTAAGTATACAAACAAAAAAATAGGATTATAGATTCAAGTTTAATTGTTTAGAACATAATTTTACGTTTAGACACAATTGATCGAATTTAGATGGGTGCAAAATACATTTCTTTTTTATACCGTTAAATACGATATTTACTTTCTAGTACATCATGACTTCATAATTCTGGATACGTCAGTACCCGTATTTCCCAGTTAAATCATACACTGGTGAGGATGCTTCGGGGGTAGCTACACGGCCATAATCCATCTAATTTCGTTTTCCTATATTGTGAGAGTCATTCAAATACAAAAGGATGTTGGATATAATGTGAATTGAATGCAAATTTGTCAACCATTTGGATGGTTTAAAGTGTATGTCAAAAGAGAAGTGAAATGGAAGTGGATTGATATCCCACATTAGAGATTTAGAGTGACACTAGGAGAATGAACACCTTATAAGTAGAATATCTAGAGGATTGGGTAATTATGTACTCAAGACTAATGTGAGTTGAATGCAAATTGTGGAAAACGACCCATAATGATAATGACTTCTAAAGCCATGTATGTGTGCACTTAGTTGAAAACCATTTCTCCTCCATATTATTCGCAATTTCCTTCTATTATGTGGCTACTTTGCATGGATTAGTGCATTGGTCACCTTCATATCTACTCAAATATTTGGACCATGACAACTCTGCAGCATGTGCACGCACTTACTTTTATCTAAATATATGTATTCTACTTTGCAATCAAATTGATATGGTCACTCGGATCAATCTATTTGAACCATATTCTACCATTCTCTTTCAGAAACCCTTTTAAGATTTGTTCCATTTACAAATGTCCCAACTTAAGGTGGGATAACATTAAACATATGGTTAAAGTTCCCTTCATTAGTCAAAATATTATCTTCTCAGTTGACACTGATACCCTCAATTCTAGAGTTTTATGAATCGAAGATCTCCATCTACATTTTTGTTGGTTTCGTTTATTTCTTTTACAAGAATCAGAGTTAGGGACGAATTCAGAACTTTAACATGAAACATTCATTTCATCATTCAAAAAAATAAAATTTTATATGGATATTCATTTTAGAGAAAATAGAAAAAAACAAAAGCAAAAACAAAAAATGCTCGGAACAAGTTTTGAACTAAAAACATTCTTTAAGTTAATCAAAGTACTAACCATTTGAGTCATTCTTGTGGGTCCGTCCCTGGGCTAGAATTCATGATTTTAATGGGGAAAATGACCAAGTAGAATATGAATGGATACAACGAAATCATACAGCAGACTCCACTTAATGGGGTAAAACATTTTTGGGCTGGTTCTATATCTACTTGGGTGCAAATTGTTTATTTCTGGAAGGTATTTTGAGGGAAACAAGAAACCAAAAACAAAATTACTGCAAAGGAAACCCAAATGATGATATTTATTTAAACACTTCTTGCAAACACTTTCAAAATGTCAAACAAGGGGGCACAGATGTAGAATCCCATACTTCTGATAAATGTTCATAAAACTGAACGAAAGATGAAGTTTCAGGCAGCTAAGCTCTTTGAGGCAATTTCAAACACATTCTCTGAAAGTCCATTAGTACATAATATCATCTCCAACTGTGCCTGTTAAGTAAATATAACACAGTATGGCAGTATTAGTGGTGATATCACCTTGGTATAACTAAAGAAAGTAACCGAAGTGGGGCAACTATTGCGTGGATGTTTTCAGGCAATGTGTTAGTGTTTACCTTGGCAAGAGCCTGTCGAGTTTCGTCATAACGCTTCCACCTTGATAAGGAAGAAACCATGCGGGATGCTACCTGCGAGCCATAAATGTACTATCGATGTAAGTGCAAGTAGAATGAAAGACGGGAAACAAATGATCATTATAATGGCAGGTACAGTGATTGAAGGATTTCATAATTTAGTGTACCTGAGGGTTCACTTTGTCCAGCTGAAACACCATTTCACCCAAAAACTTGTAGCCTGATCCATCTTTAGCATGGAAATTCACGGGAGACCCACAAAATCCTCCGATGAGAGAGTATACCTGGTGAATTTGGTTTTATAGGCATCACAACTTTGCACTGGTGAAGATCAGGGTATAAATCAGTAAAATAATTGTACAAACCTTATTTGGATTACACATGTCAAATGCTGGATGGTTTAGCAGATTCCTGACATTCTCAACATTCCCAGGAGTGTCTGAGACTGCTTGAATAGCAAGCCACTTATTTATGACCTGCAGCACAAAAGATGTTTAGACAAGCAGTCTTCTCTATAATCCATCTTATCACATTACGGTTTGCTCAGTCCTTAGAAAGAAACAAGAAGTACCGATCCAGAGACAGGCAATGTTGTCAGAAATTCTGGATGGGTAATGAAGTTAACTATGTGTTTCCACGAAATTGTAAAGAAAAAGATCAACTCACACAACGAAACGATTTTAGGAAGCAAGGTATGAGGCATACCAAGTAATCGTGTTGCCACTTATCATAGAAATCAGATAAAACTTCATCACGGGTTTTGCCAGGCGTCTGCTCAATGGCCACCAGAGCTGCAATTTGTTCAGTCATATTTGTGGCAGTCCTATATTCATGCAAAGCAAGCTCTGTGACTTCTGGATCTCCAAGTGACCCTAGATATACTGCAAGTAGAAATGCAACTCTTCATATAAGAAACCTAACTTCAGAATGATTACATGGAACATAGGTGTAGTAGTAAAACAAACCAAGGGCAGTGTTCTTCAGAGCACGCCGAGCCATGCTGGCATGGTCAAACACATATGGCTCAGAACTTCTGTTAGCTTTTACCTGTAAAGGGAAAAGCATAAGAGTTAAATTATAATCATCGAGAAGCATATGTAAGAGTCAGAATGTTGTGCTATATACCGTTCTTATGAACTCATCCTTCAACTCAGAAGCAAGCTGCTTTCTAATGAATGACCTTACAGCATGAACAGCATCAGGATCAGCAACTTCCAGTAAGTCCATGATTTCTCCAGTACCGGGTAGAGTTATTGCCTTGGATATAAACTCCTGCAGTATAAAAGAAGTCTCTTAAGGCATATCTGAAAAATTATCTTTTGGGTTAGAGAAACAAACATTGAACATCCTCACACCTTGTCCAAACTTGCATCACAGAGAGTGCTTTTGATTCCTTGAATGAATTGGGGGTTAAGAACTAATGGTTTGTTTTGTTGAAACTCGACAACAAGACTTAGCATCAACTTTCTAGCCAATACCTGGCCTGCCTCCCAACTGAAGCATGAAAGAAAATATTAACTATCAATTATCGCCCAATAATTAAAAAAAAATACTAGTCTGTGTAGAACCACATACCGGTTGAACTCATCAGAATCATGAGCAAGAAGGAAATAAAGATTGGTATCTGTGAGATCAGAGTTAAGTCGAATAGGAGCACTGAAACCTCTCAGTATGGATGGTACTGGTCGTTCAGATACATCATTAAACACAAACTCCTCTTCTTTCTGCACATCAACAAAAAGAGAGATTTTTAAAATTTTAAAATTAAAAAAGAAAAGCAAAGTACTATGGATTTATATCGACCGATCTTTGCCATCTCCTTAAGAAAATAACTCATGAATTTGACAACACAAGGGAAAGCAAGTGGGTGACACACTCACTAATTGTCAAAGGAATTAATCAGGTCACCATGTAAACAAAAAATATACAAGCCCACAGCACAAATGAATCCCCAAAAATAATAATTAAGATAACTCAATTCTTTGTTTTTGCTCTATAGCAATGAGGTAAGTGCTCCAGAAAATATACATAGATTTCAAGTATTCAAGGGACCAATGCGATCATGATGGCTTGAATATTTGAAAGCACCATTAGATCTTACTAATTTTATAGTCTCGTGGAGTCCCTTCAGACCAACTTAAAAAATCTTCTGTTTTAGTTTGTCCAGTATTCAATCCGTAGTCCAAATAGAGACCATGTAAAGGTCTGTCCACTCACCCATCCTCCATACATTTAGTGATGAGGTCAATAATATAGCCCATAGTAACCTAGCAAATTCAAGTTCGTTGTTTTCCTCACTCACTCAGCAGATAAGTATCCTAATTTTATAAGTAACGATGATCCACTACAATGGCAGAGCATGCTTGGATAACACTATGGAAAGCTGCAGACTGACCTTTGTTACCCTGAGAACTGTAGTGTGGACGGGCTGCTCACTGTTTTTAGCAACTGACTCCAGCTTTCCGTCATGATAGAAGGAGGAAAGAGGCATGTCTTGACCAGTGGAATCCAGCAAACCTATAGCTACAGGTATGAACATGGGTTCTTTCGTTGGCTGTCCTGGGGTAGGAGGAACTTCTTGACTGTGAAAGAGTTAAAGACTAATTGAGGATACAGTGATTAAAAAGATAGCAAATAATGAACATAGTCAGAATGAAAGATATGTACGTACCTGAATTTCAGAGAAAATGTACGAGCTTCAGCATTGTATGAAGAAATGACTTTCACGCGAGGTGTCCCGGCTTGTGAATACCTACAATATTATTTAACATGATAGGTTATTCAGTATACAACACAATACCGCTTAAGAAAAAGGTTATCAGTATAAAAGACAATACTGAACTCAAGAAAAAGGTAGTGACTGCATACCATAATAGGAAGTTAGAGAAATCGGCACCATTATATCTCCTCTCATGGTACAAAAACTTCTTTCAGACAGCCTGGGCATCATGCCCAAGTTGAAATATTATATCCATTCCCTGGAAAGAAGATGGGAAACAAAATATTATGGATGTAGATATCATATATCCAGTATTTGGAGATCAATCAAACATCCTTCCTTTTCTGAATCCATGACTTCCCAGAAGAGTTTTATACATTCTGACAACTTCGGCTCCCTTTTCAATAGTTTAAAAATTAATCCAGTAACTTTTATATTTTCCTGTGTATGAGAGAGAGAGAGAGAGAGAGATTGGTACCTTTTCATACACCTGAAAAGAAACCAAGCAAACCAAACAATAAAATATCAATTAGTTTCTCTTTAGAAATGCAACCAATAATAGGCAAAACAAAAGATATTATAGATTAGCAAGATCCTACCGTCACTGCAAACAAAAGCCACGCCATCCGCCATGACAGAAAGTTATAATTTGAGTCATAAACCAAAACAGCCAAATAAGAAGGTAAGATGCAGATAATAATTTCAGAACAAAACATTAGCATCCTTGTATAGAAGTCTGGCGTAGAAACTTGCCTGTGTAAAAGTTATCCATCTGCCAATTTACATAGTGAAATTGTGAGAACAATTGTACATATATTTGCATCAAGAGAAGATCAAAATTATTGGAAACAAAAAATTGATTTCAGACCTTGATGTAGGAGTGAGACTCCATTATGTATGGTTACTGGACCTGCAAGCATCCTTGAAGACTCTAAGAAAAATCATAGTGATAACTAATAAGTTTCAGTACGTAACCCCGACAAGCATGAAGCAAAATTGATCAGCTCGATACCTGTGGGAATTGATAAATCCTGAGCTTTGACACATCACCAATGCGCTTCACTGCACGGCTTCCCATGTCAGATGAAAATTCTCATCACCCCCTCATTCACCAAAAAAGACACACACAAAAAATCACTAGGTATACAGAATAACAGATACTAGGACCACTGAATAATCTTTAGCTTCAACACATAGTCATACAAAGCAGTGTCTAACAAGCAATTATTAACACTAAATCATAAAAACTCAGAAAGATAAAATAAATATTTTATACTTCATGCAGTTGAAAAGTAAATAAGAGGCAGAAGAAAAAGAGTAATTATTTCACAAAAGATAAGCAACTTCAGCTAACCTGTTCCCAGTCCAGTTGTGGAAATACTGAAGAAAGAATCAGACAAAACAAATCTATCAGGAAAACATTCTTACTCGTTGAAAAATGCCTAAAAAATGTTTCAGATAATTGACATAATTAGTTGAGTACCTCGTGCCCAATAACACCCAAAATTGCAGCATAATCTGAGTCAGTTGCAGTTTCAGGAGATGCCAAGACAAGCTTGGAATTGAAAATCTGTTTGCAGGAAACATAGACCACGAATCAATTGTGATTTAAGAAATTAGCTACTATATCGATGTGTCGAAGCATCTATAGAAGATCACTAGTCATTTACCGATCCACGTGTGTGCAAGGAACCTCATGCATCTATATATAAATCACTAGTCATTCACGAGTGTGAGAGAACCTAATGCATCTAGATGAATAAAATTGTATTCTATGTGTATTGATGTCATGACAGGAAGCTTACATTTAAGCTCTTGTTTTCCATGGCTCCCCTGGCAACAAAAGGGGGTTTAGCTTCAGTAACTAAATGAATCAAAAAATAATTGAAGATCTTATTAGAATGTGAATAGAAAATAAACTTACATATTAAAATCTGGAACAGCAACAATGTTGAATAGATCGAGGTCATACTCGAGACCAAAAACCTGAGGGTGACGCAAAAGTTAGATGTCTTAACTATATAAGAATAGATAATGTACATGAAAATTGGTATACCACATTGAAACCTTACATCTTCGTCCCATTTCATAGCTGCTTTCAGAGAATACATTGCATGTTCGGTCTTTGAAAGATCCTGTGCAGGGGTATATATTCTAAGAGAAACTTTTCTCCCAGAACGAGTTGTGAAGGTATCATCTCTGCTTTCCAACTGTCCAGCAACCAGTGCAAAAAGATAACAAGGTTTCTTGTGTGGGTCCTCCCAGAGAGCATAATGTTTGCCACCCTGTAATAGTGAGTTAGAATAAAACGAGATCAATAGTGATAAAAGTGCTACATAAGGTTCATATTGATAGACAAGAATTTGAATAAAACCTCCAGGTCTCCTTGTTCTAGGAGATTTCCATTGGACAACAACACAGGATAGAGAAATTTGTCAGCTTCAATGCGACAGGTGTACCTTGCCATAACATCAGGACGATCCTAGGGCGCAAAAAACTTACTGTAAGTTGTGAACAGAAAAATTGAACTTGGATCACATTAAATAAGAGGTTCTTATGATTACCTGATAAAATGTTATTTTCCGGAACCCCTCCGCTTCACATTGTGTACAGAAGTTCCCAGATGACTTGTATAGCCCCTAGAAGAAGCGCAGAGCATGTAAGAAGGATGCGAAATGTAGAGAGATGCTTTTGTTTGGTCAAGACAAACTAGTCAAAATTCTCTAAAGATGGTATTCTTTGTGTGGATATATTATTTCCGTAGTAATTTGTGTAAATTTAATTAGAGATGTAAAGACGGAGATGGCGGGAGTCCAGCTGAAAATCTTCCTTCTGAACATAGCAGTATAAGGCTTAATATACTCACTGTACAAAAGGATGAGATGTGTATGGTAACTAAAGACATGTAAGAAGTGAAATATTAAAGATTGGATTGAGATTTTAAATTAGCTGATTTACACAAAGATCTGACTACAGCCATTGATATTATCAATACGCAAAGTAGCACAAACCTGCAGCTCTGTCCCGTTGACTTTGATTTGAATCAACTTTAAGTCCTGTCCATCCAGGACTAATGGAGAAGAGGAACCTATTTGAGGGAAAAAATTACTAGAGATATCATGCATATATATATAATATACATATAGGTAAGGGATAAACTAGGCAAACTGCTTCCTTGTAAACAGAGATACAGAAACATAACATGCAGGATAACTGAAAAGCAAAAAAGAAACACAAATACCTTCAACTCTTGGATAGACATTGATCTTCGAACAAACAATTGTTTTTTCCTCGCCCAAAAAGAATTTCAACTCCACCTGCAAATTAGTTCCATAAGAACAAAGAACATACCACCCTATCAATTCCATTTCCATTTGATCAAAATCAACTCCACCGAATCAAAGAAGTATTCTGGAGGCTTGTAATCCTTCAAAAATATTTCTCTTGGAGTATCCATTTGGGAATCTTCGATTAGTTTAGCTGAGGATTCTGTTGCCACGTAGCAGACCAATCTTCGGTTTATAGCCTTTGGACAATTAAAAAGGTTAAGCAAGCCCATGAGATTTATTAGGAACATACATAAAAAGAGACTATTGAAAATATTAATGATCGTGAAGAATAACTCACAGGTAACGAAATATATGGGAACCGACAATTTTTCCTGTGTGAAGCCTAACAATAGAACCATACATCATCAGAAAAAACCAGACTTCGGAAATCTAAACAGAAAAGTAATGACACTAAAATATCCAGACCTCAGAGGCAGCGTACTTGATATATGATCGGATACTCTTTCCTGAAATTCTAACAGAACTATTTCCACAAGCTGCCCGAACCTGCCAATTGATAATTAACAATTGTTACAGAGAGATTCTTTCTAATTAAATGACAGGCTCAAGGTACAGCCAGCACAATTCAGCATTCAAAAGAATCAAACTTTCAAGCAAGCTGCATCACTTGGCATTCAACCTAAACATATGACGTATCATTTGGATTTAAATGATTCAAGGATAACAATAGAAAACCAAATACAGCATACAAGTCTTGTATCAAAACTAACCCTTCCCTCTTTAAGTTTCTATATAACTTTCTCAAGTATACCCATAAAACAACTAGAAATATCAACTAAAAGTGACAATAAAAAAGAATACAAGAACTGGAAGAGAGTGGGGTAGAATAATCACAGGGGCAGAAGACATCAAACTGAAAAGGCCAGTCTTCGAATAGACCGAAGCTTTGCACGGCAAAATCAAGCGAGCCATCACCTCAACTTCACAATTATAATATATTCTACAATCACTCCAATAATAAATGTTTTAAAAAATTTAATCTTTGGTTTAAACTAAAGATACCCACATAGCCTAAAGCCCTAAACCTAAAACAAGAACAACTGATGAAAAAAATTCAAACTTTATACCAAAAAGACTCAACCAAGATAGCTTAACTCCCCAAAATGCTATAAAAAATCTAATATTTGGTTCAAACAAAAAATACCCACATAGCCTAAAGCCCTAAACCCAAAAGAAAAAATTGATAAACAAAAATTCAATCTTTATACCAAAAAGACTCAACCAAGATAGCTTAACCCCCCAAAATGATATAAAATATCCAATCTTTGGCTCAAACTAAAAATACCCACATATCCTAAACACAAAAAAAGAACAATTAATGAAAAATATTTTATTTTTTATACCAAAATGACTCAACCAAGATAGCTTAAAACTCCAAAATGCTATAAAAATATAATATTTGGTTCAAACTAAAAATACCCACATAGCCTAAACACACACAAAAAAAAAAAAAAAGAACAACTATCAACAAAGATTCAATCTTTATATGACAAAGACTCAAACCAAGATAGCTTAATCCCAATATTTTATTAAACTGACCTAAAAATAACAGATCAGTTAGAACAAAATGAGAATATACTATAGTATAGATAAAACTATGGGCTTTTGAATATATAGGGCTTATAAAATAAGGATAAGGTAATTTCAAATATCATGGTCAAGAAAAATCACATAAAATTGTTAATAAAAAATAGCAGAAACTATAAATAAAAATCACCACAACTCATTGAATCATGATATGAGTTCGAGCTTTTTACCTTTGGACTTTGGTGATGATCTGAGAAAAGAAAATGTTGAGAGACAACATATTTCATTTCCTCTTAAATATAAGTTTAGTGTAATCAGCATGGCCTGTAACACTATTTATTGTTGATAATTATTTTTAATTTGGCTGCGCTGACGCTGCATTTGGCCCTAACTGGCAAGACCCAAATATCAAGATTTGATTTAAAAGGAAATAACTATTTCTGCCTCTCCGTATTTGCAAAGCCAGAAGAAGTGTAGTTTCATTACAAGACAATCATTATTTCACTAAAAAAGTTATTATTATTCTACAGAGTAACATAAGTCTCAATATAATGGAGATATAGATGTTACTTGATTTTAATGATTTTTTATGTAGATTTTAAGGAGTTATATGTCAATATAGATTTTGTGTTCAGTTACATAATATATAAATATAAGAAGGGGAAACTATTTTTATGCTTAAAAAGTTATAATTTATTATGCAAACATGGAAATTATTGAATTTATTATGCAAATTACTATTATGGACATTAAATGGAAAAAAAACTTGTCGAAGCCGAATAACCGATTATGCCTATTTGCTTTATATATAGTATATATAATTCACGTATTTATTGTTTTAGCCTAAATTTATTGTTTGAAATAATAATTATTTTAATATAAACATATTTATATTTTAATTATTTTTTTAACTTTTTGTATGATAAATTATCAATCAATCAATAATATAATTTTTATTAATTCACATATTTATAATTAATGTATTTTGAATTTTTATTTTATTTTAATTTATATGTTAAACGATTAAAAACGATAAAAATATAGCTTGAATAGTTGGAATAAATAAAAATACCTACTGTGTATTGGCTTTGGAGAGATCAGTTAATTATTTGAAGAAAGCTCCTTGATGTACTAATATATTTGAATCGTATACCTATTTTAGTTTGTTCATATTTAAAGAAAGCTTCGAGTAAAACGATCACAAATGACATCCTGAGACTATATTATTTGATTAAGGTTTGATGTAATTTATGTTATATTATGATGAATCTGTTAAAAGCAAAAAATACTTTTAAAAACAGTCTGAATGTCGAATATGACTTATCTAACGATCTAGACTTATTAAATAAATGGACAATCCTAAATTGGAAATCTTAAAGTCATTCTGGCAAGAAAAGCCTCTGAAAAGAGTGGTTTAAAACAAATAGTCAAAACAAGTGAAGAATCGATTTTTCTTAATAATGAAGAGATGAAAATAAATCTGTTAAGTGAAAAAAACATTGCTCCTTATAGGAACAATTATCACAGCTCTTACATACTTATTCAAATCAAGCAAACCGTTAACTCTCAGTTTACCAGAAAGCTTTATAAATACTTTTAATTTGATGGAAGAAATCTAAACTGGAAGCAATCCCGTATGGGAATAATACAATCAAGTTTATCTCATGGACAAGTTTATTTTGATGTTTATCCAAATTTATAATTATCTTTATCTGATGTAAATTTATTAGATGACGTAATATTAAATGTTAAAACAAATGGTTATAGTTATATGCATGGAATAGAGGTTACATGCATATGTTATAGAATTTATTTCAAACCTTTAGTTACTTTAAATTCATATCAGGTGCAGCGGACCAAATTAAAAATCAAACAATACTAATTGAAACTAATTTCGGTAAGTCTAGTATTACTACTAGACGACCCATCAAATGGGAAGAAATTGAATTTTCAAAAATTGATTATTCAAAAGGTTAATCTAAATCTAGAATCCAACAAATTTTAATAAACGTTGGTACAAATGTTTGAAGAATTTGTTGGTCTTAAATTTGAGAAAAACATATTTCAAAGTAATTCTTTAAACATGATAAAAAAAAATAGATCTATATCAAATAGGTCCTAGATCTCACCATTAGATTATAAAATTGAATTTCCTAGAAATTCTACTTCTAATATTCCTGATGACAATAATAATAAATAATAATAACAATAATTGTTTCTCGGAGGTTAAATATAACAATTATTGTTATTATAAGAGGTTGGCAAGAGGTCGATCCACTATTATTGTCTTTAACCTCCTCCTCGGTATTAAATAATAACAATAATTGTCCTATTATAATTTTATACCAAAAAGATCGGCTCGACGAATCTCCTCACAGAAATTTATTGTCTAATAACAATAATTGTCCTATTAATAATGGTCCTATTATCATATTATTGTCTAATCAATAAAATTAGATATCGCTAATCTTTCAAAATCTAGATATTGATTTTAACTTAATCATATTTAAATTTCATCACAATTCAAAATTAGATAGTTGCTCTCCTATAATAATAATACCTTTGGGTTGGTTTATCAATCCACTTCATTTTATCACTATTAATTTTATTAATATGATCCTCATCATCTAGTAATTTGTGCGAAACCGATCATTATCAAGAGGCTACTTACTTAATTTTTAAATTTCTCATCAAGTAATCTTTCAAAATCAGATATTGATTTTAACTTAAAATCTTTTTTAACCTCGAGGAGATTATTAATAATTGTCCTATTAATAACAATAATTGTTCTATCATGTTCTTAATGCAAGAATACGAAAGCATATTTTAAGCAATAGTTATAGTGCTAAACATATTTACGAATGGAATATTGATAGTTATACTGATAAATATATATACAATCATGCACATCGAATGCTTATGTATTCAACTATCTGTAAACAGAATAATAATACTGAAAATAATATTGCTAATATGATAATTGCCGGTTTTGTCAATAATTAAAAGGTCAGCGGGATAATTACTAACACCTCTAATAAAATGTACTTTATCGTAACATCTCATAAAGTTGAAACGATCAAAAATATGTAGAGAACGCCTACATGCTTATTATTAATATAATTGAGCATTTTACGGAAGATATTCGACGATAAGGAAAATATTCGTATTCTTACTGAATTTGAAATGTAAAACTTACTAATTTTAGACGATAAAATAATTTCTTAGTAGAGAGTTATGAAACTTCCTCGGTAGTTAATAGTTTTATTGAAAATCTAAATTTATTGATGGTCTTCCTTATCTTTTTGCTGAAAGAGTTAGGAAAAATCTTAGGGGTAATCAGATTACGATCCCTTATGATGATTTTACTTATGGTAAATTAATAGGATCATGTGTTAAAGAAGGGTTATCTTTATGCAATGAATTAAGGTTAAATAAACAACCCAAAACATGACTTATCCGAAAACAACAATTACGAAGATTTTAGAACAAGTACGAGTAATCCCCGATCGATCTATATTAGAAATAGGAATAATAAGACCAATAGCAATAATGGTCACAATAATATTAAAAAATTCAAAAAGAAAAAGCATTTTCATAAAAAGAATAAACATTGTCATAGGGATAGAGACAAAAAAAAGATTATAAAGACAAAGATAAACAGAGTATTGTTTGCCACAAATGTGGAAAGGTCAAGTTACTACAGCGATTAATGGTTGGACTAAAAGAAAATTAACAATCTTGACTTTAACCATGTTAGTGCATAAAATTGGGAAAGTATTTCATTTAATGTCAGACTGCCTCAACAAATAAAGCAAATTTTAGGCGATCGCTCAGTTAAGATTTGTTTCTATTTAAAAATATCTCTCATGAGATACGATTTGGTTATGAAAAGTGGAATTGCTCGCATCAAACCAAGATTCACACGTCTAAAAATAAAAGCATGAGGACCAAGTATCAATTTGTTACAAGATGGAAGTTTTGTTTGCAGGAAGTTATTACCATAAACTTGCTCAAGCGCTACACTCTATAAAAGCGCCCTCTCGTAAGTACCTAGAAACCACCGAAAATGTGTTAGAGAATTCATGCACCGTATTTTTGGCGAGGCAAAAGCCAGTTTTGAGAGTTTATTTTTATTGTAAAGTCGAATGTACCGAGCCACAGCTATAAACTCCTTTGGGCTTGTAAAACCGCTATTAATAAATACAGGGCGATACGCCAGACAGAATGGGAACCCGACCTAAGGCTACGCAGATACGGTAAGCAACGGCGAGCATTCGTTGGCGTTTTATTCGTAATTCTCGCATCATGCCGAATCGCTCATCGCGTGCGCCGCCTGCACCTAGGCGCCATCGCACCGAACTGGCTGGGCCAAGTTGTCGCTTTTACTTTCGCCCGCCTTTTACTTTGATTCACTGGGTCGAGTCAGGTCATCAGGTTAATGTATTGTGTACCATCGTCAAGCTTCTCAGAGATTTCATTACACCTTTTCACCGTAGACGAGCTTAAATTTCAACACATATGCTGAGCGAGACGCGAATTTGCTTCTCAGAATGGAAGGTTTGTAGAAGCGAGGCTCACTATCGACCACCCATTCTTTGACGGAACCAACTATGCCTACCGGAAGCAGCATTGCACTGCATTCCAAAGTTTCTATGACACGGCCATACTTAAAAGTTGTAATGCGGTCAGCGACAACACACCAATCACAAAATGTGTAGTAACGTGAAACTGCAGGCCTGGTTGCACGTTGCAAGAACATGAACTGCTTAGCAAATGACAAGTCAGCGAATGCTATCTTCAATGCTAGTGATCTTAACGTGTTTAAGTTCGATCAACACACGCATCGCGGCAGCATCGCCGGGGATACTTTGCAACCGTATACGGCGGAACCTCAAGATACGAACAACGCCGAGACCTCCACGCTAACAATCCAGATTCAAGCCTAAGAATGGAAGAAGATTTAATCTATAGCCACGCATTAAACACATCAAGGATACGGCTAACGAGTCCTTTTCACGGAACCTACGAGCAATGAAAAGCCTTCATGCAGAGTTAAGCGTTAACGCCGCCTTCAAAAAGTTTGTTCATAAGTAACGGCTATCAAGCTAGATTTGACTACCATGAGTCCGATGAACTGACGGGCAATTTTACATACATTCGGTATGTCTTCTAAATAAAGCGAAAGGTGAAGAAAGGAATCGCACTAAAAGCTTCGGCCTACTGGACAAGCCGATTTATGAAGAATTGTAAACCATAAATATGCTTCCTAAGAACTTCAACAAAACCTCAAACGATGGTAATGTTAAACCGCTCAATCGAAGTGTCGTACCCATCCGCTACCAATGTGAACAACAATGTATTGCAGTTTGTAGTTCGGTGAAAGAAGACAACTATGGCTCGTACAGCCGATAAATCTAAAGGTATTCAAGGTGAAAGTTAATGCAAGCGTTTTGGACATATCTGGGCAGTAGTTGCCCCAACTATCTCAAGAAGCTAACAAAGAATTACTCATCTACCTCGGTTTAGACGACGGTAGTTACAACTTCAGGGCCTTTAATGGAGTGCCGAGCCAATCAGCACGACATCAGGGATTTACACAACGAGGACGAGGAAGATATGATCAAGAAGTTGAAAGCTGAGAATTACAAACTCTTAGATACCAAATTAATGGAGTCGACAAATGTGATACATCAAAGCAGGGACGCCGAAAGTGAACAAATTGAAGATAAAACGGTAAAACTCAGAAAACTAGGAGCGGATCAAGATAAAAGATTCATCACTGAGAGCGCGAAGTTAATGCACCAACAAGTGGATTAAAATGACGAATCAAGCACATATATTCCGGAGGAGATTCGAGTCAGTAAAGACGCCGCGATAGCTATGATCGTTTCGGCTAAAGGAAACTGCTCAAACCAAAAAGAAGATAACAAATTTGTTTAGAAGATCGGGTTTGCCCACAACAACAAAAAGAGTAGCTAGCTTGGTCATCGACGCAAGTGAGGAGTAAAAGTATGGTAATACTGCCATTATTATGAAAAAGAAAAGTCATATTGCCCCCATTGCTACAAACCCATGTTTCAAGAGAAAGTTAGTATCAACCTCGATAACTCAAATGTGGTCAAGAAAGCTGAATACCGAAGAATAAGTTGCTTACACCTCCCTAAAACTTCAGAGAATCAAGTTGGGTATTTTGAGCAATGGGTCGCTCAAGTGCATTGTGCAAAGCGCTTATCTCACCTGCATTTGCCTCACTTAAAGCATCATGTCACTTTAAAGGATGAGGCAATGAAAAATTATCGCAAAGGGAAGCCGGAATGCTGATAGCTTACCACATTTAACCGATTTTCAATCGGGTAACTTTACCACAATTAACTGATTTTCTACTGTAGTAGGTTAATCGCAACTTCAAGATAAGTCAATTACGTGACGACGGCATAAAAGCAAGTTCTTCGACAGCGTGTGCGCATACCACCATCTCTATTAAAAGACAGCTTATGCATGGAACGAGGTCTCCACGATAATTGCTACACGCTGAGCTCCGCATAAGCCCTATCTAGTAGAACGCGGTGACGCTGGACATGACACAAGAGATTGAAAATATACTCAATTTATAAAAACTAGCTATCGGTGCACACCAACCACAATTCATATGCCATTGAATCCTTTATATAATGAGTGTGTGATTTCATTATGAAATATATAAGTAAAAAAAAGTTGAAAAGAAAATTAATAAACACAATATCAATAACAATAATTGTAATAGTTTATGTACAAATACTAAATCTAAATATCAATAGACATCACAATATATCGATTAAATATAGGTATTAGTTCCATCACTTATGTAAAAATCACTACGCAAATCAATACTCATTAGTTCCATCACTTATGTACAAACTCCTACTATTAGTTTCATTACTTATGTACAAAATCACCTAGTTCAACACTCTTCAGATCGGCCCACTTCGACATATGTTTTATATCGCCTTTTCATATCTATGTATTTACGAATCCCACGATGTCCACGATTTTGAAAAATCAGAAAAACAAAATTAAATCAACACGTATCACCAATATATTATCATATATAATGGAAATGATGGTTTCACCATAAGTTAAAAACAATTTCATTACCGTATCTAATTCTTTCATGTTTTATTTGTGATCGTCGCCATTCATTTTTCTCTGGCTATTTGGTATTCTCTCCTCGGTTGAATAAATTTAAAAACTCAAGTAATTAGTCATTGATAACGGTGTACAATAATTGTCGGGTATCGATAAACGACGATGTAATACCTCTTACGAGATCCCATCCCCGCAAGCAATTCAATTCTCTTATCACCGCTTATCATATAACGTAGTTCTAGATATTAGTCATTTCAAGTGATTAATAATGCATTTTTTTTGAAATAGAATAGAGGAAAATTACCTTTCGTCTTTTTGTTCCTTCAAAATGCGTGAAACAATTTTTGAAAAATCTCTGCCATTGATTGCCACAGCACATTTCCAACCTGGACTAATAACTTGCATTTTAAAATCCTGTAAAGTAAAATATTACTCCAATTATTACTTTTACAAAATAAGTTATTTAAGAAAATTTAAAAATAGTAAACAATCAACAATTCACTGATGTTTTACCTTTTTTGCATGTTGTTTTGATATATTTTGTTTCAAAACGTTCCATTGTTCAATTTGATCCATCAATTGTAAAGTTGGAACAAAGACGCAACCTAAAAAAAATATTGAAAACGCATGTTAATACATACCTCAATCAATGCATTGATAAAAACTTGATAATTGTAAATTAATTTAATTTGTCATTGAGAACCTTATAGTTATGGTGGAGGTGGTAATAATAATACTTCTTTGTAAACAACATTTTTAGTAAATACTCCATGTCTTTTTCCTAATTTTCCATCCTTCACCAATATCTTCGTCGTGACACCACACTTCTCGATAAGACACATATAGTCATTCATGACCGAACATACTGTCTCTTAGAAAATCTCCAACATCGGGAATAGTCCTGACTCGTGACTTGTTGATTGTTAAAGCAGTTAACTCTACAGAAACCGGGTTTCTTTTAGAACAAAAGGTGCACTCGCTATCATCCTCACTATTTAATGGCACACGATTTAAGAAAAGACTCTGTCTGCAACAATACGGTTATGATTTTGTTGGCCAATGAAGCCTTGTGGTTAGGTTACTTACATATCAATTTAGTACCATTACATAACCCCATTTGTGGATCAAGATTCTTAAAAGCATTATAGGACATTCCCTTTTCAAGTTAAGTCATGAGGCTGGCAAAACCACTTTAATACAAAAAGCACTTAAGAACTCGGTTGTAAAGATCGTGAATATCATCTTCGATCGAATCCTATTTAAGCATACCAAATTCTTCCCCGAATTTTTCAATAATCATTTCATTCAATTTGTCCACATCTCCGCATTTTTGGGTGTTATACTGTGACCATATAATTCGAGTCATACACGCTGTTTCTCCATATTTGGGAACGTCAATCTATGAATGCATCAATTGACTTTCGCTTTCTCCCATGGTACGACCATCGCCGACGGTACCACATAGTCATCCTGGATTGTTGGTTCACGACCATCACCCACTCTGAGAAACTCCGAGAAAGAAACGTCGCTGATTGATCTCATATTATGCCTTAATCTCAAAACTTCAACATGTCCCCAAAAGTTTGACTTTGAGATGCTTGCCTCAACTTGTTGACATCTGTTATCCCGTTTTACTATTGGAAGAACTTGCCTGAAATCTCCACCGAAAACAACTATTTTACCACCGAAAGGCTTGGTGTTTTTCATTATATCCCTCAAGGTCTTGTCCAACGCCGAAGGCATATTTGGCTGGGTCATGCGAGTCCCACACACCACTCTCTCGACTCCATCTCATTAATCTGCCTAGTCACTTTAGTAGATCAATTCCACAATGGCTACGTGCATCCAAGCCTCGTGGGATTTTGAATCTCGAATGCGTAGTTCTTCCCTCGCATCGGTGTGGCCGTAATTCCGTATTTAAGCAACAACAATAGAACGCTCATCTCACATTAGATAATAAAACCTTGTATAAAAATGTTTTTCCAGTTCCTCCAGGGCCATCAATGAAAAACATATTGCTTTCACCATTTTCAATTGAAAGCATGATTTTGTTGAACGCGTTAGTCGATCGTAGTTCAACTGCATTTTGCTTGAATCGAAGACTCTATCGGATATGTATTTGAAAGTTCATCTATCATAATTCGAACACTCTCAATTTCCTCGGTTGTTCTAAATGGTTGGCGTCATAGTCGGAGTAGCTGACTTTCCATGTTTTTTCAATAATACGTCATTCTTCAACAACATAATTAAAGAATGACGCGATCCGGATGTCGGTGAAACATGATCCTCCATCATGAAACGATGAAATCAGGTCCACTGCGAATCCTAGGATGGTACGCTACCAATAGTGATACAAAAAGATTCAAATGCAATTGGCATGTCCACATGACTTGCCTCATCCAACGTGTGTCTAACATAGTCATTATGCTCTAGTATCCCCTCAACCTTTCGGGCGGCTTCTTTTCAACGTAGAAAGTACATATTACTCCATTTACTGCATAATTCTCAAATGACCAAAGTGTCCTTCACGGGGTACAAAAGGATTTGCCATTATAAAAAACTTGTCTCCTCGATAGGAGACACCGTGTACATCCTCCTAATGACTCTATTATTTTCAAACCTGCTTAGTCCACTTCCTTTTGTTGTAGCATTCCAAACAAAGTGCTCGTGAAATTCATGACATGTAACGCCCAAGAACAAGTACTTTATTCTTTCACGAAGAATTCCAGCATCGTTTTTGAGTTACGCCATCTTCAAGAATATCGCGAATCATTTCCTCGGTCTATATATAACGAATCAGGTGTATTTCGTGCAAATGAATTTGGTAAATCTATAAACGTAGGGTACATCCTACTCATTTCAAACCCACAACATATACAAAGCCTCGTGCACATATCCACCTTCCATCTACAAATTATCAATCTCATCATGATTGCCTCCCTCGACGGTAACTTCCATCATTACTCTATTCCGTCCTCAGAAACATATTTATACAAATATTTTTACATGACACACTACCGGGTTACCTCTACATTAATACGCATAAATCATATTTTAATAAGAACTACGGATTGTAGGCGAATCCACTCCAATCGTTGTCCACAAATTCTATCATATTATCAACTGGACGGTGGACCAAGACACCTCCTATAGATAGGGTGTTTTAATCATGCCCCCTTTGTTTGTGTGCAAACTCTTCTGAACCTCTCTTTGTACGATCTCGCTTCATACGGATATCGATTTATCATTATATCCACGCTGTCCATGTATCATACGCTCAAAACAACTGCACGGTAAGAATGTGATCATTTTCTCTTCGATAAATTCTTCTTACAATCCTATCATAGTCATCTCAATTCCTCAATTTATCGCTTTCTATGTAATAACCCGCTACGTTTAAAAAAAAAAATTTAATTTTTCGGCTCACAAGGGACCCGGGGATGGGTGATATAAATAATTTCGGCGATAATATTATTTTCAGAATTTTTTAAATTGAACAGATGTATAATTTAGTAGTTTTGCTACAGAAAATTTTATCTTTGGAATCGGGTTCATGAGATTTAAGTACGATAAATGAGTAAATTAACCTAAAACCTAACTGGACCTCAGTTTTTAAATATCTAGTCAGCGCTTATCCAACACATCATCAATATCAACTTCATCTTCTTCCTTTTTCCTCTAAGTGGTCGAGATTCACCCCTCCCCTTAAAAAAATTTCTTTTTCCATTTCTCTCGATTGCCGCCAAACTCAAGAGCATCGCTTTGTAATATCGTTTCTCCCCATCCTTCGAAGTTAAGCGTACGAAGTTCAAGTCTTTTGGAGATATTTCTGCCTAATGAAGGACTTTTAGTCGATTTTCCATAATTCAATTTTACGATGAATCTTAAAGTTGGTTGCTGGTTCTATGAAGGAGATATGTGTCGGATGGAATTCACGATTTGTAGGTCGTCGAGGATGTTATATCAGTTCACTTTAGGTTTTCGTTGACTTTTTGGTTGATATTTTTCTAAGACTTTAAAATGTGTAGGCGAGGTTATTGGGGAGCTTATTATAGTTATCACATATTAAATTGTGATTTAAAATCGACAAAGTAAATAAGTGTCAAAAGTGTTAATCTCCAAGTTGAGTTGTAATTGATATATTTTGGAGGATGATTGTTAATAAAATCTCGGCCGATTAACTAGAATGACTTATAAGTTGATTTGTAATGAGCAAAGTAATAAGCATGGAATTTTAGAAGTGGATTGCCGCGTCCGGCCGGGAATTCGATCATATCCGTCATATTAGTCCGTTTCGGGAAATAGTTCCACTAAGAATCGTTATATCTTTAGAACGCAAGCGTAGTAGTAGTCTCTGACATTATACTTTCAAGGCCATGAAGCGATCCCTTTAAAAATAGCTTACCTCGATTGCTCGCGAAGGTTTTCAAGTGGTAGCTAAGAAAGGAAGACTTATCTCATCTGGCGCCGACTTTTTACGTATTCATTATAAATCAGGTGAACATGTTATCGTGTTACGCATTACGGTAACGATATACGTAGAATCGTTTATACGCACCAAGGCAGGATTATATTCTCGCCAAGGCCAAGACGGCTGAGGTGCGCAATTTAACTCCCAACTTATATTATTTCGATTGCGGGCCTTGGCCGGCACTTACGACTTCCGTGGCCTTGTCGCTTATCAGGTTTGACTTACGTATTGCGTAGATGTTTTAACAAGCAAGGCTGGATATCGCTTCGGGGAGCAGTAGTCAAGTTATCGATTTGATGGTTGCAGTGCTATGTACTTTACTCGAGCGACTGGCACGATTTGACCCATGCCGTGACGACAGGGTTAAAGCGACTCTCTCCTTCCTCAGATACGCGATTTACATGTGCCTTATACTTAGCGTATAAAACATGGGTTTGCCTTTATACTTGGGCTGTAGATAAAATAAGGCGCCACTTTATACTTAGCGATAAGTATCGTGTGCCTTACTTAGTGTATAAAGAAGCCGCGTGCCTTGTACTTAGCCAGATGAGCGACGCGCTTTATACTTTCAGGTATAAGTTACGCGCGCTTTATACTTCTGTGGTATAAGCGTGCTTTCGCCTTATATCATAGATAAAGCATTTTAAAGCGACATTTCATTACCTATCTCGCAGTAATTTTATCGGTATACGCATCGGCAAAGTTGGTATACCGGTGGGGATACGGTAGATGTGTGAGGCTCAATTTACTGTAGTTTTAGTCGCTGCCAGCCCTTTGATTTCTTTCTCGAATCGCGTCAAACCTCCTATTATATCTTTCACAGACATGCTTTCGAGACTTCCCGCTGAATCATGTCAGATGACCTTTTGTAGTAGTCCTCGATATATGTATTTTTATTCATATTCGACTATATTATCGGGATTGACTCGGGCTCACGCCACCCCCGCAGTTTCACTCTGCTTCGCGCTTACACCCTTTTTTCGTGACTGGGCGGCATTTCATTCAGGCCAGTTGACAAAGGGCGCTGGTACCAAGAGGTCAAGCTGAGAGTTTTGTTCCGAGTGGCTAAAGCGAAAGATCTAAAGCAAGTGCAGATCCTCATGGCCTCGATTTGATGCTATTGTCAATCGCTTTGATTGCTTTATTTCTTTGAAACTTTGAATTGGTTTACAGACATGCTACCATTTTGTATTCTCGAGTAATGCTCTCTTTGTAGCTCGCCGCATTATTTTTATTATTTGGGATATATATAATGGGAATTGTCAAGTTGATATCACCTCGATGGATTGTGTTTTTAAACTCGCGATTATTTTGGAAATATTATATGAAATCTTATTTTTGAAGGAACGAGTAGTTTTGAACCGAGTCGCCCATCGGTCACATGATCGTGTTCCGTATTATACGACTTCACTCAGCGGGTTTACCTGCATGCAAGGTCGTTAAGACTACTGCATATAAGTATACGAGTAATGGTGGTTCTCCTTTTCTCGAGAGTCTCAACCACATGTGAGTATGAAATAACTCTTCCTAAAACACTTCTTCAATTATATCTTGTTTCAACTCCTCCAACTTTCGCTTCTAAATATACGGCAAGCAAATCGGGCGTATCTCGGCGTACATCGCCCGAAGCAATTGGTCTTTTAATTCCGCCTAATTTTGATCAAGACGCTGACGGTAATCATCAAGTCCTGCATTCCAAAGTGGTGCACTCAAGGCCATATTGAATCTGATATCTCCGATGTCGTCTCGACAAGCCTGTGAAACCAAGATGGCAACACATTAGATATCGTCAACATTTCCACAAATGAATCACCGTTAGTAAACCGTATACATTAAGCTCAGAATAATGCGTTTTTTCATATTCATCGCCGTACCGCATCATTTTCTCCAAGACTAATGTAGTCTCAGAGTCCTTTGCGTAGGTCACAACGTACGGTATTACACGCATCTTCGATCCATCTTAGTTCATGGTATTCAATTCGACATAATTAAGTCAACAACATACCGCTGCGAAAAGCGCGCCCACCACGCAAGCAGTAGACGATTGCTGTCAATCTAATAATAATTGTAATATTAGCTTAATAGATATATCAAAAGTAGTTATAAAACGAAAGTCAAGGTAGATATACCAGAGCATATATGAGTAGAATGCACGATACATGTCACCTTCCCACCACTATTGCCTCAGTAGGCTAACATCTCATCCGTACGTAACCACGTGGCAAAAGCATAACATATCAGTAAAGGATCATAACATCCCGCTTAAAGAATATTCATCAAATTTCTCCCAACTGCTTGTAACAATGTATTTATATCACTTGTGTCGCTCCTCATATCTTCTGAGTCATCTCCACTACTACACAATAGCAAAGAATCCGAGACGCACCGCATGCTATATCATGCATGTTTGGTGCTTGTTGCCACGAGCAACCGACACGCTGGTAAGTCTGCCGGGCCTAGTTGCGTAATACTTTCTACAAAAAGGATTATACTTTTGTAGTATATTTTGTATTTTCACCAATTAAATTCCTGGGCGAACGTAAGACTTTCAAGCATCACGCTGACTTCGTGATCTCAGGTCCAAGATATAGGATCGAATATATCTAGACCCTCATTTCCGCATCAGAATTAAGCTTCTTATCCGATGGCATATCGTCTTCCACGCGCATCTAAACGATATACCTCTTCTCCACCTCTGCCTAGATTTCGCCATAACGTACTCCCATCGAAGTAAACGCAAAGGCATTGTATACCCCATGTACCGGCCGAAATGTCTACCTTTCAGCGCTTTGAGCAGAATAATTATACCCAGCGGATCGTATAAGTTGTAATTCCAAAGTTCCACCAAGATAAATATAATTGCAACGATTCCCCTACAACGCTGCACATAATAATATGGAACATACTTTAGGGGTCGTAGCATATGCTTTATAGTTTCACCTTTCTTTGATAATTACGCCATATTATGATATCCTCAGGCTCCCTTCTCTCGATTTTGTCAATTCACCAACACGATTTGTATTTAAATTATGAACTAAATATAAAATTGTTACATTCTATTTTTAAATACCCTAATCAAATGTCAAACAAATAAGATCAGTCGTTATTGAAATTGAGTACAATAAAACATACCAAGTAAAGTAGGCTGACGATTACATTTTCTTCTGTCAGTATCTACATCCTCATTTATTCCGAATCTTCAAGCACTGGATGCACATATATATGAAACCATAAGTTTTTATTTTTAATAAACCATATTTTTCAATTAGTTAAAAGTATTTAAAACATACCGAGAATCCTATTTTGTCCATTTCTACTTGAGCTCCTATACTCAAAGTTCGATTGCAATTCAGGCCTTCTCCCAATTCTAATACGTGAGAGTGAACTTCTACATGTCCAACCACCTATCTCTCTTCTAATTTTAAGCAATAATAAAATGTTAAATATATTACTAAAATGTTATTACATTTTTAAATTAAGATTTACCTTCATTCACTTCCGTGTTGACGTGTTTGTATAAAGCGGTGGCTAGCGAGGAATTTGAAGCAAGTGACAACACGACTCTGATTTCTCTTGTGTATATCAGACTGACGTGCTCGCTCTCTCTCCCTAATATTTTCAGCAATGCTTGTTCGGACTAATAATGCGGTAAACCTGATTCATCGGCATACCTGATTCATCACTTTCGCTTTGTTGTCTAAAGAATCCTCGCTTCTTGTCTTCTCCTGGCTGTGACATTACGCTCTTCGTCATTGGAAAGTGTATTCCGGATTCGTGCTTAGACGTGATTGCTTTTTTTTAGTTGCATCGCTATAAATCTTAGTAGTTTCTTCAATGAGAAAAAACTTAAACAATATTAATCGAAATATAGTGGCAAATTTGTACGCATAAATTACGTAAACATTATAGAATTTTGGCGCTACTAATTATACATGGCTACAATTAAAAAGTTAGTACAATTCAAAGATTATAAACCTTAAGTGGCTATAATCTATCGATAAAAATGAAGACATCAAAGTAATACTAACATACATAATGTTAGGTGGGCAACGTATTTCATCTTTAATTTATTTCCTAAAGCCCATCTCATACTATTAGCTGCTCCTAAAGGACTGATAAATTTCAAGACCCGCTGCTACTCGGCCGATAACCCGCCGAAGGTTAACCGATAACTCTCAGTAATTTTTTTACCAAGTACTGAAGGTAATGTGTAATTATCCGGCTCAAGAAAAGAGAGTAAACCCGACCGATAACTCAGAATTTCTCACACCTGTACTGCTAACATCACTACATACTATATACTCATATTAAAATTACACATATAGTATATAGTGTTAGCGGGTGCCGACAGCTAGTTCAGCCCATCTCATGCTATATACTATAGTTGGCAAAACCAATTTACACGAATGCATAGTCCAACCCGATGCTACAAAGGAAAACATATATAAATCGACGACGCAAGTTCATCATAACATATATTAAGGGAATGATGAAGATCATATTATCCCAACAAATGATCAGCAAAATGAAGACCAACCCAATTTCATAGTGCATTATTACATAATCAACCTAATTCTTGCTTAATATTTCTGCAATCAACCATAATTTCAAGTCAATCAAACAATTGAATAAGCATATTTAATTAAATTGATAGATACGTCACCAATGTAATTCATCTTCCATGTCTTAATTATTTATATTTTCATCAAATATATACTAAATAAACAAAAAATAAAAATTGACAATTTGTTCATTTTAGCTAATACGCATTTCAAGCATAAGATGTGAAATGTAACTATAATTTTTCAGGCAACTAGCCTCTCTTTGGGCGTTTCTTTTTTATCGCATCAACTTGTCCCCCTTACAAAACAAATTATTTGTTTAATTTGCTAGATTGATGATTACCGCATTGGATTTGAGACTCCCATGATGAAGTGATCAACATGTTTGCCCCCTCCGGCCTCCGCCCGCAAAAAAAAAGTAATAAGGATGTAGCTAAGTTCGTAGCAAAAAGATATTCATTTCTACCTACGAATATTACCGAAATTAAAAAACTTTAATATGTAATCTTGATATACTCTACCTATGGTCATGTAATCGATAAATTTAGGCATAAAAGTGGTACAAAACCCCCCGGCTAATCTAAATTATAGAGATCCTCACTGCCTTTGTGTTAGGTACGTGATTCTACTCTTCGCTTGCAGCAATAAACAATTCAAAGAGGTTGTTTTGTGATTTGCATGCTTGAGTCCAACAACAAAATTATTCGAGCAATTGTAGACTCGAAGAAGATGTCTAGACTTGAAAATTACAATTATTTATATCCATTTATTTGTAATGATATTCTTAAAGCAAAGCAGTTGTAGAGCGTGTGCTAGAGGGTAATATAGGAAGGAAAAAGAAAGTTTCGATAAACACGGGTTTCCACGCTCTTCATTTACGAATCGCAATAAAGCTACGCGCTTTATATATGTAAGATATTCAACAAATCACCTCTAAGGAAGTTGTTCGAGGAATACCAACATTTGATATGAAAAAGTATGCCGCCAGTCGGAAAACGTGGCATCAAGTATTAATTAGAAAGTTTCCTCATGATGAAAAGGGTCACAACTCGTGGTAATTTGAGTCGATGTATTACTGATCTGGATTGGGACCAACGAAGTTTTGTTAGAATCTAGTATGAATTTCTATATGTAAGAAAACAATTAAATTCATACATCCCGATCCTCAAAATGACATAAATTAATCTAAACACATAATATGCAATTATGAATACGAGAGTGCTTTCATCAGAAGGGAAGATGTTGAAACCACCCTTGGTGCTTCAGCTCCACACGCGATCTACTTTCAAATCCTCCTCCTCCAATTATTGTCCAACACCCAGAGGCTCTCTAGAATCGCACACACACTGTGAGGGGTCAATCCCATAACTTGAGTTTGCTAGGAACTAAGTGATCGGATAAAAATCAAGGAAGAATTTTTCAATTCTTCCTTGGTGTTTCTCGGCCATTCTCGAGGAGATGAGGCTTTTACTTTTGTTTCATAATCATAATATTTAAACCTAAATGATAAGTGATCACTTATATGTTGGTTCATCATTTAGAGTAAAGCCCAATCACCGAACAATTAATGAGACTTAATTCGCTTGATTTAATTAAACCGTTAAATAAAATCGTACCAAAAGTTAGCATAGTAAAGCAGAACAACAAAGCTACTAACAAGCTCACTAATTATCGAATTAATTCAATTGACCACTAATTAATTGGTTCATCCAATTTATATTTTGCTACATTATCATTTAAAATTCTAATTGAGAATATTCGTTGATTACAATCAACTCTCAATTTAGCAATGTAGTTTAATTTCATACATGAAATATAATTCAATATCATCAGACAAGTACACCTTCAAGGCTTCAGATATTGCGAGCTTGTATAATAATAATAATTTGACCACTCAATATTATTATAACGACAATGAGTAAGATCTAGCAATAGGTAATAACCCCTTAAATAATCAGCGAACCCGAACTAGTAATATATAATTACTAAGGTGAACACTAAGTTCCAGTAATCACACTTAACCAACTGTAAATGAATCGATACACAATCGTCGCAGAATCTGCATAATAAAAGCGGGAATCACTTTTCATTGATTTCCAAATGTTGAAAGCATGTGAGGCAAAAAGTATGTCTATGTATGTGTTGATGATTTTCAATTTTATACATGGGGTCGAGTTTTCCAGAAAAATATGACACTTTTCTGAGGTGGTTAAGAAGTTGATTCTTCAAGTTCAAATGAGTAAGGCTAAAATACGTTGTCCGAATCGTGAAATGACTACGGGAGAGTTTGAAAATTCAAAATTTTGCCGAAGTTCTGTTTACGAAAAGAATTACTCATGAATTCTCCGCCTCCTATCATACCACAACAAACGGTGTCGCTGAAAAGGAAGAATCGAACTATTCGTAGATGACAAAAACATTCCTCCTGTTTCGGGGGTCGTCAACACGCCCGTCACATCCATAACCGTGATCACCTTATGACTGTGCAGTACAAACAACACAAATTATGAAATACTTATGGGAGAAAGCCAAATGTTCAATATTTTCATGTATTTGTGGTTTGTTATATTCTTGTCAATCGCAAACTGCCAAAAATTTGATGTCAAGAGCGATTAAGGCATATTCTCGGGATAATTACGACACAAGAGGCCTCTACACGTGTTCAACAAAAGTGACTCGTGTGGTCATGGAGTCTATAAATGAAGGTTCTGACTCAAAGAATGAGATGAATGAATAACACACGTATGACGGTACATCTGGCATTTACATTTCGTCAACCTATTAGCGAATATTGCCACTGGCGGCGGTGTGTAAGCACGATGGTATAGCTGTTACCGCCTGTCACTACCAAATCCGTAAGAACCACCCATTGACAATATTATCGGGAAAATCGATCAAGGTGTTACAATGTTAAGGAAGAACCAAATGGACTATAGAAAAATGGTTGGCCTTATTGAGAAACTGTTTCATCTAATGTGTAACCAAAGAATGTCAATGGCTCTCAAAGACGAGCACGGGATAAATGCCATGCAGATTTAATTACTCCAGCCAGAAACGATGGGGAACTTATGCCTGTACTGTGTGTGGATCATAATGTCATAGAACAAAGGATCTTCAAAACAAGTTTGACGAAGACGTTGTTACTAGGAATAAAGCAAGGCTATGGCTCAACGATAATTAACAGTGTATGTGTAGACTTCGAGAAACTTTTGCTCACTTGCTGCGCTGAGGCTATACGCTCTCTTCTTCTTAGCTTAGTACGCCATTTAAGTTCAAAATGATACCAAAATGGCGAATAGTGCTTCAATTAAAAGCGGTTGAAGACGGCATATGTAGAGTAACCAAAAACGCTTCTTGGATGACAATTGGCCCCAAATATGTCTAAGGATTAAGAAAGCTCTATACGGCCCCTCAAACAAGCCTCCCCGAGTACGGTGTGTACGGTAAAACCTACAAAGCACTGCACACAAAGGGCCAGACAGAACTTACGCAGACTCCTCTTTATTAAGCATGAGAATTCCAAATTGATGGTAGCACAAATCCATGTCGATCTACATAATATTTGGAGGATGTCCGAACAACCGGATACAACAGCTTTGTCCAATGGGGACGGAGTTCGAGTTCTAGACGAGTACTGTCATGAAATAAATTATTTTCCGGATTTCAAGTCACAGATGAAAGACAAGATTTTCATATCTCACCAAGTATGCCAAGAACTTAATAAAGAAGTTTGGTTCGAAAATACCAAGTCGAAGAGGACAATTCCATCGCAACTCATGCTAAAGTCAATAAAGATGTTGATGGCGCTCTCGTCTATTACAAGTAACTACAGGAGTACGATAGGAAGCCTTCTTTTACCACAAATAAGTTAAAGCCATTACATTGCCTATTCAGCTTGAGTATGCATGCATTTCAAGCAAATCCCGAGAAAAGTCATCCGAATCAAGTCAAGAGAATCATCAAATATGTGAAACGGAACTAAGAATTTGAGGTCATTTTTATTTTGATACCAATCTGCTTCAGGTATCGCGATGCCGATTGTCGAAATATCAAGATAGAAAAATCACGCCTGTAGGATGTTTCCTTTTTGGGGAAATAACCTTGGTATCTTAGTTTAGCAAGAACTAAATTCGCCTGGTTTACAATCAAAGTCAATACATAGTCACGGGTACAAATAATTCCAACTTTGTAGACGGCAAGAGGACGCCAAGAATACAATCGCCGCAAGTGTGTTGATGACACTCTTATCAGACAACTTGAGTGCCATCAATATATCCAAAACCCAAGGCAACATAGCATAACAAAGCATATCGATATATTAGACAACACTTCATCGTGAGCTTGCCAATATAAAGTGATTTTCTGGAATACTTTAGCATCGATAAGCAATCGATGTGATACTTTTACTAAAGCCTTAGATGCAAAGAAAGTTCGAATCCTCGAGATCCTCTTGGATTATATGTTATCGAATAAAATGTTAGAACCAAAGAAGCCGGGTCAGAAGACTGTGAGGTAATATCGCCGATACCAAATGTTACATCAGTGGAGCGAAGTTTCAAAAGACTGACGCATATGCTATACCTATTGGCACATATCTAAAGGTCCCAATTTCGTGAATTTGCTTTTAAGTAAAATCTCAAGGAGTAGTTAATTCTAGGTTAAAAGTGCAACTATGGTTCATTTATTTTGGTAATTTTTTGTCTTAGCTACCCACATTCCTTCTTACAAACTTTCTATATCCTTCTCAAGCCATCAAAACGCCACAAACTTACTTCAAATTCACCCTTCTCTCTTCACAATTATCACAACCGTTCACACAAACTCTTTTTCCTTCTACCAAATTACTCACAATCATCCCATATTTTCTCGAAATTAAACAAAAATGCCAAAATTAAAAATGGTTAAGACACGAAGAAGGGTTAATACATCTGGGAAGGCAACTAAAGGCAAGTATATGTCATGCAAGTTGACATTTAATGTATGGTTGTCAACTACCCGAACAAAGAAGCCCGTAAGGATGAAAGGGTAAAAGCCGAAGTACACACCGACAAGTACAGACTCCACCAGGAAAGTATTCCTCCTCAAGCTCACATTCACGATGCCACAACGGGAAGAGCCCCCCCGAAATTCACACAATTATTTAAGCGGGTGTAATTACATAAATGTTCGAGAACTCCAAAAACCCTAGGTCGAAAGTAGGTTAATGTCAAGAAGATGGATGCTGGAGTGAGTAAGTCCTACGATTTAATTAATGCTGCGGAAGACATTGTTGTGGTAAGAGATCGCCTCCAATTAAGAGTCATTGGCTCTTCGCGCATGTCGAAGTCAGACAAGGCCGATCCATCTCGTTAAAGACACCTCGGGTAAGACTGCTGAGCCCACTGTGTTTGAAAATCCGACGCTGCTTGGTAGCGATGTTCTCGAAAAGGACGTATGTTACGATACGCGATCAAGGGGATGAGGTTCCAAGCAACGGGAAGTGTCAAAGTGGGAGGTCGACACATTGTCAAGGACACGTTGATGATCAAGGATTCCACTCGTAAGGAGATTTGGCCGGTACTATCCTGTCATGACTTTGTCAAAGACATCGTTGCTGGTGGTACTACGCGGACATACCAAGTACGTCAATACTGCAGCCCGCGACTACTAAGGTCGACGGTGTATAACACTGCTATCAATCGACACTCAGGCCGAGACTGCCGGGAAATATCGAGGAACCAATCGTCAGATTTGTGCTCAATTTACACCACGGATACCGAGTATCTCGTGGAGGTAATCCCCGAGGACGACGGTCATGCAAGCTCCAAGAAAAGGAAGCTGCAAAGTTAAGATTGCCGATGCTGCCAGAATCTTCTTTACCCAAGAAGAAGTTGAGCAGTTAAGAGAAAGAGACTCAAGGCCGAAAGGCTCTGCAAGAGGACTGCTGAAAGTCAGAGAGTTCTCTAAGCAAAGTAGGCATTTATACGCCTCAAGAGGTCAAGACTGCTTCAAAAAAGGATGCTCTATTACACAACCAACCTTTGATGATGAACGGTTGTACGAACATGCAGCCACATGGTGACAATGCTGAAGAGACTAAAGAATTGAGCAAGGAGGATTACAAATTACAGGATAAACAAAGGAGAGAAGACCACGTTGTGTTCACAAGTTCGAACGGTAATCGCATTGTGAGCTGAAGCCAGGAGAGGATTTCAAGGAATGCCGCATTCAATCGCTATCAGGTTCTTTAAATTTCGAGGAGAAAAAAGCCGATGGAGGCTCGAGTAACCGATGTATAAAGAAATGGTAAGATCAAGCTTACTAAGAACTCCAAATACATGGGCATTGGAAGCGGATATCTATGCCAATCATATAACAGCTGGTCCTATTAATTCTAAACTGTCAAGGAATTAATAGACAAATATGAATGAGGATATTGACGCATCATGGGTGCCAACTATCATAAAGTAACCTTCAAAAAACTTCACTTTTGACTTCTCTCTCCAATTCTATCAATAATTTCGTAAAGAGCTAACTGCCACAATCAAGAACTATCTACTATTAGGTTACAATTGGGTGCCATTGACACTTAGCCTCACAAAGGACTTCCTCTAAATCTGAAGTGTTGCTGTCAGTGGCTTCAAAGTCAGGTACAAATTAATTAGGTTCTTATCACTCACACTACTAGTGTCTCTGAGTCGTTGGCTGTATCTTTATAATGATAAAGTAATCAGCCTTATTTGATTTAGGCCGGGTTCTTTTCACCAAATTGTACAACATGCTTAGTCCCATGTCAAGCTCAAACTCATAGCCTATCTTAGTACGATACGCAAAATCCTCCAATCCTATAAGGAAGAGTGTCCTAATCCATCGACACACCTAGGCCTCACTGAGCCATTACCACGCCCCAATTCATGGAAGTGCACTCATATTAGGTCGAGAGTACCCCTATAGCACCTGTTGATGCCGTGGAGTCAGGAGCAAGATTGGCTGACAACCCAACTATGGAAAGAGACTGGCATACTTGATTTGGGGCTGGCCCTACCTTTTTAGCCTCGGGAAATTCCAGGTTTGAGGCACATTTCGAGGAGCTTTAAGGAGAAGATGATCTAGATGCCGATCCGTTGATGGTGACAAACAAGCGCAGAGGCACTTCGTGTCAATACGTCCGCTTCCACGCATAAGTATCAGCTTTGTGTTTTGTGGAGTTTCGTTATGTTGGGACAACAGAGGAGATGTCCGACGGAGAATCATACGGTGGGAGTATTTTATTTATTTTGTTTAATTTGGATGTTTGGTGGTGTTAGCCATTATGGCTTTTTATGTCTTATGACATCTGTTTAGCCATCTGTCTTTAACACTCATTTCGATACGTTAATTATCATATGTTCATTTCCATCTTAAGTGTGTTTATATTCATAAGGTTATTTAAAACTATTCTATACGTTAGTTACTATATTTTATATTTGTGGTTATATACGAAGTATACGGTGAGGTTCTTATGGGATTTGTCGCAAAAAAACTTATCCAAAGCGGGGAGTTTGTTAGCTTACGAAAATTGGTCAAGATTTCAAGGATGCTACTGTACTGCCTCTAACAAATAGAAACAACCCTATGCGAGTGAATCGCTCAAGAAGATTTTGTTTCCTTTATGAAAAATATCTCATGAGATACAATTAGGTTAAAGAAAAGGAATCGCTTGGGGCATCAAGCCTAAGATTCACACGCCTAAAATAAAGCATGAAAAGAGGACCTAATGCATTGAATGTGTTTACAAGATGAAAGTTTTATTACACATAAACTTGTTTGTCCCTACACTATATAAACGCCTCACTCCAGGAAACCACCAAACAAGAGAGAATTCTACACTATATTTTATGAGGGAAAAGAGCTTGAGAGTTTATTTTTATCAAGTAGCCGAATGCAGAGCGTTCTATAAACGGAGTTCTATAAACTCCTTGTTTTGTACCATTATCGTTTAAAAACCTTGTTACAACAGCCCCGCTTTTTAGTGATTACCACGTAGAGTCGAAGGCTACCAGTGGGATAGAAAGGTGAAAGGAAGATGGTATCAGAAGCTGTGGAGCCCCAATCTACATGCATGTGAGTGGTCAGTATTGCAAGAATCTTTGAAAGATTCGTATGTTTCTATTTGTAATTCTCATATCACATGAATCCTTCATCGGACAAGCCGTCCCCCATACCTAAAAGTCAGATTTCACCTAATCGGGTTACAAGTTGTTGCATTTACTTTCAATTCAGCTTTACTTTGGACTCATTTAGGCCTAGTCGGTCATAAATATTAGTGATCGGTATAATCGACGACCGGTTGTTCAGAGAAAATCAAAAAGATGAAGTATACAAAATCTTTTTAAATGATACGGATGAAGAATCTTCATATGAGTCATCCAGTAATAAAAGCACTAATGTCATATCATCTGACTCTTTTGACTCCGATTCCGACATGAGCCTGTTTCTTTCGACAAACTCCTCATTAAGAATAATATGTTACGATTCAAAATTCTAAATTAATGTCCCAATTTCAAGACAGTGAGATAAATGTCATTGATAATAATAGTATTATAGATTTTTTTAAAAGTATAAAGGATCCTAGTTTAGGATCCAAGATTATTGACTAGATGGATAATATTCCATCTAGTGATGTTGCTTCATCATCAAAGGATAAATATAATAAAGACTTACAATACTCAAGTGACTTTTGAGTAAAGCTTTATAGATCTTAAAGCAAAGAAAAGTGGAAACAATCTTACATCCTTAAACTATTCGTAAAGTATAGATTAAGAATCTCAAAGGAGAAATGAAGATTTTGAAAGATTTAAAAGCTCTGAAGGATCTCGTAATTTTTAAGATTAGAAAAGATTGTGGATTAATAATATTGTCCAAACCAAAAATTCAAATTTTCAAAATGATAATTTCTTAAATGAAATATTTTTAATTCTGAAATGGTATCTCAAAATAACTTTATTAATTGATGATTATTTTTCAAAAGAATTTACTGCTCTTATTGATAGTGGGGCAGATTTGAATGTTATACAGGAATGATTGATTCCAACTAGGTATTTAAAAAATCACCCATACCTTTTCTCATGTAGGTGGAGAAAAACGTGACATAAGTTTTAAAGCATTTTTTTGCATAGATAAAAAGTGTATTTCTACTAATTTTTTACTAGTAAAAAATATTTCTAACCAAGTTATACTTCGCACGCTGTTCATAACAAAAATTTATCCTTTCAAAAAATAGATAAAGAAAGAATTATTGGTACATATAATGATAAACCAATAATATTTATATTTCACTCTGCAAAACCTTTTCTAAAGATTATATTAAATCGTTAATAAAGTTATGACTAAAAGAAAATTAATTAAATTTCCTTAAAATAAAATTAATATTCTAACTATAGATGAAAATAACAAAATCTCTAAATTATAGATTAAATTAAATTTTATCGATCAAGTTTAGAAATTTGTAATGATCATCCTAATGTTGGGATAGAAAAACATATTATGTAACTCCATACGGGAAGACTTTTTCTCGATTTAAATAATTCTCAAAGAAATACTCATGTCAAAGTTTAATTCTTAATATTTGAAATTATGTAAAAAAGAGATTCAATCCATTCTTGATAGAAAATTAATCTGTGCTTCCCAATCTCCATGGTCATATACAACTTTTTTTGCTAATAAACATGCAGAACAAGAAAGAGGTATTCCTCGTCTTATTATAAATTATAAACTTTTAAACAAAATTTTAAAATGGATTAGACATCCTATTCCTAATAAAAAAGATTTATTAGATAGATTATATGATTCTATCTTATTCTCTAAATTTGATTTAAAATCAAAGCTATCGGCATCCAAATCAAAAGTCGATAGATACAAAACCGCTTTTAATGTACCTTTTGACATTAAATGAGTTTTAACGTGCCTTTTGGACTAAAAATGCTACTAATTTCAAAAGATACGAATTTATATTTTTAATCCTTTTAAGGAATTTATAATTATTTATATTGACATATTCTAGTTTTTCTATGAGCAATTGAAGGAGATCACTTCAAACATTCGATATATTTAGAAAATCATAATTCAAAATGGTTTAGTGATTTCCAAACCGAAATGAATATTTTCCAAACAAACTAAGATTTCGTCATAATATTAGAAAAAAGTAGTATTATTCCAGCTTAATAGAAGTATTGAATTTGGATTTTTGGATTTAAATTCTAATAAACTCAACTATAAAGATTTTTCGAGGTCTAAATTATTATATTTTTCCTTATTATCAAAATTTTACAAAAGAAACTGCAATTTATATAATAGACTAAAGAAAAAATCAAATCCATGAACTGAAAATCATACTAAAGGAGTTAAAAATATTAAGGAAAAAGTTAAAAGACCTTCTTACTTAATGCTTGCTAACTCAAATTGAAAAAGATTGTTTATTTGGTTTGGATAATTGCAATTGCGACTTTAGAGGATAATCAACGACTGAGTGGATAAATGCACAATTCATCACATATTTGGCATAAAATCTTTTTAATGCTAAACAGCAAACATGAATTAAATGACATTATGAGGGTGTTTGGCTAAGCTTATTTTTTTAATTTATAATTGACCAACTTATAAGTGATAATGCAATTTATAAGTAGGTCATTTATAAGTTGTCAAATTTATTTTGATTTGTTTGACTAATATAATTTATAATGAGATATTTTTTTACATGTTTGATAACAATAACTTATAAGTTATAGAAATGATAAAATGACTTATAGCGAGATCTTCATTTATATATCACTCTCTTTATTTATCTTTGGCGATATTCATAAATTAGTAATTTAATATTTGAAATAATAAAAATAATTATTAATAAACTTATATTTTGTGACTAAAAATATAACATTTATTAGTTTTTTCAATAAAGAATAAAATGCTAAAAGTTGGTATAACTAAAAATTATAAATAAAGAATAAATAAGGTATAAAGTTAAATATCATGGCAATTAAAAAGAAATTATATCAAACCAACTTATGTTGGAGTAAAGTTGGAACAAAAAGGATTTGTTAATATTTTTTTATGTCAACTTATAAGTTAATTTCAACTTATAAGTTGTAGGTAAAATAAGTTTAGCCAAATACTTTTTTAAAATTGATTTTGACAAAAATTAAACTTATGGCCAAATCAACTTATAAGTTTGATTTTGACCAAAAATAAATTTAGCCAAACACCTTCTATGACGGAATTTGATGTTGGATATATGAAGTGTAATTAAAAACGAAATAAAAAACAAATTTGTCACTGTTGTTGGATAGGAATTTGATGTTGGATATCAAGACAGGGTGCATCTGTAGAGTTTCTTTCTTTGATCCAGTTCGGGACCAAAATGACTATATTTGACCAAAACTCGTCGTTTCAGGGGTAACTATATTTCCACGGCTTGCATTTTCAAGGCTGAATTTTTTTCCCATTTTATCCTTATTGAATATAGTAACATGCGCTCAAATGGCTCGCGAGGACATTATACACACTTCATAATCTTGAAAAGTGGTTCCTAAATAAATTTTATAAGTCTAGCACGCATAATGCGCTTACAACCAAATCAAGAGGCCGTGTACACTGGCCCAAAACGAGCATATAATAAACATTTGAGTTGTCCACCTCGACGTGTGCTCGTGTATAAACATTATAAGCATTTGAGCACACATTATAAACATTATAAGCATTATAGCTCGTGTATAAACATTATAAGCATTATCACAAAAACGAACGTATAATAAACATTGTAAGTCTTGACATATTTTTTGTATTTTCAAATTATTATCTTAATTTTATTGAATTATGATGTTTTATTAGTTATTTTGTTTGAGTAATTAATTTGTGAAATTATTTGTGTTAATTAATTATTATAATATGCAATTATAAATCCAATACGCAATGTGTATCGTCAAACACCCGCATATATCGCGTACACCTGCCTTAAAACGAAAGTATAATAAACATTTTAATGGTACCCTCCAATGTGTGCTCCCAAGCTAGACATATTTTTTTCTATTTTCAAATTCTTATCTTAATTTTAAAGAATTATAATATCTTTAAATATTTATGTTATTTTTTTGTTTATCTTTGAAGTTAATAATGTTAAAGTAAATATTTATATTTTTGTCAAATTTTCATATATAACAATTGGACAGCATAAATGTATTTACCTTCATTCAATAAAGATAAGTTCTATATATGTTCGATTGTTCGAAATGATGTTGGTGATTAACTCGTATCTACATTGGGGTAGTTATGTATTTACTAGAAATTCGGCCATAATCTATATATTAATACAACGCCCCTAAGTAACATAAATTAATATATGGGTTCCCCTCGTGACCGCCATCAATCCTAATAATCGTAGCTACCAACGACGCATAACGATAAAACGACATCATTTAACATGATAAATAAAACAATATAACTTGTCCAACATCGAGTGAACTAACCAACACCGCGAAATAACCTAAAAAGTGAATAATATAAATACAACATCAAACAACGGTTTACAACTCCGCATAACAACAATTATTAAGTACAACATAACTTCAAAAATAAAATAGGCATGATCAGTTGGAAAGTCTTCAAGCCACCATCGCCGCTTACCTCCACCTGCACGCTAGCCATTTCCCACAAAGATTCGTCATCCCGCAACAACCTAGGCATACGAAATTCTGCCCATAAAGGAATAAAGAGTCAACTATGAAGCCGAAGTGAATAAATATCACGTGTTTTCACACATCACTCATACAAATAATGATAATTCAAGTCCCTTACCTATTTAAAGACTATACACCTCAAGAGTTATATTTTATATGATACTCTGATGCACAAATCTTTCATTACTTGGCTTTCCAACTAATACCGACAACTCACACCACGCCAACAACTTACTCATAGTACAACTTTAATCACAAGAGATATGTCTCTATTTTGTTATCTTTCTCTTAAGTATATAGCAAATTTCCAACAAGAAACTAACTCACATAATGACTAACTATTATCTTTAGTTCACCTTAAAGTGCTACTCCCAAATATAGCTATATACCTCCTAGGACATCTGAATTTTTATCATGAGAACTTTCAAATCGTTTCCATTATCTTAATACAACTTAACAACTTATGCCTTGAATCAAGGTAAACTTATGTTGCACTATCTCAAAGATATTCTTCAATTAGTATACTAAACTATTCCCCTAATGGTATCAACCCGTGTTAGATCATACCATCTACTAACACATTTGAATTGAAATTTCCACCATTTATAAAATACTACCACATCATCGAGTAACTAGTACGAACCTTTTGTTTAAAATATTTATACCATTATCCTCATTCAAAAGTTATCTCAACCCATTAACCAACTCAATTAACATTTAGGGAGGTATAACGATTAATATCAACCTAGATCCACAAGAGAACCAAATAATACTATTAATGATCATCCAACATAATTCCACATAATTTCATCAAGGCACATCTAGTATAATCAACATCATATCCATAACCAATAAAATGAGTCATAAACATATCACAAAACACCATAGAAAAAAAATTTAAACAACGTGTAACACAACCAAATAGACCCAACCCACAACCTCAACAACATGTTTAAAGACACTACAACTAAAACCACTAAACGACTCACCGATCAACTCAACAACTCAATCGACTCAACTAACGTGTCAAACTGACAACACAAATTAACTCAACCAACTCATACCAACCCATATCAATCAAGCATCCGGATTTCTACAACTAACGCGCATATAATCAACCTTAACTCAAGAGGGAGAAACTTATGTCCGCCGACATAAGTTATCTAATCGTGAACGAGGTACGTAAGCAAAAAACATCAAGACTTACACCGAGGTATAAGGAAAACACCGGATAATACAACCTCAACATACATCAATAACTCCGCACTTATACAATAGTATAAGGCACAACACCGCAGTACAACCCACACATATATCAACAACTCCTCAAAACACCTATACGACTCAGTAAACCACAGACACGACCCAACACAAGGAAATAAACAACTTCCAACCAAAACACCAAAATCATCAATTACAAGATGAAATAGAAAACGAGCCAATGCGCACAATCAACAACACATAACCATCACATCCACACTTTATCTCCTATAGTGAAGTAATAGTGAACATATCCTCAAGACAACCAACAAGTACAATAACCTATACATATACAAGCGATAAATAAAACTCACGTGAGATTTGTACTCACCTTGGCTAGAAATAACAATGCCTCGCCTAATCAATCCGAGTGCTTCCCACGTTTTCTCAGGCCTAAACAAACACCAAAATACAATTACTACTCACTACAATATTAACCCTTATCTTAATTCAATTCCTAACATTTCAATCCATTTTAGTTATAAATTGACAACTTAAGTATATAGATTACTAATTATGTTTCAATGACAATTAAAATGACGAATTTCAACTATCCCGACTAAATCCCATAATCGGCCAACACCTTAACCAAAATACTAACATTTTCAACCAATTTTAATCAACCTAAAGCTCATTTTCTCCAACTATTTAACCTCATTTCTAACAATCTTTAATCTAAAAATCCATTTACTACTCAAATCTAACAAAACCCATTTAACATAATACTTACTTTAACAATATAAAAATTAATAATTTAATTATAAACAACTAATTCAACTCCCAAACAACTAGATTAAAGCCCAACAATAATTTTATACAATTTAAATGTGATTTGCTAAAAGTCAACAAAGTCAATCGTGTTCAAAACCAAGAAATACTTATCGTTTCTAACTTTAACTCTAAAACAACTAATTTATGCCTAAGAACCCATTATTACAAAAGTCAAACGAAAGTCAACAATTTTCATAACCGATGAAATACTCAAAAGATTGAAACTTTGTTACTCGAAGATGCGGAATGCTGAGAAGAATCTAAAATGCTAAAAACCCCCAAAACGTGGAAAATTGAGAGAGAAAAGTGAAAAATCGACTGGGAAGAGGGACTCACTACCGCGACAGGAAAAGCTGGTAAGTGGAAATCGAATCAGGTTCACTTGCTAAAATAGTTTTGGGGACGGGTTTTGTTTTTAGCCCAAAACTTTTCAAAATTTCATTTACCTCTAAACTTTATATTTTATTCATAAGACCTCAAATTTCTATTTTATTTTCTAATCTAGCCAAGATATATATTCATCAATCCATAACACAATATTTAGTCTTGCATTGCCATAATCTCCAAAATTAATTTAACAACTCGACATTTTAACTAAATTTAAAATTTTCCGGGACGGGTTATTACAATCTACCCACCTAATAAAATTTCGTCCTCGAAATTTACTCAGAACCCGATTTGTCATATAATCTCAATTCACCTTTCAATACACTCTTATCATCTACTATCAAATTCTCACAACATACCATGAATGTTAACTTACTACAACTCAAAAATATATAGTCCAATCTTACTACGATTTATCAACATCAACTTCTCACATCCTAATGCCAACAACCTGCATAAACATATCTGCCATGCTACAAAGTCAACCCATCATATATATATATAACAACTCCGGCCGATCTCCATATTATATCCCGCTACCCATCTCACATATACATATAGCTCAACGTATCGCCATATTAACATAATTATTCACACATCTCAGTATAACACATCTCAATCAATTAATACTCATAAGAACACAAAATCTGGGTTGTAGTTCTTAAGACCTCGTGACGCTGTAGTTGACGAATCTTCAGTGGCCTCAAATAACGGACTTAAAGAAAAAAACTCAAAACCTCGCAGAACAACTCACACAACAACACCCTCACAACCAAGCCTAGGCACATAAACCAACAAGACAATTCCTAAGAAAACATAAACCTAGGCTCGATACCAAAATTGTAACGACTACCTGTGGCCCCCCGAGGTTGGGACCGCTATCAACTCAATAATCGTGAGTCACCAACGATGGATAACGATAAAAATGACGTCATTTAACATGATAAATAAAAATAATACAACTTGTCCATCGGGTGAACTAACCAACACTGCAACAACTGAAAAGTAATAATATAAATACAACATCAAACAACGGGTTTACAACCTGCATAACAACAATTATTAAGCAATAACATAAATCTCAAAAATAAAAATAATAGTATGACTGTTGAGGTCTTCAAGACACCATCTTCGCCACTCGACGTACGCAGCCTCATTTCGGCCAAAAGCATCTCGGGTCATCCCAAGAACAACCTAGGGGCATATGAAATCTCTACCATGAATAGGGAGTCGCCTATGAAGCCGAGTGAATTCAAATATTACGTGTTTACCCACCACTATACAAACAAGATAATTGAAGTCCCTTACCCATTTAAAGACTATACACCCAAAGAGTTACATTTTATATACTTCTATAAGACAAAATCTTTCCTTAATGGCTTTCCCAACTAACACCGGCTAACCAACACCATAGGTAGTGTTGATTGCATATTAATCACATTTTGTCATGTATTGATTGTGTTTATTGCGTATTAAGTGCATGTTTATTATGTATTGATGACATGTTTATTGCATATTTATTGTGTTTCATACTTAATTGCATTAATGATGTTTTATGAGTTTTATGAGTCATTTATTCCATACTATTTAATGTATATTAAATCCATGCTTTGTGATTCATTTCTTGCATATATATATATATATATTGTAATAAATGGAAAGAGGATATATTGATGACCTAGTTTTGTATTCATTTAAATACGGCTCATGTAAACCGCTTATTTGTCAGAAATGACCAAATGAGTTGTATTTATTTATTTCATTCATTTATTTTATTTTACCCACAAGTATGCATCGCCTTAGTTGGGTTAGTAACAAATGTACCGATATGGAGGTATCAAGATGCATGCTTAATGCATTTACATTTGGCAAACTTCAAGTTTCTAAGTCAAGAATACGACTGCATTTTGCAAATGATGAATAGGGTTTTGGTGTTAGTATTACACTTTGTAAAGTATTGTAATAGGTCTATTTTATTTAGGCTTCATCATATATCTCTCCTAATGTGTATTATTTATTTTATTTTCATGATGTGCATAATACTGAAAGATGCTGCTTATATAACACGTTAAATAATATCAAATAATATTAATCTCACCATTAAATTTAAGTGAAGTATCAAACCAATTTTAAAGCAGTAACTTATCACGATCACCGGCACACCGTGATGTCAGGTGTACTGGTATCTTGACAGGTATGACAATGGATCATGTTGAAGTGATTTTCACTAACGTCATGGGCTTTCAGACAGATCATTCCAAACTAACGACGGGGTTTAATTGGTAGCTTAACCGGTGATTTCCATTAACGTTGTCAGCAGCACCCTATTATGAGTGTTAGTGATCCAAGAGTTGTGTCATAATTGATTGTTAATCTATCATTGTGTTGATTCAAAATGTATGCAAATAAGGCTATTCAGATTCCAAACCACAATGGATCTCTGATATCTTGTATATTTTGTGAGATCTAAGTACGTATAATACTTATAATTCATTTTGCGGCCATGTTTGATTGTTTTTTGAACCACACTATCTCAGAATCGCATGTTTCCTATTATGATTTGCACACTCACACACTGCTTATTCACCGATAATCGAAAGCAATTTAAAACACAACTTTATTATGTTAAATAAGACAAAATTGGCGATAAATCCATAAACTTGTGGTAATATAGTGTTATAAATGCTAAACGCATTGTTCCTTCTGAATATGGTTATGTACTATTAAAAGGCGCAAGCATCAAATACCATCATTATTCATACTTGATTTAATCATCTGACATGTGAATTGAACTCACGCCTTGCTAACAAATTCAATGATATAATTGAGATAATTCACTTTTTTTATCTCAATTGAGGTGATTATGCTATGAAGAAAATATCATATTGTTTCTAGCCACCATACAAGTCTTAAATAATCGATCTGGATCTTTATTTAAGAGCACCAAATGAGAATATTATTGATGACTTGTATCCACATTTCAAGACATGTCATTGATATTTAGTTTCACTCAACAAGATGAAACCTTGTTCATGAATTGTTATGTTACAAGCTTGTGGTTTGTATACGTATAAGCAATATTGCCTATAATTTGCACACCACTGTAGTGTCGAAGTGCATAAAAGTTTATAGTTTCAGTTACCATTAAGTTCATCATTTCAAACATCAAATTGAAGAAGGATATTTAATAACACTGAGAAATAGAAAGAGAGGTTTGACAAAAAACTCCTCATATCTCAAATGATTTGTTGTCGAATTATCATTTATGACTAAACAAAGATAATTGAGCTCTAAGCGAATGATAAAGTAATTAGCATTATAAGAGTACATAGTTTAAATCATTTATAAATGGTTGAAACTTCAAACTGCTTTTCTTTTTTAAACCTATATATGATATTTGAATAACAAACAATTGAGTGATGCTTGTTGAAGATGACTTTAATAAGACTTGAGTTCAATCTTGCAAGATGAACTGAAATAATTTACTACCATTACATCTACTAAACCCTACACTTTGCCGATGAAATCCTTCTTTCTTATTGTCTTTACGGAGAAGTTGCTAAACTTATAGGGGGAGAGGAATGACTTTGGAATGAATATAGTAGCAAATTTTCATAGATCATATAATTTGCCATGTTTTGAATATAGTTCGATCGTATCTCGATGCTTTGTAAGGCATGACTTTAATAAGACTTGATTTTTCAATTCAAGTAAATACTAACGAGTCAATTTTACTAGACTTAATAGGATGTTCTTGTTAATAGGTGACCACATTAGAGTTTGTATGTTCAAGATACGAAAGTTAGTCAAGGATTATAAGTTATCGAATGATACACTGCACTGATAAGAGATAGAGATCTACATAAATACTATCAAGTTCTGAATTAAGTATCATCGACATAAGTAATCCAAAGAATGAGACATCATTCTGATCTTAAAGGCGTATTTGCTAAGATATGTAAGTAAAGAATTGTGTTTAATGAAGTTAAAACACAATGGATGAAATCTTTCAATTTGTATACCAACGTAATTTTCATTCTACCTTAAATATGTCATCAGTCGAAATGGGTACAAGTAAGGATTGTTTTTAATGTAGTTGAAACACAATTAATGAAATAATCACATATTGAAAGTTGTTGCATCACTTTAAATTTATAAGATATTTCAACCGTGAGACAACTCAAGAGTCATGTTTGACAAACAAACTTTGAACGCCTCTGGAACAGATGTTAATGCTCATTACCGAAGTAGACATAATTTAACACGGGTCAAATGTTAAGATTATGTCATCATGTACATAATCGGAAAGGGCTTGGTATTTATTTCCATCTACTATAGAATTAAAAATTTATTGTATATATATATATCTTTTATTATGGAGTATAAAGAGCGGAATTAATATATGAACTAATGCATTCAAGTGGTCGCTGCATACCAATCCAAAGAAATAATCCTTCCATTATATCGTGAATGTCAGAGAATTCCCGATGCATTGTTAACGCTTAATGCAAAGAGACATGATGTTATGAATGTCATCTTGAAGTTGATGACTTAAGGTCATCTAAGTGAAATAGAATTGGAATACACGAATCGAGTATATAACTCACTCTATTTACCTTCTATGATTCATCGTAAGAATGTGAATTTATTAAATGAACATATAGTCATAAATGAATCAAATATTTGGTTTCGACCAAGTTGAATGTATCTACTTTAATTATCTACGCACATGTCTATTTCTCACTTTTTCTAATACCCACATGTCAGCAACATGTGTTTTTAAGTAAGCGATCCAAAAATATTCCTGGGCAATGACTACGATGCATACTAATATTATTAAAGTTCAAACAAGAAGGAAAAACGATTATATTATCGCGATCCAAGTTGCAAACTCAGATGAGTATAACGGAGTTAGAATCTTCATCTTTGATATTTTGATCGACACTTGGCGGGGTCAAGAAAGGAATATGAACCCTCGAGTTTCAAAGATTAGTGGAGCACAACTACACATAAATGTATTACATGTTTGAGCAATTAAAAGAATCTTTCATAGCAACCTTGAAAGCTATGGCACCGAATAGATTCGTACATCCAGAAGCCCACTACATATATGTGTGACATATGATATATTAGTTACGAAATATGCCTTAGATGACATTTGCTCGCATATAATGAGTCATGAAGCTGAGTAGAATAAAATCTATGATAGATTAAATTTATGATAGATGTATTTCCATTGACAAGACAACTCTCTATTGTGAGGTCCGCTTTCCACAATTAAGTGATCTTACCAGAGTGGCTGGATTCTATTACATGGTAATTTGACTATTACATAGTATGATTCACCGTATGTCATGTTAGACTGCGTGTTGTACATCACGACCATGACATAATACCCCATACAGAATTATGGAGTTTTATACGCCAGAGTAACTTGATGATAATAGAGGTATATATAGTTCCCATGGAATGGATCACCTTATTGATCTTCACCTAGAACCGAATGTGAGAATAGTGTCAGACATTGTCCTAAGGGAATACTATTTGCCAAGTAACTCATTAATGGGCTGAAGTCTAGTATACTGAGAGTAAATCCAAAAGTTAAGCCAACTCAATATTGTAACATTACCAAATAACCTAATGATTTTATTAAAGAATATGCATTTAATAAGATATAAGTGTTTTAACACCTTTATTTGTGTTGTAAACCCCGCCCGATAGTAACTCGAGAAGGGCTAACCGCCACAAAACCCGATAGTCACTAAATACCAAAATGAGGTTTTGTCTCGTTTACTCTAACTAGTGGATATTTGAGAGGAAACTGACCTGCATGGTAATGTTGACAGCTTAAAGCAAAGCTTGTGGCAAAAGGCTTAAACCCATTTTGCACATAGCTATACGTGACTATATCAGATGGGGCTCTAGCTATCGCCGATTCCATGGTCAGTAGATCGAGTAGACGATGTAAAGTCTACTTAAGTAGTATTCGGGTTATGATATGATTCATCATTACCCTTCCGCCTTTTACATGTCTTAAAAAAGACCTAAGAGTTTAATGCAAGCTTAAAATTCCATGTGTGGACTCTGAGCAATCATCTCGAGTCGATATATTCTTTTGTGACAAACTGTTTTTATTTCACGAGATCAAGAAAACCGAACAATGCAAGTTCAAGTGGGAGCAAGTTCATTTACTTAGAATAAGTTGAGCAAATTAATTGAACAAAGTAATTTTGCTTACAATCTAATTGTCAACTACATTATATGAATGTGTAATTCATTCATATAGTCATTTATTATTTTTCACAAATGTCGAAATAATAAAATCCCAAGGCAGTCTGTAGTTCTTAGAGGTAACTCCTAAGCTGCTTAAGTAACTCTTCAAGTCTAGAACATGGAATAGCTTTCATTTCCCTCGCTCTCAAATGTTGATAGTTTTGGGAAACTAGCATTTGATTACCAACATAGTGATTGGGATTTATGATCAATTTTATTGATCACGAGTCAGAAGTCCGATCAATCTTATGAGTTTTAGCAACGGAGAGCTAGATTAATCGCCGCAAATCATAGAAGATATGTATATTTGTGTCCTATGATGTTTGTCTAGAACTCGTTAAGTTTAATACCTTAGACTCAAGGCATATAAATTACTACGTTATATGAGTTGTGTGCTTTGACTATAAAGTCAAACGCTCCTGGGCTCTTTAAATGGGAATTATAACGGCATATGTCAAGGACACAAAGGAGTATGGTCAAGAGGTGTTGATATATTATAAGGATTTATCTATCCTTGATATAAGCTAGATCTCGACTTCCTCAATGAGTTTAAATCGATTGGTTTGCTGACGATAAGATTCGAAGCTAGTTCTACCTCGAGTAAAGAAAGTCATGGGTGTTTCATGACACACTTCTTATGGTTAGCCTGTGACTAGAGATCGCGGATAAAGGAATTGTAAAGTAATCGTCCAAGGGCAAGTGGGAGTGTTGGAAATCAGAGTATTTTGATTTCTATAATTATGCCCACAAGGACAATCTTAAGGTAACAATTCAATACTAGTTTTAGTTAAAACGAGATTATTCAAAACTTGCTGTCAATAGTAATTGTAATTACTAAATGGAACTCACGATAATATCGGGGCTGCTTTTCGATTGCTAGATCCCATGGCTAACCCATAACAATAATAATGGTTAATTATATTATTATATTTTAATTAATATTATCTCGAGCCTTAAAGTCACACACATGTTAATGACGCTGAAGTTATATCTCCATGTATGGAATTAAATGTAGATTGTTAATTGGGAGTTGATTGAAATCAACATACCCAATAGAGAGTTTTGCTACTGATAATATAAAATATTAAATTGACAAAACCAAATCAATTAAATTGGTATTTCAATTGATGGTTTAACGGGGAAACTTATTAGTAACTTGTTGCTACTTTACTAGTTTAATAATACAGCTTCAATGTGTTAACGAGTTAGCTATATATCAAAAAGAGTCAAGATATTCATTTAAACTAAAAGGACTATATAAGAAAAAGATGAAACGAAACATAAGTTTTTATTTCATCCTCTTCAAGAGGAAAGCCGCCCATCCCTCTCCCCTCTCTAGCATTTGAGTCAAGTATTTGACCATTTTGTTGTCCAATTGCTCGTGATAATTCTAGCAAGTATCCAATCGCGAGATTCAACCCGCTTCAAGGCGACTAACCGAGGCATTGTTTTTGACGCTCATTGCCGAAATTCAAAGGAGGCTTCGTGAAGATTAAGTTGGGGATTTTCCGCTCGACGTTAGTATCGCTTTTATACATATATGTATATATGTATATTTTGCTGTAATTCGCTTATATACATTTATTCGATCTGGGGTACATTTGTATACGATTTATATTATAAACAAGTCATAATTTCTAACACAATCGTGTCTAAGTGATGCACATTACGTAAAGGCCTCTTAAGTACTTGAGAAGAACTAAGAATTTATGTCTCTGCACGGAGGGGAGAATGAAGTCGTTAGTCGAAGGATGGCACCATGCCGCTTTCTTTTAAACCACAAAGATGATTCTAGATCTCACTGGCATGGTTACGCCAGAATGAGAGTTGTCTTGCGCAAGAGCAAGGCATCGCGGGTCGTATCTCGATGTTAGGAAGTAGCATATCGCGAAAGATCGGAAGCTCGCAGCGAAGCTTGCCGGATCAAGAAGTTCGTGGAGCGAACTTGGAGCTGTACCCAACATCAATCCAAGACATTTACTATGCTACAACATCAGTGCCATTGCTCGCTAAGGAACCAAGAACATCACTGCCTAAGCATGTACGTAGGAAATACCATTTCATTCGAACATAGCCGATAGAGGAGACGCATATATATGCAGCAGACACGTATGATAATTTAGCAGCACTTAACTAAACCCCTAACTCAAATCAAATATGATAAGCGACACGCAAAATGCCGATCGAGAAATGTATGAGTAGTGTTCTGCTTTGAAAGGAGCCAGCTTTATTTATAAATGTTTCAATTGTCAAGACATAATGTATGAATTTCTAGCTTCTAAATTCATTAAATATATTTAACTTGTTTATATATTTGTATATATTTATACTTTTGCATATATATATATATATATATATATATATATATATATATATATATATATATATATATATATATATACTTTATCTTCCAAGCAATAATTTTGATTTCACGAGCAATCTAAAGTTCTCTAGAGAGGTCTCGAGATACATGACTGAACAAAAGATCCTCCGCTGCCTCAGAGAACAACGAGATTGTTCGTCCCTAGTCAGTGTTCATCGATTGGAATCGTAATTAAACGACTAGCGCGGTGATTGGTTGTCTCGATCATATTTCGATCGTAAAGGAGTGTACTCTAATCAATCACACGGGTATGCATGTCGGAAGCAGTTTCGAGTGTAGGACCTGACGCGACCGCCTGAGAAACGTAGAAGATAATATATCATGTCTTAAGATGAATTTAACGATGGTTAAACATCTATTCTTAGACCTTCGTGATAAGATTTAGTTTTAGAAGATTAGCACTTTAACCTTGTCAAACGCTCAGAAAAGAAAGACTATAACGACACCGTGTCCGTATTAAGCAAATGTAACGATGGAAAGACCCGTACATCATGGGGATTTGTAGAACCGATATGTCGGTAGTTTTCTACAATCTTGGTGGATTAATGGCGATTGTGATGGCCATCTCCATCTTGGTGCTGGATATCGCATTAATTCGTAGCTGTGGAAACAAGGCTTGCGGTAGTTTGCGACAATAATCTTACCTAGTTTCCGACCGTTGGAAAACCAAGACGGCGAATCGCTGGATACCGGCACTCGCGGCAAGTGGAGCAGGAAATATGAGATATTTAAAATAGTGCCCGTTGAACAATTCGATTGTACAACCGATTAACTCATTTAAGTTTAAGTTCGTATATATGTCATTATGTAGTAATGTCCGTTTTAGATACTGAGATGACATTAATTTAATTTACTATCACCGCTTTTCATAATCAATATACCATATAATGTTCGTTAACATTTATTAGTATATGACTTTGTCAATGGATCCTATGAGTCACACACTTACAACGAAAGAGAGTCATAATTTAATTATAAAAGCTGGGTTTAAAAATGGAACTATGTAACATTGGGGCAAAATTTCAATTGTTGGAAAGTGCCCCATGTTTGACCAAGAGTAGTAAGATAGGCTCTGCACTTTTCCTTTTCAGAGAATCATTATTAAATATTTTACCTAGCCACCTGTGGTGCCTTTTATTTTAGGATGTTAGCTTTAAGATTCTAGATCCCCTCATCCCTATTATAGTCGACTACTATAATGTTTAAGGAGGTGGAAGAATTTTGTTTAACTCTCCATAAAAGCCTAAAAAGTAGGGATTTTGATGCCTATATAAAGGCCACTTTTGGAGAAGAAACTTGCTCATTCACTTTTGGTATTCCGCTTAGAAAGGCAAAAGCTTCTCTCCTCATTTTTCTTATTCGTCGACTAGTAGGCGGTGTGAAACTCCCTTTGGTTTTTTTTCCGCCTAACCTCTTCCATAGTTCACAATATTTTGAAGAGGTTCTAGTAAAACTACCTGGAGGACTACTCGTTGGTATGGACAATCTAGAGGCATTCGCTTTTGATGCTCAGGGGTCTTCATCACAATATTCCACTAATGTTATTCTCGATAAATATTTGCGCACAGACACATATTTTCTCTCTCTTAATTATTGTTTATACAACCGGTAGTGATAAGTGAATTTGTATCCATAGTATCATAGAATATTATTTATAATGCTAAAACACTCAACAAAAACGACTAGTGATGGTTGTGCCTTTTGACTAGTAGAATCTAATTCGTATGTTAATTAGTTACCTTTAAAATGTAAAATGTAATTAAGTATAATATTGAGACCTAGCAGAGGAGCCTGGCAAGAATGAAGAATTATTAGAAACTTAACGTAGTTAGGAATTAGTCTAGTTTAGATTTTCTTCTTTAAGTCATATCACGAATCCCATTATGTGTTATATTTAATCTTTTGATTAGTATAATATGTATTTTTCTTGTTTGAATGTATATGCTTGCATGATCATGAGTATTGTTAAATATAACTAATCACACTTAAATTATGTAGTATGGTCATACCAACTCTAAAGTTGGATTGAACCCTCAAGCTATGTGCGCATTCTTACCAGACAAGTGCATTTACGTGACGATTATAATTAAGGTTTCTTTCCAACGGGTGTTCATACGACGAGGAGTCGGGCTATAACATCTATTCTAACTCTAAGTCGCAGACTCAAGTTACTTATGCGGTATTTCAAGTGTAGTATTCTGGGCGATAAATAACAAGAGGTCATTAATATAGTCTAGATGAACTTTTAGTGATACAAGAGTTATGTTTGACATAATTAGTAGTAAGTACTTTCTACTCTATGTGGATTTAGAGTTGAAATGTATGTGTGATTTCGCTTAATTCTCAGTCATGTAAGGTCTTGATATACTTAATGGGCTTAAGGGGTTGTAAGGCACAAGTGCAATCACTTTGTCATCATGGATAAGAATTTATGAGTTGTTAGGTTTTATCTTTGCATATAGTATTTATGGCACCCTTTATACCTGTATTGTCTAATTATTCACCATATGAGCATTTAATGTAAATTGTTACAAATGTGTAATCAAGTTAAGGAAATGTTCCTTAATGACTTACAACTTGAGTTGAGAACTCAATGCCTCTTAAAAGTTAAGAATGTATGACATAGTTAACGGCGCATTTAAATAATACTATTCCTTTAGACATTATCTCACAAGTGAAGAACTGTGGAACTTATGTTCAATAATATTGTGTTTATGATCGAGATTTTAAATCTTCAAATCAGATGGTTATGTTAATAATATAATTACATTATTTCATATCCATCCTCTCCATATGAGACAGTTGTGATTCTTGATCTCAACTGAAAGTTGATGATGCTCAATAAGAGTAATATATCGTATATTATCTCATGGCCATCATACAAGTCTTTTGAACTTGGTAGTTTTTTCATTTCATGTAAATGAAAATATTAAGCTTATGGTTCTTGCAACCTATAAGCGACGATGTCTGTTTTCTTTGTGTAATAGCACAATAAGTTGTGATATTGAGTACAGTGAACTAATACCGGTATTTGTTTACTCAGCCACCTCTTTCAAGCATAAAAGTGGATTGTAAGCATACTGATAAATAGAGCGAAAGACGAGTCTCAGAACCTTAAGCAAAATATTGTCCGATACTTAAGAGTTAAGCTACACCACTCGTGCAACTATTGATTTGGCTTACATATTTTTGCGAAGTATTTATGACAAATAGAGTAGTAGTATCAAGGAGTAGGGCCAAGGATCCCAGCTTATGAAATCGTTTTCAAACTGTGATCACACTTTTGCTTGGAATCCTTCATCTGTGTTTACTTGATTCGAGTATTGTCCTTGAATTACTTTTGACATGAATAACTCAAACCGCTGAGCTATATATTCATGTGTTCCTTTCTACAAGCACGCCTTATTAAATGAATGTAATTCAACTTCTCCTTCTAAAATGTGATTGCTCTAACAAAGATTTATGGGTACTCATAATATTGTGACCTTTGAACTAGACTTGACATCCACATCTTAAGAAGATGGACTGAGTCAACTCTCGTTAGATTTAGTGAGGTTACAACTTAGCTAGTGTATGTATTATTCGATAACACATGTCAATCTCAAGATAAGAGTTACAAATCGATTGCCAATAACATGGAACTGTCCATGATTATAAGGTATCGAATTGATGAGTATAAATCATCTAAGGAATGAGATTCCACATGATGACTCTTTATATGATGTCGTGACATATATAAGAGAATGTATTGAACCCGGTTCAAGTACATAAACAACTTTCTATTTACACATTTAAGAGATTCCACACTACCTTTATACATATATAAGAGAATTAATCATACCTCGCAAATGATTTTAAGAAATCATTAGATATGAAATATGAGATCATAAATGAGTACAAACTATGTTCGTATGTATTTCATAAAAGTTTTCTTTCTAGTTATAAGACGTTAGAATGGATATTCCTAAGTAATGATTCCATGAATGACATCACATCCGTATTCTATCGCGGAGCAAGAAATGTTCCTAGGTAATATTCTTTCAAGGATAGGTACTTGACATTTTGTGGGGCACTCACATCTTAAAACTAAATAAATAAAAATGAGTATACTATTAATATTCAAGTAATGGACTTTATATATTTGAGTATAGAAAGGAGTAAGATCTTCTTTACGTAGTTAAAGATGAACTAAGAGTTCTAAAGGTCATCAAATTAAATTTATCATTATATGTATGTATATACATAGTTACAAAGGAAAGGACCTACCATATTTGATTTGTCAATGTATGGTCAGAATCAAGCATCTTTAGTAAGGAGATTTGTATTCCGCTCAATTTAAATATGGATGTCGATCCAAGAGTTATAGATGATAAAATGCTATGAAGTTTAGAAGTGAATAAACTAAAATTAGAAAAATTCTCTGTTGAACTCGACACGCCTTAAATGAGGATCCTCTTCTACTTGGATCTCATATAGAATATCACGTTAACCATTACCGAACAATTCCTCCGAGTAGTCATGAATTATTATGAGTGATACTCCAAGTAATGGAAAGAGAATAAAAGCGTATTAACAAAATTGATCAAGTTAGTTCTAGAAGATCAATTGTTGATCCTCTACAATGTTTTGTTATCAAAACTGTATGAACATTATGGTAATTGTGGAAATTGTTCACAAGGTGCACTATAGTCGATACATCCAAGATTCTATCACCATAGGGTAATATAAGAAGCCGGGACCATAAGATTGGTTACATTGAAGAGCTTGATCATGAAGATAGCATAAGGATATGCAAAAGTTGGCTAATATATAAAATATACGCCCATGACTCAAAAATTTGAGGAAGAATGCATGTGGGCCGGGTCATGTTCTAACATGAAAAACTAGACGTGTTAAAGTCATATCTTCCGATCGTTAGTCAGCAATCTCTACATCATGAATGTTTTGGTGTATGGATGTAAAGACTATTCTTTCTCGGGCGATGATTAAAGGATAATGACATGATCATCTTGTTTAAATGTCCTAATGGATCTAAAACGCATGATTAGTGGGAGGAAGCCTAATTTTAATTTATTCAGACTTGTTTGAATATATGCTTTATTCAAAAGCAAGTTTGCCTTTATAATTTGTTATTTAACAAAGATATTGTTATTATTAGAATAACAAAATTGATTCTACTAAACAAGAAGGCATTTTTCTCGGGAGAGCTATTTGGGTTATGATCCAAATAAGAGATCATCTATTCAAGTACGGAAATGAGAGATTACATTTCTTTTCAACTAGCGTAGTAATTTTGATTTTTTTTCAACTAGCTACATTAATTTCTCCCTATATTTACTCTAACTAATAAATATGTTTCCACCTCTTTTAGGCTTTTTGTTACCCAATTTATTTCATTTTCTTCTCCGTATAATATACTACAAAAATAAAAAAAAATAAAAACCTAACAATCATTATCAACTCTCACTTTTCAATTGCAAAATTACAACAATAGTGTTTTAATCTATAATTAATCATTAACTCTTTCTAATTTGTTATGAACCAAATGATAAAGTTTATTTTTTGTCAACAATAAGACTAAACGAAAATTTAAAGAAAAAATCCAGGACGGTCATGCTAAAATTACCAGTCTGCTTTGTGCATAAGACCCATCCTTAATTTGACGATAATAACTACATGCTTTAAGTTCGCTCAACTACGTGCACGCGGTGGGACCAAATGCTATAAAAAGTTTACCATATCTTAGCTAGTACTAAGCCATGAAAGAGTGAAGCTGGACTACGCAGAGTCATGAATCTCGATCCCCCTATCAAAACTTTCACAGTTCGTCACACAGTACTGCCTAGTGTGGTTTACCCGGCCGACGTGGTTTGGCTGGAACACTATCAAGGTCACCGGAGATTTACCTAGTGCGCACTAAGAGAAGGGTCAGGGGTCCCCCTAAAAATGCTAAATTTCATACATACACTTAAACAAAGCGAAACCATTTCAAATAAAAGACTGAAACTTTCAACCTTTCAAATAGGACCTCGAAGTGATATTTAATTTGAACTTTGAGAAAATCTTTTGGGACCTCGAACTCTACTTCTCTTTAATAGTAAATCTAAGGACAAAATCAAAATAAATATTATACTTATGGGTTATTTTATAATAACGAATACTTAATTGTGATCAATTTTTGGCTAGATTTTAATTAATTCAATTTAAAAAAACATTATCTTCAACCTTACCCCCACCCCCACACATCATCGAAGTAAGTATGCATTAGGAGACTTTGTCTGTGCAGTTCCTTGCATATTGATAAACAAATTTGTAATGTGCAGTCTTGCATATTGATAAAACAAATTTGTAATGTCCCAATTATAGTACATTGTAATATTAGGGTTTGAATCCACGTTTAATCATATTATAAAGCTTTTCATGATAGTTAGTGGTTTAACTCTCTATATATTATAAACCATAGAGTTGTAAAGGACATCAAAATATGAATTAATTTCTCTCTCTCTAAATTCTATCTTCTCACCAATCTTTCTACTTCCTCTACCTCTATCTTCTTCCTAAGTCTATTCACCTTCTAATCTTCATTTCTCTATTATTTCGATAAATCAAGAGGACCAACTTGGGTCATTATAAAATTCTGATTCTTTGTACAAAATATAGATAATTGTAAATGTTGGAAATGGATCAAGAGGCTTCTTCACACTGAAGTGTTAGACAAATTAGAGCAGACACATTTGGCTCTTCCACCTCAACTCCAGACGGAATGTTCAGAAATCACATAAATTCAATCTTGGCATTGTGTTCGACACGGACGTCGGTAGAGCGTAATGCGTTTATGAAGATGAGGCGGGTAGGTGGTGGTGGGGTGAGGGTAAGGTTAAAGATGATGTGTTTTTTAAAAAAAATTTAATTAAATCGATTATTAAAAATTGATCCAATTAAGTATTCAAGTATTTTAAAAGTTTAATCTACAAAAGTTGTGAATATATAGTATAATTTTCCTATTTTGACTTTAAGTTTACCTATTAAAGTAGAGTTCAGGTGCCAAAAATCACTTCCAGTGCCTATTTGAAAGGTTAAAAAGATTTCTGTTAGTCTATTCGGGGGCTAATTTTCTTAGTTTTATGGCATGTACGAAATTTAATGCAAGAAAACAATCATTCAACTTTTACACTCTACAATGGTTTTATTTAATAAAATTCAACACCCTACCAACTCATTACCATATATCTCACCACTTTGATTTCATATTCTTATTTATTCACATTTTTTATTTTTCTGATTACATAATAATAATAATAATAATAATTATCATTTAAGTAATTAAATAAAATAATTAACACTTAAATAATTTGTTTTTCGATATTTTTAAAAACAAAATTTATTTAAATATTTATTTTTATATTTTTAATTTGCTATTCTAATTAGTTGAATTTTTGAGCTAAATTGCTATTGTTATATCCATTTCACTAAAAAGATACTAAAAAATTAAAAACAAGAGTTTAATGAAGGATAATAGAATAATTATATTGAAAGAAAACTCTTTTTTATCCAAATCAAATAAATCAGGTCTCAATTTATAGAGTACAAAAAATGAAGAATTTTGGTATCATTTAAAAAAAATATTATAAAATAATCGACTCCAATTAATTGAACTTGCATTTAAAATCGAAAATCACGCAACTAATAAGAATTAGACACGTATTAACTATATCCCAATTTCAGCCCCTTTATCCAAGCTTCACACTCCCTTGTCTAAAGGTGGAAGTCAAGCGCCATGAATGGCCCAATAAAACGCTGTCACGTGGCTTCTCCATTGGCCCACTTCAACATATTTAAAAGTTTAATTTATTCCATCAAATTTAATTTACCATACGATTTTTTTCCAACACCTCATTGTGTAAATGTCAGCTTTAGTCAACTCGAGACTAAGGATAAGATATAATCGCTATCTTCGCTCGCATAAAGGTTTGTTATAATTGTCGCTAAGACGATAACTCAGAAGAAAATTTGACTAAATTTCACATTAAAGTAACCTGTGGGTAATTTAATGTGTTATTTAGATTGAACATATTTATTTTTTTATCTGATACTTCCTCCGGTTGCATTTATTAGCTTATATATTTTGGTTGCTAATACTTGTCATTCTACACAGAACTTAACCTATTTTCATTTCGGTCTTATTAAATACAAAATTTGTTAAATGTATTAAATTTTCAGGAAATTTGTTCTCTTCATTTCTATTCTCGAAATTTATAGTTCCAATGAACAAGTTAAATGACCAATGTGTAGGTGAGAATAAAGTGAATGATGGTAGTATGTGATGCATACTAAAGAAGTTATAAGTATTAAATGCACTAGATTATAATGCTTAAATATTATAGTACTTACAAAATGATTTGGCAAATTAAAATTATATTAATTTTTAACCAACGCAGAAATACAGATGACAAAGAAATATCACATGAAAGATAATCTGTAATTGTTTATTATTTTGTCATAGTTTTGTTCTGAGGTGGGGATATGAGTTTCTAATGATTAGACAATGCTTTAATTAACTAACACGAAGGGTGTAGATCCTAAGATTTCACACCAAGATTTGTCGTGTATTTTAAAAGGGATGTCCAAATAATGAATGATGGTTTATAGAGAAGATGAGCTATCTCGAAATTGGTTCTCGATTTCAAACACATCAATCATAAAATGGTTGATAACAAACAGACGGATCCAATCGTTCAATTCTTTTGTCTTAGTCTGCCAAGATACAAGTAATTTCAGACAGCCTTTCATTTCAAAATAAGTTTTCTCAATTAGAAGTTAGTAAGAAAATTCTAGCTTCAATGAGATGCCAATAGGCTAAGTCCGCTGTCCACAACTTGGGTGGTTAGTAAATCAAGTGACAAATTACTCGAATTTGAGTAGAAATATTAATTGACGTCCATGTACAGTAATCGTTGTTAAAAAGGCTAACGCACATTCAAGTTACGGACTGCATAACAACGATAAACAAAACGTATTTATAAGCCACAGACTTTATTTCGACAATATCAATGAGTTTAGCAATGAATTGAATCAGTTCACAATAACAAGAGAAAGATTCTAAGATTGCCTACACTCAACAAATTACCCGAACCGCTCAGATTTAAGCATTGTAATGCCAAAGTATAAACTAGAATAAAAAGATGAAGAAAACCAGGCTTTCTTCAAGGGAGGGGCCGGCTATATCGATGTGGTGGAGAGAGTTTTGATTTCCTCAGAATCAAAATATGTGAGCATTCGCTTTAGTTGTGTTTAATTGTGCCACTTAACAAAATGATGGTAGCTGAGATAAAACCTCAAAACCTATCACCTCAACAAAATTTCTAATGAAGTTCAATCGAGTCCATGAGATTCAATTGGTTCCGAATAAGCCTTCACGCTTTCACTTTGTACTGGAAGTTTGTAATACATTTTATTACGTAGTTCGGTTTCATCAAGTTTCAGGTGGACTCCTTAGGAAGAATTGACAAGAGTAATATATTAAATAATATTAACCGAATGTATTCAATACGTTAACTTAAAAATACTAATTGTCTAACAATTAATATATATCAACTTCTTACATATATATTTGTATATATAATTTGAACGAGAACGATTTACAATCTAAATTGTTCAACGGACATTTTATGAGATCGAATTTATCATATTTGAAACAACCGTATCATATATGATTGAAAATGTTAAAAATGGAATGATATTTCTGCTTAAGCCAATTAATAATTACCAATTTGTGAGGATAAAACCTATTCCCATTACAAATATTATAGACACACTTAGTGCCCCCTGGCCAAATGGGGTGCGCATAAAATACAAACCGACTTGGATTCGACCAAATCGAAATAACCAAAATTTTCATAACCGAATCGATTTAGGTTTGGTCTTTGAGAGAACTGAACTTATTTAGGTTCGACTTTTGAAATAACCGAACTAAAACGATGAATTTTAAAAAAAATAGTTCAGTAGACGATAATTGTCCAGTAAATTCTTTCTCTCGCATGATTGGCCACCCAAAAAAGATTGTTCAAGAGATTATGCCCCACAAGAAATGGAAACATTCAAAGAAATTAATCAGATAAATAGAAGTGTGATTACAAAAAATTTAATTTTCAATTGTTATCATTTTTATCTGTAGATTCAGAAGCACATTTTTTGGGTTGAGGACAATTTAATTTTGTTCATTATTGGTATAATGTAATAAGAGATATGAAATTTTTTCTAAAGCTAATAATATGGGTATTACATAGATATGAAAAAGAGTCTACTTTGTAATGAATATGTATGGAGATTGCTTAATTAATTTTAAAAGAGTCATCTAACTAATAATTAGATATAGTCTTAGAACCACTGAGCCCAAATGATAGCTAAACACCAGTCCAAAATCGAATTCCAACTGAAACCTTCATCTGAACCCTATGGAAAATCTGGACGGAATCATTTAGGCTCTAATTTCATAGCTTTTGTTCAAAGCCGAATGGAATCGATCCGTACACACACTCTTTGAAATACTATCTATTAATGTTAGACTTGGCCTATCAGATTGTAATTTCGTATTGATCTAACTCTCACCAAAATTTTGAGTGGGCCATATTTGAAGTCATCATTTAAGTCCAATAAGTTTTGAAGTCATAAGTTAAGTTCAATAAGAAAAAGAAAGAACTGGTTCGACTGTCAGCAACTGGACAATTGTCAACACTGAACGAACCGGCTCACCTCAGAATGCCTCACGTACCAAGCCCATTAATCAATCCATTCACCCTATAACACGACCAGGCCTTATCGGGGGCGACGTGGTATCGGTTTGATTTCAACACGCTTACAAACTATTATAATATATTTTTCGGATTCAAACGGTACTATCGCTAGTATTTAACTAAAAATGCTTGAACTCCAAAATTTGAGTTAAAATCGAATAAATAACATTTGTTTAAAATCGAACAAATAACATTTGCTTAAATTGAACAAACAGCATTTTGAATGAAATAATCTCACAATACTTCAAATAGCTAGTTTAAGGATAGTCTTTTCAAAAGACTACATTTAATAATACAATGATTACGTTCTCATCTTCAGATTAAACCTGTCACCAATCTAGTTAATTTGTGACTCATCAACCAGTCAATCATCCAAGTGGAAGATACATGACATTTTTCACCATCCTCAACATTCCATTTTCAATTTCAGTCATACAATGTCATCAACAATCAGCTAAATCACCTTATGTGTGACACACCTTCGAATGTGCCAAAGTGTGAGGCACCCCTGATTTTTTCGCATTTGGAATTTAATACGACTTCAAGACCCTTTGATTAATTTCCTCTAGAATTTCTCTCTTGGTATATAGTGCATTTCAGGGATTAAGTGAATCATATAAGCTTGATACTTAAGGATTGCAACTTGTGAATTGTCATTATTAAACATGAAAATGGTTCATTTTATAGATCAGAAAAAATTTCTCGCACATTTTCCAATACAAACGGTATACCTTTAAATGAAACGGTACCCGGTAATTCATAATCTGAGCAAGTTAATCTGCCACCGCAACCTCCACGCGTGGGCACCATTTGGATGTGAACGGCACCACGTTAATGTTCAAATACTAATATGAAAATTTTGAGACGTACGTGGGTACCATTTGGATCAAACGGTACTAGCCTAACGGGTAATTTTTATGAAATTGTATGATCAATTCGGTACTGCTTTACTGACGCATTCCCTGCTTGTTCTAAACGATATAATTTGCAAAAGTAAAACTATTTCCTCATCTAAATGGTACCATGTTTGGTCCCTCGCATCACCATCCTTCATTTCAACCTACAATGAAGAGCTCTATAAAAGGGACAACACCTCCTTCATTTCTCACAACTCATAATCAGTTCTTAAGCAATCTCAAAGCAACAACACAATTCTTTAAGCAATTACAACATCTTATTACTTGTTTTGATTTTTGAAGCATATGGTTCTTTTTCATATTTGTTCATGTTAACTTTTAATTTGGTTTCATATTATTTATCAAACTTCCTATAAATTGTAATATTTTTTTTCTTTCTAAAATTAATGACATCAAAACGTAATCTTGGTAAAAATATTCAAAGTGACATGGTTACATGTCTTAATGATTAGCGTTAATTCAGAGGATGATAATCGATGGAAAACCGTTTATTAATCCTCAATCTAGTGCTACTTGACATTACTTATCAAAGGAAAAACCATGATTGGAAATATTTGAAAAGAAACTGTTTAAATTGAAGAGCAATTTCATCAAGTGAAAATGGGCGGGGCAAAGGGGGAACCGGCCATTTACTATACACTCTAGGGGTAACAAGCAGATCATCAAAGAGCATGTATGCCAAGACACAAAGTTAACTATTGACACTCAAACCCCAAGTAGTAAAAACTTCTTTTTTTTTTTTTTTTTGTATTTTAAGTCATAGGATTGAAAACTATGAAATTTGTAACGAGTTCTTTTGCTTAATCATTATGATGGATGGTATTTCACTAAATGGATTCAAAATGTCATAATCCCTCGAGTAATACGTATCCCCCGTACTACTTTACTTAAACCTATCCTTTTAAAATATTTTGGGCAAAACAGAAAGAGATTCTCTTGTGTAAAAACTCTATGAATTTGTCTTATAAAATGTGTTTGACTAGTGATGTTGGTGTCTTTTGGATTTTGATATAATGTGTGCAATATGTCATTGATTGACTGCATCAATCTTAAAGAGAGTTATATATTTGAATTCATTGCTAAATATAATATTCAAATTTCGAGGCACTAGAAATGTGATTACAAATGTTGGAATAGGATTACTTCAATTTAATTTGATAATGCGTCCGCTAATGCCGTTTCAATTGAAAAATTCCTTTAAAGATGCCTCTATTAAACTCGGATTAAAGTTGAATTTTTCGTTAGATGTTTATTTACGTGTTTCAATTAGTTACAAAGATGGAATAAGTTATTTGGGGGATGATTATTTACCACTTGTAAAGGTCATAATTTAAAGAACATAAAAGAAGAATATAAAAAATTGCTGAGGCTTCCTGTAGTTTAAAAAAAATTACTGCTGGATTGTGATACTAGATTTAAACTCGACTTACGACTATTAGTTCGCATATATGTATAAGCCAACCAAAATTATTTTATGAGATGTATGTCTGATTATAATATTATGTTCCACTCCATACATAATAATTGAAAAATATTTCTAAGAATTATTTATGTTTCTAGAGCCACTCAGATTATTTGTAAAGTTTTTTTCAATTCAATATGAACCAAATATTCATCTCTGCTTTAGGAATGTCGTTAATCTTTCCATTCAAGGAGTAAACATAGAGATGGTTATGTTGTTAGAGATATGTTCTAATATAAAGATAAGTTTTTAAAATATTTTTCCTAACGCTTAAATTAAGTCATTTTAATTTATGTGAAATCGTGGATATAAGCTTTAGTACTTTTAATTCAACTAAAGAGTTTTGATGTTCTGGGGAATGGAAAGATGGAATTGAAACTTATATGTATAACATGTATAGCAAATACCAATCAAGGTATAGACAGAAGTGGGGTCAAGCGCCTCAAATAGTATATACAACTTTAAAGTGCCCCGCTGGAGTTAAAATACGAAGTCAACATGATCACCTTAGAAAATGCTTTACAATTATTAGTGAAACTAATCCAATCGCTTCCACAAGACACTAGTTCTAGTTAACTCAATACTAACTACTAACTTTGAATTGAGTCAATATAATGATAAAATTCTTTTTGATATATTAAATGGTGGGGCGGTGGGCGGCTTCCTGCCGTGTATTGTCCGAGATGGCAAAGAAATATTTTTATACCTATGTCTACAATAGCTAGTGAATCCATATTAGTTATGGCGGAGCCGCAATACACACAAAAAAACGCCAAGACTTAAAAGCTCACATTAAAGTGATTCGTGTGTATCAAGGATTGGACAAAAGCATGATAGATGCAAGATAAAGACTATCATTGGAAAGAAAGGAAAAAGATATGTTCGACGATCTTAGTACCTGAGGAAGAAATTTATAAAGATCAAGAGAGCAAACATGTAATAGATATGAAAATTCGACAAAGAAGAATCCCAAGAACAGTTTATGATGATTTAGATTGTATAATTTGTATAATTTTGATTGAAGGAAACTCATGTAACTCTCAGCCCGGCATCATATAAACCGTGGAACTGCTTAATAATAAAATATCTATTTTGTTTCACTTGACAAGTGTATACATTTTTTAATAATTCTCCAAAGGTCATTACAACGCCATACCACCTCACTCAGTAACGGCATATCAGCATTTAAACGTGGTACCGTTTATTATCTCACGGTACCACGCCAAGCCAATAAATGATTCTACATCTCCGAAGTTAAATCTGCTTAGTATCAGAATGTGATACCGCTACAGCGATATCACGTTGAGTTTGAATAATATAGAATAACCAGTGAAACCAGTATCGCTGGCTTTCAAACGGTACACATATACGATAAGGGTTTGAAAGTCTCGATTTTTGAACTTCATCATCTCATAATCACAATTTTTCAACTTCCAAACCAAAATTAACGTTCAAATTTCTTCAATTATTCATCACATCAACCCATAAATTTCTTTTAAGTGTCCTATTTACTAATCTATTATTGATTTACACCTCAATTTCAAAATGTCACAAAAAAAATAACAAAAAAGGGGCAACCATCCACACAAGGCTAAGAAGAGGCACAAGGACAACGGCGATCTAAGAAGAGTGCTAGACAACCCATAGTCGAGGAAGAAGAAGAACCACAATACTTAATAACAACAACAAGCTTCTAAGTGAGGTCAAAACGAGGACGCTGTCATGGAAAGTGAGCACAAATGAAAGACAAGGAACGTACTCGATGAAAGCGAGATCAAACAATCAGTAACCCCTAGCTCACAATATGCTTGATGATGCTAAATTAAGTGGAATTTGCACGTTTAGTTGTGAATGGTATCCAGATATAGTAGTTCAATTCTATAAGTCTATGGGCATGGATCGTAAGGCCGAACTAGATGGTGACCCTATGATAGGACTTACGTTTAATGCTGGAATGGTGTAAAGCGGATGTGATATTCGAGGAGGATTTGAAAAGTGAATTTTTATACTTGAAAATAGGACAGGGTTGTAATGAGGATTTCATCCAACTAGGGGTGGTGAGAACACCCATAAAAACAAGAAGAATGCGCTAAGACTCTAAACACAATTGTAGAGCCTTCTCAACCCCAAGTTAGTTTATAACTACAATTTAAACGGGGCGGGAAGTTTGTGTCAAGGGGCGGATTTTGTTTCACCACAACAAGCCTAACATAACTTAGCGCAATACAAATGTTCGCTATTTTGGCTCTCTTGAATGATACGAAGGTTAACTACCCTCATATTATCCTAGAACACATTTTCTACCATAAAAATAAGGCTCCACAATATGGCATGATCCTATCCCATTTGTTGGTGAATGTAAAAAATGTCCCTGTTTTAGAATGTCGTAAGCGTGAGGTTAATAAGGGTTCGATGGTAGGAAAACTCAATTGCTATATTTTGAATTTTATTTGTGGAGAGGTACGGATTTAAGTGAGATTTATGAAACGATTTGGTGAGTATAGTACCTAAGTTTGGAATTTCACGGATGCAGAGCCCCGGCGCGTGCTCCAATAAAGGGCACGGCAACCGAGAGATCTATCCATTTCCTCAAATTGAGGCATCCACCGCAAATAAACTCGAGAGGGCCCGATGTTGAAACCACGTAAGTTCTTTGTTGATACTTGAAGAAATTCCTTGAGTGATAACATATCATTAAAAGAATTTGTTAACGTACGCCTAAAATTTGGAGCTTCAAGTTCTAAATGAGACTTGAGAATGAGTTAAAATAAATTAGAGTCTCGATCAATCAGTGGATTGTCCTGATAAACAGATATGGGATTAAATTATAAACATACAGAAAACACATACAATGACAGTAATGGAATGTAACTAAAAATGGATTATGCATGTAGTTGAATTCTGCTACCCATCCATGATCCAACTCTTTAACTCACAAGTCACATCCATGAAATAAAGTTGTATGGAATCATCCATGATTCAACTGCATGCATAAACCTATCCGATTTAGGTACCACTTATTTGTATGGAATTAGTTTTCCACCCTCCATAAATTTTTATATATTTTATTATTTATATGAAATCAACTTATCCGTTTTCTATATACAAAAATCTTGATTTCGCCACTATTAATATCAACACTTTAATGATTTTTTAGTTTATTTATCCTATTTTATCTAAAGCTTTTGCTCATTGAAATGTATTCTCTATGATGTCTGAAGAGCCGATGACTCAATAACATAGTGACATCTAACCCAAACTTTCACAAGAAGATATCGGGTTCTCTTGTTCAAGACATATTTTACTTTCTTTGTAGCACTTATTCTAACCATCTTTAATTAGAAATTTCTCTATTCATTATTTGTAATACTTAATATCTTCGAAATTTGTAATAGTATGTATGAAAGACAATGTAATTTTGTTCATCTTTTAAGAAAAGTCGGCCTCTTTAAGAATTCATGATATTTATTAGAGATAATTATGACAATATTATTAGTGATATTGATATGATTAGTTATCATTGTGATTATAATGGATTGATTTCATATATTTTGATATGATGTTATTCTGATCTTTATTATCATGATCATCTATAAATAAATGTTAGGTCTCTATTGAAATCATCGAAATCTCAATTATTCAATTCATATTACTCTTTCAATATCCACCTTAAAATCAAGTATAATTTAAAATAGGAGTAATCTATCAATGTTATAGAAAAGTACTTTTAAAATTAAATTTAATAATATCTCATATTTATTAGAATAGAAAAAAACCAGTGCTAGCAATTACACATTTACTAGAATAAGGAAAAAAAATTGATGGAATTAATATAAAATAATAAAATAAGAGTAAATTATTAATAAAAATAAATGAAACACAATTTAATATATAATGAGAAGACATAAAATAGGTACAACAGTCAACAAAAGAACATTTTGGTGGGCAACAGAGATGAGTTTTGATATTTACACCAGATCTCAAATTCACACTTGGCTGGCTTTGGCCTAAAATTTTTTGAGGACCTTATTTAATATTCCATCCATCCTAATTTACTTGATCATAAAGGTAAAAAGTATTTTATTAAAAATTTGATTAATATTACTAATATATCCTAAAAATGTATTTTATCAAAAAATACTTTAATTAATTATGAAAATAACATTACTAATATACCCAAAAAATTACTTTTATCAAAAAATACTTTAATTAATCATGAAAATAAAAAGTATTTTATTAAGGAATAAAAGTGAAAAGATCAAACAAAGTTGTATTGAATTTCTATATAATAAATTAAAAAAGAAAGAATATTTTGCTTCATAATCAAATAAATTGAAACGGATGGAATATGAGGGATCTGATAATGTAGATTTTCAATGATTTTGGCATTTCTTTATTGTGTATTAGAGATTGAGAATAATATAGGGGCTCTGTTGTTACTGTTCATGGGAGAAAAACAATTGAAGAAATCGTATCAACATCATTCCAAAAAGAACTATGACAACTACGGCTGCTATCTTAATGACCTTGCTAGCTAGCTAGCTTATTAGTTGGGTTTGTTTATTTTTAAGTGTAATAGTTATAGAAATTATATTTAGGACAAAATAGTTATTTTAATATTAAAATTATTATTTGGGTGTGTGGGTGATGAAAACAAAAAGTTGTCTCGGGTAGAAAACAAAAGTCGTCACTTATTTAGTACTGGTGCAATTAAATGGCAAGGTTGTTTCTACGGAGTAATCCTCCATTATTTTTTGCTAGTACCATTTACTTTTTATATAAAGTTTAAGAAAAATTTGAATTCATCTACAAACTTAATTTTTTTCTCTTTTTTTATTATTTAATTTAGTAAAATAAGACCTAAAAAGAATTTTGGCTTTAGAAAATAATCCTTACATAAAATAATGGAAAGAGTATAATTTTAGCAATTTTTATCCAATCATCATATATACTCCATCATTTACCGTTGTATAAGATTTTGAATTCGGACTCACTCATTTCCGTTTGTCATATTTGAAAGTAGATACTCTAAAATAATACTCCGTATAATAGCTCTATTGCAATATACTGTACTATTTAAGTGTTACATATGTAGCATCTTTTTTTTTAAATGTTACCAAGTGATAGCACTTCTATTTTAAAAAATTAACTATCCAAAATTTTCACTGTATTACTTCTATATATTAACCAGTAGTGGATTTAGCGATAACGTTATGTTCACATAATTTGAAGTAATTACAGTAATTCCTCCGTCTCAATTTAAATAATCATCTAGTAAAGAAATTTCTATTTATTATAAACGATCGCTTTTTTCTATTGGTTGATATCCTTTTTCTCTCATTGAAAATTGTACAATCAATAATTTTTTTAATAAAATACTTTTCTTCTAAACGATTAAATAAATTGAAACGGAGGGAGTATTTGTTTTGGAATGCTAACACAATCCATATCCTGAACGAACACAACAAGTTACATTAGAATTTTGTACTCTTCCAATCCAAAATAATTGACGTTTGACTTTTTTGAAATTGAACTTTGACAATTAATTATTAATTATTCATTATTTTAAAAAATATAAAATTTATATAATTGGATTTTAAATACTTTATAATATTAATTTTTTAATAATATAATTAAAGTATAATTGAAGATTAAATATTTACCTCGATATGTGAGAAATTCAATTGTTTTAGATTAGAGGAAGTTGTATTTTTTTAGAAAGAGAAAAGCAGTTTAAGATAGCTTGGACAAACAAAATTAAAAAGATTTTAAGCGTAAATATCGATTTTAGAATGTTGAAACCATTAATATTCCTAAGGCATAACATGATTAAAACTTTTGCACTACTAGTATTATTAGAGATAGAGAAAGGACAACTTGAATTAGAGTGTTGAAAGTCATCTTTATGGATTCTCCACACATTGAAGGAATATGTCTGGACTTGGCTAATTCTACTAATAATGAGACTAATACTAATAATGAGACTAAGGACCATTTAGAAATTGACTCTCTTATCAGTCTTATTCATAGTGACATTCATATTAGTCTTATTGCTTTCTCTAATATCTCGGACTAACGTAATAACCTATAAATCATGTCAGCCAGGTAAATTACACTAGTAAAGCCCCGTATAATAGGTTCAACAAAGAACGTGTTGGTATAAGGAATCGAACTCATGATCTTGTGGTCACAAATATAATCTACTCTACCAACTTGACCAGATTATTCTTATTCCTAGTGTTATTGCTTGTAGTACCATATTGCCCCTATTTGGCTATTATGCCCCCACCATTATTAGCTAGACACTTTGAATAAGGCAAAGTTGCATTCCATCAGTATGAAACACTATTCATCATAACCTATTTGATATTTAAAAGCTAAAACAGGAAACCATAAGTAGACTTTATTCTGATTCCTACATAGTGGAAACATTCTGATTAAATAAATTGCAGTAAAGATGAACTAAGCAGACAAATAAAATAAAGTATAATACGTAAATAAAATAGTCTCAGATAGAGTAATTACACCTTTTGCATAGAAAGGAATCTGCATACCTTTGTTGCTTAACCTAGCATAGCAAGCTTGAAAGTCATGGCTATCGATTCACCGGTTCGGTGATGCAAGGACTCATTCAGACCCTTCAACCAATCATTATCGCCCCGGAGAGCCGCCTTTGCTAAAACCGACCGATTTCTTGAAAACTCGCCTCAGACATAAAACTTTTGAGTATTGAGTGATACTCTTGTTATTCTCAATAAGTCGGCTCGGTAACAGATCGCTTCTTGTAAAGCATGCCCCATTCGTTCTCACCTAATATAATGCATTACTAATCTGGTTAAAATCGAACATCCAGATGTGGAAAGTCACTAATGACCTGTAGTTTAGTGCCGTTATGGTTAAAATTCGTACAATTTCACCTAAAACCAAGTGACAATATGTGAATTAATACTTGAAAGAACATAATCTTTCTTGTGCAATGTGGTCCTTTAACACTCCTCATGTAGATATAACAATATCCACATGGACCATAACAACTAGGTTACATTACACACATCATCGTCATCAACAGGTTGAGACAATACATTTTAAGAATTCATGAGATTATACCTCAAAATTTTAAGAATCCATGTATTATGTATAATCGAGACATTGCCACCATTGATCTTGATTGCCATCAATTTATTTATTATGCATCTATTTGGGTAGGATTAATATTTATTGAGTTTTACAACATAGCGAATTGCCGAAATAGTCCCCGAAAGTAGCACCGAGTTTCATTTTGGTCAATAATAGTGACACAATAGTAGTTTAGTCCTGTAAGTTACACAAAAGTTGCACTTTGATATCTATTTTGAAGGAATAGTTAAAATTAGAAGGCCAAACAGGTGTTGACTTCACTTTTGGGGGAAATTTACATTTCTACAAATTTATGGGCATATTAATTATCAAATTATCTCCTAAAACAAATTAAATTTAAAATTTAGCCCCTTCCCTTCCATCTTTTGGGTGAAATTTGATAAGTAATATGCCCATAAGTTTAGAAAATCATAAATTTAACCAAAAAAGTAAAGTCAACACATGTTTGACCATCTAATTTTAACGACTCCGTCAAAATGGGGACCAAAGTGCAACTTTTGTGTCACTTACGGGGACTAAACTGCTACGGTACCACTATTGGGGACCAAAGTGCAACTTGATGCCACTTTCGGGGACTATTTCGGCAATTCGCTATTTTACAACATAAACAACTGTACTCTTAGACTATCTCCAATAGCCACTTTTCAAAAACTAAAAACACCCTTCCACATCATATTATTCCTACCCACATCATCAAATATCTTCAAAAACATTATATCCTACAATAGCTAGTTTTTCAAATAATATTTCACTTTTTTTTATCCACATCACTAACATATACCCCACCATAAATATTAATAATTAAATTAAATAATTTATTTATATATTTATGTAATAATAATAAAAATACATGATTTTATTAAAGAAGCTAAAACAAACATACATAAATTATTAAAATGTACAAAATACAAGATAAACGTTGACAAAAGTAAGGACAATTTGAAATCTAATTTTGCCAGCCAAATTTTGCCAAATGCGCTTCCATAAGATCCTTCCAATTGAATATGTTTGGCCCTATGACGGGAGTTCGATCTAGTATGGATGCTAGATTCAACCTACCTTGAACATGTATTTCACCGCAACGTTATGTGATGATAATCTAGTATTTAACTGTAGGTTGCGTAGTTTGAAGGTTCAAAATCTACGTCCCCAATTTCGATAATATGTATTTCGTTCATCCTCCACTATCATATCGTGTAAAATGATTCATGCACGCATTATTTTTTGATAAGTTCTTCAAATCCCACATTCTAGCTGGTTGGCAAATGATTGCGAATCTAGCTTGGAGTACCCCGAATGCACGTTCTACATCCTTTCTACATGATTTTTGTTGTTTTACAAACAACTTTGCCTTTTTACGTTGGGGATATCGGGCGATTGAACAAACACGGCCATTTCGATAGGACTCACAAGAAGATAAAGCCAAATTGTATTGATTTAAATTATCTGGCTGCTAGAAGTTCACGTGAGCTTCACCTGACTCAATATCGTCGAAGACCGGAGATCTGTCTAACACATTTATATCGTTCAAGGTACTTGGTAAACCGAAGAATGCATGCCATATCCATAAGTCATGGGATGCTACCGCTTCGAGAATTACTGTTGCTACGCCTTTTTGCCCACTTGTAAATTGACCTTGCCAAGCTTTGGGACAATTTTTCCATTTTCAATGCATGCAGTCAATACTTCCAATCATTCCAGGAAAACCACGTTCTTCACCCACTTGGAGAGACCGCATAGCAAGAGACGTTTTTGAAGAGGCCGTACCTCGCTTTCATGCATTACTCCACCTTTGAGTAAATACGCCATGATTTGAAGTGAATTGACAATTGCATAAACAATGGCCTTTCATGCGTATCTCCGACGAAATTGATGATCATTGTATATAGGAGATTCATCAAAATAGTCTTTTACAAGCCTTTGGTGTGCAGATTCATGATCCCTCTCTATGTATGTCCTCTTGTTAGATTGATTTCTTGAAGCTTGCAATTCTTCAAGTAGAAGTCCTCGGCGTTTGAGTAAAGATTCCTCCAAGTCCCAGTGACGTTGGAACTCTTCTAAATAAAAAAAATATGGTGGTGGATTCATCAGACTATATGAAAAATGAAATGATTGTATATATAAAAGTTGAAGTGATTTTCATGTAAACATCATGTATGAATTTATAGTGTTCATTCTACGGATTCCAACCACTCAATTTAACCACATTGATTTTTTCGATAATGTTTTGCATCTGACAAAAACATCTGCAATATATGGGTAATCTACACCTGACAAAAGCATCTGAATTATTTAAAACTTGGATTTGACAAAAGCACGTGCACGTGCACCTGCATCTGAATTATTAAAAAATTGGATTTGAAAATACCCCATGCACCTGCAATAACAAGCGAACGAATATAATGCATTGAATATTCGTAGGATTTGACAATACATTGGCACTCAATAACATGAAATTAGCAGGAACTTAATACATTAATATTTATTAATACATCACACATAATACTAAGCACACTTGAAGAAATTACATCACACATTAATGCTAAAAGTACACTTAAATAAAATACATCACACATCACACATTAAAACTAAGCACACTAATTAAACATACTCATACATAAACTTAACGATCAAACAATTCAACCCTTAGTTTCAACCACATTTGTTCATTCATCCAACTCTTCTTTTCTTTGCTGAGGGTATACCACCTTATTGCTTGTTGAGCCGATGCAACCCGTTGCATCACCTCGGTGATCCGTTGATCCTTCCTTTCCTTAAGTTGTTGATGTTCAATTGTTATCTTCGAGTATTCTTCCTCAATAATCATTTTTGACCTTCTGTTAGAAGATGATTTTTTTTTTCTTTATTTCATCTCTACCCTCTGGTTGTATAAGGGTAGAAGATGAGATACCATCACCTTCACTACTCTTCCTTTTAGATCGACTGCTACCAGATGCAGCAGGACAAACCATATATTTTGGTTCATTCTGAACCATCTTCCATTCGTCAACCAAAGTAAATTTTTTTATTTTTTATTTTTTTCGAAATACAACTCTTGAGCTCTTGCTATGTAGTTGTCATCTCGACCATGGCTTGCTTTTTCCTCGATAATGCTTTCTATATGCAATCGACTCATACATTAATTTTAGTATCGATAAATACTATAATGACTTTGACATTTTTTCAAAGTCCCATGTAGGTCATTTGGTGAATTATCATTCACATATGTAGCTATTTTAATTCCCAAATGTATTCCCTTTTTAAGTACTCACCCAATTCACTATCATTAGTGTAGTGAAAATAACTAGCTAGAAACTGCCTTATTATGCTCGCTTACCTCCAAGGAATAATTACTTGTTTTTTGTTCGCTAATTCCGCTTGAGGCACAAATTATATGGAGTGTCTCCATCAACATTTCCAAGAGAAATTTGGGAGGAAAATTCTGGAAGCTTTATTGATCCGCTAAAACGGAGTGTAGATCGATCCCCCGAAAATTGTTCTTATTGTTGCCCAAATCGTATATATGATAATTATATGGATATGACATACCAAATTTTGTGGCATCATATATACATTTGAGCATTATTTGGCATTTTAATATTCAAAATTTTGTGGGCGTTTGGATATTGTGATGGTGCGCTGATTAAACATAAAATTAGGTTGAAAATAGGTTTTTTTGAAAAACTTTTTCCAAAAAAGAAGATGAAGAAAGCTAGCTATTGGAGGGATAAAAAATAGCTTTTCACCTTAAAAACTTGCAAATGGAGGTGGTCTTAACATGTTCTGGATTTTCATAATTTGACCCTATTCTACATTTCTACCTTCAATCCATATATATCGTATTACATTGATCATAATTGTGTCTCTTCAAGCTATGCCTTAAATATAGAGAGCCTCAAAATCTAACAAGCACAAAGCTAATGTAAACTCGTTTACACTGATTTTCCACTTATTTATATACTCTATCTCGATAATCATTCAATAAGAAAAACAATTGAAAAAGAAACAAAATCTCATGAATTATGATGGACCAACACCTCCCTTTTCCAATATATATTGATATTCAGAACGGATAATATGTCAATCGACAACTTTTAAATCTTTCATTTTCATTATGTGATATAGTCGTGTTAGTGTAATATGCCTTCGATAATGAATAATTGAGCTAGCTAGGTATCTCATAATTTAATTTTATCAACCAATCATCTTTTAGTATGTATTGGTACAATAATATACTCCGTAATATTTAATTAAGTAGTACTCTTAATCTAATACTGATTGTCCAAAATGCTTTGGTCAAAAGTGTTATATCCCCTGAATCAATTTTAATTTAATTGGAAGATTAAACTAGCATTAGTTCTTTCTCAGTCTACTCTTTCCATTAGTAAGCGGTATTTTTAAAGTCATGAAAGAACCAATTCGTTACTGCCATGATAACTAGATAGGAAATTGGACAAAAGTGTAGTGTAGGAATATTATTAAGATATAGAAGTTAATTTAATTGATAGTCTTTGTACTATGAATTTATTTTTAATTAGGTTTTCAATTATGAGTTCTTTTCTCAGCTTTTGGCCCTTATAATATTCTTTTTTTCTCGCGTGGTTTCGATTTATAAACGCACTCACTTTACCACTAACACTAAACTAAAGTATAAGAATCACATTTAAAATACTTTATATAATATTATACTTTAGTTTAATATTAGAGGTAAAATAATCATTTATAGGTCCAAGGATCACACGAAAAAAGAATTGATAGTTCAAGAACTTAACTAAAAATAAAGTGATAGTTCAAGGAGTATCAGACTAATTAGCCTATTTATAATGGTGAAGTTAAAATGATGTAGTGATCAAAATATATAATATTATCATCGCCTTGGATTCTCAGTTGAAATGTATATTAATATGGTGAATGCAATCAGACGATGATAAATATTACACCAATAAGAGACGTGTATAATTTTTAATTTGAAAAATTAATTATATTTAAGGGCAAATGACAACAAAGATTACTAACTTTGATAATTTTTTTCAATCATCGTATTTTGATAATGACTATTTTGAATCACTCACATTTTGAATTTAGTTAAATTTTGGTAACAGCGCGTGTTTCGGGAGTTAACTACTTGTTTTTGAGTATTTTTAAATATTTTAACAGTGGTATTATAGTCTTTATCTATTAATACGCCTCAATTTAACTCTTAAGATATTTACTTCCCCCAAAAAATTGAAGTTTTCCTCCTTTTGAAAAAAGTTACCAACTAACACACTGCTCTCTACCATCAATAAAAACCCAAGAGTCACAATATAATCTCTCCAAAGATAAACACCATTAAGAAGCCTAAACTTTCCAATCCCAAAATAGTGAACCAAAGTTGAATAAACTTTGAAATAACCCGAATTTTTATGATTCAAGTAATAATTGAGTATTGCTCTACTTAAAACAAACTCGAACTAAACAAGGATATAGCTAAATCACTACTCATCTTTTTCCCTCCTAACTAAGCAAGGAAATCACACCTCATGCTTGTTTCTTAGACACCTCGTGCTTGCTTATTTTACTTCAAAGCTAAGCAACCTCATTCTAATAAAACCTCTATCCTAACTAAGAAAATGAACTACACAAATTTTTCTCCCCCTTTTCTCCCTATTAGGCCGCGACTTCCCCTTTCCTAAATTTTTTTCTTTATTGTTATTCTCCTCTCTTAAATCATAATCCTAAAGTTTCTATCAAGTTTCAAGAAGAAAAAGGTATAAGTATATCATTTTATTGGTTATATAACTAGTTTTATAATTATGCCAAGTTACTTTAATTAGCTAAATTCATCCATTAATGATATTTAGATTTCATATTTAATGGTTTAAATATAAGTATGTTGCTAGGGCTATAGATTTGGCCCATTTAAATTTTTGTTGGAGTATGTAGTAAGTTGATTACTTATAATATACATAAACTAAATTATGTAATCATATATTAGTTCTAATAATTAGGTAATCGATTTTGGATAGTAGTATTCAATTTAGATTCTTGATATAACTAATATAGTTTCGAGTATAGACAAAAGTTAAAATGGATATAGTAGTATATCAGAAATGGGAATTTAAAGTGCATAAGTTCAATAGTAGATCACAAATTTAGTAATGTTGTTAGTTAAAGTTATTAAATAAAAGTAATTATTATTATATTTTTTTAGGTGTGGATATCGAGTAGTTGCTTCCGAGTAGTAAAAAGTTGTTGATACTTTGCTTGGCCTGGAAAGTAGTATTTATATTACGTGACATAAATCCTTTCATATAAATTATGTATATAAGTTATAAAAGTTTTTACTAAACGAGTTATATATGATATCAGACTTGCGATTTGAGTATTGTTATATGATCCGGCTGTGATATCCGGAAGCAAGTATACCTGGCGATGTGATGATTGTTGATGTGATTTGTTATTGACTCTATTTCGTTAGTACGCTCTCTTCCCGCAGAAGTTGGCATTTTATTCTCGCCTACTCTGGTGCAGGTAGCGGGCTTAGTTGTATTTTATTGGTCTTCGCTTGGTTTGGTTTAGAGAAACAACGACATTGTTTTTCCTCTATTAGGTGCGATCATTAAATGCAATGTAGTTATTGCTTGCTTCTGTGTTATATTGATAGTACTTAATTATATGATTCATCGTTATGTTGCACTATTTGATATTATCGGATTGTTTGGTATTAGTTGAGAAGTTGGTTGTATCAAATATACGATTTGCATATATATATATATATGATTAGTTATGTTTCGTTATACGGATATTCATTTGGCCTTCCAAATTCCCCACCCCTTTATTTGGGGACTCCCCAGAATTTTGTAGCTGAAGAAGACGTCAAGTGGCACCATATTTTATGCGAAGCCGTGAGTATAATCGTAGGTACAATTCGGGTGGTTAGGATATCCTCAGTAGTCTTCTTCTTCCGATCCTCATATTTTGTAGTATTTTGATGGAGGTGTTGTGTATTTTGATCACGTTTATATATATATATATATGTTTTGAGGTTGATATAAATGTTGTCTTAGAGACTTTAGATTATTGTTTAGGCAGTATTCTGGTTGTATATTTTCTTGTCAGTTTTCCTACCAGTACACGACTCGACATAAGAATTACTAACTATTTTAATCTGAATGTGGCCAACCTGAAGCGGGTCTTTGCGTCCTCTGGAATACAACGAAAACGGTTATTCTTTGAATACAAAGAATGACCCCTGATAAAAATGTAACATATCATATCAGATTCTCCTTTGTTAACTTTTCCTAACGACGTAACCTCTTTCCATATCAACCATATAAATCATGAAGCTGAAAGACTGAGGATCTAAAACACATTCATCAACTAAAGGAAATGTCAAGAAATTATTTTTTCGGCCATTAAAAAATAGTGACGCAGATACGAAAAGAATAGTATCATCTGTTAGAGATGTAAACTTATATGTATGTTGATACTATCAGTTTGAATATTGTGTCATTAGTTACCATATCAGTGTAGGTTTTATATTATATACATTATAGGATTATTAGGTTAGATGTGTGGTTTGTATATAAATCAATGTTGTACCATTAATACACAGTTTGAGATTATTGATTTCTTTACATGGTATCCGGCCGGGTGGCTACATTATTTTATAATGTCAATGGAAGGTACTAAATTGCCTCAAAACAGTGCAAAGCCTATAAATTTTTTTGCACATGTCGGTGTTGTTTTTCAGAGGACACCTTTCGGGACATGGAGAAACATCCCCTGCTCTCCCGAAAAGTATTGATCCAAATCACCATACAACAACTAATTAATAGTGTGAGTAATGTTGGCGCCTCAACCACTACTTGTGAACGGTTGAATGATAAGTTCGAATAAATATTTGTGGATAATCGATAGCGGGGCTTCAAATCATGTCACATGCGATCAAACTCTTTTTAGTAACTTGGAACATGTTTCTCTTACCGATTGATGTGGAGAGTATATATATGCTGATTAAGACAATTCATTATTTGCATATTCGGATTCCAAGTGTATCGTTAGTCGCCCGATGGTAGTAAGGCAGCTTCTTCGTTGAGTGGAACCGTGTCTTGTCTAATACTATTACACTTCAAAATGTTTTGTATGTTCCCAAATTAAATTGCTACTTGATTTCTTTTTCACAACTTATTGATGATTTACATTGTGTGGTATCTTTCACCAAAGATATGCATTTTGCTGCACTTACCTACTTGCGACCGATGAGTAGAAACGGAGGGATGGATTTACTACTTTCTTGGTAATCCTGAGGGTTCGAGTGTTTAAAGTTGATGGAGCAATTTCTATGGAGATGTGGCACAAGAAACTAGGACATCCTTGAGACAAAGTTGTTCGATCTATTTTTGGACTTGGTAGTAGTGGTGGTATTATTTTAAATAAATCTTGTGAAGTTTGTCACCAAACTAAAATGTACTAGAATCTTTTTTCATCTAGCTTATCATCGAATCCTCTCGTCTTTTGAATTAATTAATTATGATTTGTGGGGCCCATATCACACCCCCTCATCTTGTGGTGCCAAGTATTTTATGACAATTGTTGATGATTTTTCAAGAGTTATTTGGGTGATTTTATTGATTGATAAAACAGAAGTTTATAAATCTTTAATGACATTTCAAGGCGGTCTTTGCGCCAAATCGGGTTTCATGTTAAAATGGTCAGAGTGATATTGATTCCAGTTTAATCGTTTAAAAGGATATTTTGCAGAAAAAATGAGATTTTGTTTCAAATATCATTTATAGGTAATTCTCAAATGTATCGTGGCGTAGTAGAACGTGAAGCATCGCCATATATTAAATGTAGGTCGCATCTATGCCAAGGTAATTTACCTATTGATTTTTGGGATAAATGCATCTTAATTGCGGGTTATCTAATTAAGCGGACCGCCTCTGCGCTCCTCTGTTTTAAGACCCCTTATGAGATTTTGTTTGGTATTCCCCCTTGCTATGATAATTTGGGTATTTTTGGTTCTTTGTGCTATGCTCATAATCATAGTCCTAAGAGGGATAAATTTGATAGTCATAGTAGACGACTTGTTTTTTTAGGCTATCATCATAATAGAAAAGGATGGAAAATGTTTGACCTTGAATCACGGGAGCATTTCATTTCTAGTGATGTAAAATTTTACACGAGGATGAATTTCCATATATGAAGAATTTAGAATATGATAATTCTTCTGCTTCTACCACCGCTCTTACTCCCACTAATTGTTCTTCTAATTGTGATGATGATATTGCACAAGAGTATATTGATATTAGTAATAATGACCCACATGTTGTGTTGAATGAGACTGGAAATTTGGATAGTCACTCTGATGATTTGGCGGTTGTTGGATATAATTCCCATCATAGAAATGATGTGATGGAAGATTTCGGAAGTAATGGTGTAGTTCCATTTTGTGATGAGAAGAAAATCACGGACCAGGGGACTACTGAAACAGGAGGGAATACTGAGATGGGGGCTGTCCAGGAGGGTCGTGACTCCATTATTCATGAGGTTGCTGATGCTACCACAAACCAGATGGAGTTGGGGCGTCGTAAGCGGCTAAAACCATTCATGTGAAGCTTCAAGATTATATTATTAATACCGTCAGAAAGCCTTCTAGTACATTTCCATCCCAAAGTTCAGCACCTTCAGGTTCCTCCTCAGGTATATCTTATTCTATAGCACATTTTGTCAATTGGGATAGATTTCTTTGGGGCATAGAAAATTTCAAAGTTGCTATGCAAGACCCTAGTTGGAGAAAGGCTATGAACAAGGAGATCCGTGCCTTAGAAAACAACAAGACATGGAGTATTGAAGAACTTCCTACTGGAAAACGTGAACTTAGTAGTAGATGGATGTTCAAGGTGAATATAATACTAATGGAATTATAGAAAGGCTTAAAGCTCGATTGGTAGTCTTTGAAAATCACCAAGTTGCTGGTATTGATTATACAGATACATTTGCACCAGTGACAAAGATGACTACAAAACGAGTTTTCTTGGCTGTCGATGTGGTTAAAAAATGAAAGTTGCATCAAATGGATGTGCACAATGCATTTTTGCATGGGGATCTAAATGAGGAAGTGTATAAGAAAGTGTCCCATGGATTTAAGGGAACTCGACCAAACTTGGTCTGCAGGCTGAAGAAGTCTCTTTACAGGTAGAAACAGGCCCCTTGATGTTGGTTTTCCAAATTGGTTGATGCACTTCACAGATACAGATTCAAGCAATCCTACTTAGACTATTCTTTGTTCACATTGGTGAAGGGTGAAACACAAATAAATATCTTAGTATATGTGGATGATCTGATTATATCTGGAAATAACTCTGAAGCACTTACATCATTTAAGACTTATTTGAGCATTTATTTTCACATGAAGAATCTTGGGGTACTCAAATATTTCTTGGCCATTGAAGTTGCCCGAAGTGCAGAAGGAATATCTTTGTGCCAACGAAAATATGCTCTTGACATTATATGTGAAATAGGATTATTTGGGTAAAACCTGTAACTTTTCCAATGGAACAAAATCATAAATTATCATCTTCAACTATCCCATTTTTGGAGAATGGGGAACAGTATAGGAGATTGGTGGGACGACTTATATATTTGGCTTTTACTCGGCTTGATCTGGCATACTCAGTTCATATCTTATCACAATTTTTTCATGCCACACGACAGGACCACTGAGATGCTGCACTACGAGTTGTACGTTATTTGAAGAACACTCCTGGCCAAGGTATACTTTTGTGAGCTGATTGTGATTTACAAGTTGTCCACTTACTAGAAGATCTCTATCTGGATGGCTTGAGTTCTTGGGAAATTCTCCCGTGTCTTGGAAAATCAAGAAACAAGTCACGGTCTCTCATGTTGTTGTGGTAGAGTATCGGCTCATGGCGCGTTTTAACATGAGCTTAAATGGCTCTAAGGTCTACTAAATCAAGCGAATCACCACGTGCCGTAAATATGTATTGTGATAGTCAATCTGCTTTACACCTTGCACATAATCCAGTTTTTCATGAACGTACAAAGCATATTGAAGTTGACTGTCATTTTTTGAGGGATGCAATTGATGATGGATTAATTCGAGCATCACATGTTTCAACCATGGGACAACTTGCAGATATCTTTACAAAGGCCTTGGGAAAATAACAATTTGAATTCCTTCTTAACAAGTTGAGCATTTGTAATCTTCATACTCCAACTTGGGGGAGGGTATTAGAGATGTCGATACCGTAGATTGCATAGTTGCCTCACCAAGCTTACCTTATGACCCGCTATTTTCCTCTCATACAGTCCTTGCAATTTTGTCCAACAACCAATCGCTGTGTCTCAACACGCTTTTAATGACCCCTATGTCATTGTAATCCCTAATATAGCCAAGGCATCTCCTATCTTGCTCGGTCCAATCTTGAACGAATCATCGGTCCATCATCTTCGACTTCCAAATGGCATAGTTGTTACCAGCTAACAACACCATCTTAGGCCTATCACCTCCCATGATTTGAACCTGGCTCTTGATACCACTTATTAGAATTGGACAAGGTTGTTTTCCTAATAGCTAATGAAGAACAATAACTCGTCGACTAACTAATATTTGTAAGAAACAATTAAGATCAACGAATTAACTAAAGCAAAGACAAGAACAAGAATTTGGTCTGTAGTTTCGGATTCACCTCCACCACTAACAATAACTATATTATTGAATTAAAACTCAAGATTCCAATCTTCAAACTCTAATCTCAACTAAGGTAGCTAACTACTGTAAATCTCATCAAATCAATGCAAACCTCATACGGTTGCCTTGATTACTATTTATAGGCTAATACTCAAAGCTAGATGAGGATTAGTAAGCCCAGAGTAAACGTATCACAAACTCCTAATTACGTGATGATTCAAGAACTCTCCTATGTGTATCATGAACCGCTTAACGATTTGTGTCTCACTCGGACATGGTTTTCCAACGTGTGCATGGATTCATGCATGAGGAATCTTAATACGGGTGTACTAGTGTCGGATAGTACTTACAAATGGATCAAGACACTAAATTTACCTGTTTTATTCACCGTTAATTGGAAAATTAAAAACATAACTTCATTATGTGAAATAAAATAAGTTAAGGAGAAATCCATAAACTTATGGTAATATAGTGTTATAAATGCTAAATGCATTTTCCTTCATAAGTCATTGAAGATGGTTATGTGCTAATAAAAGACAAACAACAAGTACCACAATTATTTGATACTTGATTTGATCATGTGGACATGTGAATTGAACTTAGGTTCAAGTAAACATATTCACGTGATATAATTGAGAGACAATTAATCTTTGATCTCAATTAAAGGTGATGATGCTATGATGATGAAGACTAATATGTTATATTGTCTCTTAGCCACCATACAAGTCTTAAATAATTGATATGATCCCTTTTATAACTAAACGGTAACACTACCGACGATATTGAATGTCAGGTATCTATATTTCAAGACATATTATTGGTATTTACTACCAACAAGATGAACTTTGTTCATGAATTGAGATGAAATATAAGCTTGTGGTCGGCAACCAAATACACATTGCTTATAGTTTGCACACTACTAGAAGTTGAGTACATAAAGGACTATAGTTCGAAGTTAATTATTAAGTTCATTATTTCAATCATTAGGCAACGAAAGAAGGATATTTAAGAAAACTTGAGAAATAAAAAGAGACGTTTTGATAAAATCTCATATCCCAAATGATTTGTTATCGAAAAATCGTAATGTCATTATGGCTAAACCGCTAGTTTCTTAGACACTGCCACCAAATGATTTTAGACTTGATCATGGAGCCAAGTATAGTAGTAGATAGGAGATAAGGTACAAAGAAAGATAATTGAACTTTTATGTAATTATAGTTGATTAAATTATTAGAGCACACAAATAAATCCTCCATGAATGGTTGAAATTTCAAACTGCTTTCTTTTACCTATGAATAGGCTGGATGTCATATTTAATACGGACATCCGTGATATTTCCTCTATCGTGGTTCCATTAAAGGAATATCAATCTATTCTTCTTAAAAGTCATGATATTTTGAATAACAAAAAATTGAGTAATACTTGTGATATATGACTTTAACAAGACTCGAAGTTCAATTCTCAGAAGATAACCCTAGAAATAACTCCTACTAGACTTAGTGTGGGAGGTACATTAATATGGTTCAATTTGTATGTTCACATACAAATGACTGGTGATATAAGTCAGTTGGAATAATATATCGAATTCGATAAGAGTACTGGGAGGACCATATAAATACTATCAAGTTTTGAATTAAGTATCATCGACACGAGAGTAATGGCTATCCTCGAGGAACGAGACATCATTATGATCTTAAAAGCCGCATTCTTGGATAAGATACGTATAAAAAAATTATGTTTAATGAAGTTAAAACACAATGGATGAAATCTTTTCAATTTGTATATCAAAGTAATTTTCTTATTTTACTTAGATGTTACCGTTGAGGATACAAGTAAGAATTGTGTTCAATATAGTTGAAACACAATGAATGGAATAAATTCACATATTGAAAGTTGTTACACCTATCTTTAAATTAAATTTATTCATACTCAACTGTGAGACAACTCAAGAGTTATGTTTGACAAACAAACTTTGAAATATCTCAAATGGACAAGTTAATTTTGTGTCACTGAAGTAGACATAATTTAACACGGGGTCTAATGTTGAGATTATGTCATCATGTACATAATCAGAAGAAAACTGATATTTATTTTCATCTACTATAGAATTATAATTTATTATATGTATAGTATCTTCATTATGAAGTATAAAGAGTGGAAGTAAATATATGACTTGAATGTATTCAAGTGGCTCCTCAGGCGATATAATTCCAGTGTTAGAATCTTTCGTTCTATCGTGATATTATGTGAGCAATTTCGACGATTAAGTTAACGCCTCAATGTAAAGAGATGATGATATGAATAAATCATACTCCTATAGATGACTTGAGGTCATCTCAGTGAAATAGAATTGGAATACACGAGTCGAGTATATAACTCACTTTATTTACCTTCTAGATGGTGATTCATCATAAGTAAGAAAGGTAATTCTATTAAATGAACATATAGTCATAAATGAATCAAACATTTGGCTTCGACCAAGTTGAATCTATTCATTGGTTGACTATGCACATGTTTATTTCAAACTTTTTCCCTTATTGATTACCCACGTGTTGTAACGTGTGTTTTTAGGAGAGTGATCCAAAGAATGTTCCTAAGTAATGATCAGTGATGATGGATACTGGACATTGTTATTGGAAGTTCACATCTCAAACAGAATAAGAAGGAAGACGATTATATTTATCAATATCCAAAGCTTGCAACTCGAGGTACAATATATGGAGTTAGAATCTTCTTTATCTTGATATTTTGATTGAAATCAAAAGGGTCAAGAGGAAGAAACCCTTGAGTTTTCAAGCATAGTGGGAGCACAAGTGCACATGAATATTTTTACACGTTTGAGTACTAAATGAATCCTCATACAACCTTGAAAGGTATGGTACTTAATTGATTCTTGTACATCTATAAGTCCAATTAGATATATGTGACATATGCTATATTAGTCACAAAATATAAGCTTAGATGACATCTTCTTGTTAAGCTATAATGCATCACTAAGCTTGAGGTGAATAAAATCTATGATAGATTAAATTCTATGATAGACTGATTCTCTTATTAACAAGGAAACTCTCTTCGTTCCCACAAGTAAGGACCTCACATGATTGAGAGTGGTTGGAATCTATTACATGGTAATATGATTCACCGTATGCCATGTCAAGATCATGTGTTGTACATCACGACCATGACATAGCACGATTCCCATAATAGGAATTGTTTTACCAGCGTATTCAATACGTGATTCGAATACGCTTTGCAGTAACTTTAAGAGAATAAAGGTAACTATAGCGGATAAGGAACGGATCGCTTGTTGGTCTTACTCCGAACTCAATGTGCTAATAGTGTCATGGATAGTTGTCCTACGTGGGAACATCGCTACCAAGTAATTCATAACGGGTCAGTCTAGTATACTCGAGAGTAAATAAAGAAGATTGAATCCCATTATTAACACATTACCAATCAATTTGTATTCTTGGTAATGTTATTGAACAATATGCATTAACAAGATAGATGTGTTTTAACACACTTTAATTGTGTCAGAACCCCGCCTAACGATACTCCGAGAAATGGCTACACCGCTAAAATTTGGAAATAGTCTTTATATATACCAAAACGGGATTTTATCCTTGTTACACTTAACTAGTGGGGTTCGACCACTGAGTGTAAGTGGGTATTTGAGAAGAAACTGGACCCAAATGGTAATGTCCACAGTTTCAAGGCAAAGCTTGTAGCAAAAGGCTTAAAACCCCTTTTCCATAGCCGTTTCATGACTATAACAAAATAATCTAGCCATAGCCGATTCCATGGTCGGTAGACCGAGCGTATGTATGTAAAGACTAGTTGTAAGTAGCCGATTAAGGACGCGATTGTAATCATTGCCTTCCGACTTTTGCATGTCTTGAAGCGACCTAAGAGATTAACGCAGCTTAAGGGATCCACGTGTGGACTTCGAGTAAGCTGCCTATAGTTGATCTATTCTTCGTGATTAAATCAAAGTTTGATTACCCAGATCGAAGAAGAAACTAAACTATGCAAGGTTCCGCAGAGCTAGCTTCAAGCATTTCTAAAATAAGCAGTAATTGATTGAACAAGGTAATTCTTGTTTTACAATCTGATTGTTAACTACATCATATGGATGCGTAATTCATTCATATAGTAATTTATTTTTCACAGTTGGTTGAAATAATAAATCCCAAGGCAAGTCTATAGTTTCTAGAGAGACAACCTGTAAGTGTTGACAAGAGAACCTCTTCAAGTCTAGAAATGTAAGATAGCCATTTTTTCTTGGTCAGATCCTGATGGTTTTGAGGCAACTAACATTTGATGACCAACATAGTAATTGACTGATGATCGATTTTCTTGGATCATGAGAGCTTGTAAGTCTAATCAATCTTATGGGCTGTCAGTTTGTATAACTACGGGAGTCGGTTTCGACTGGGCCAGAAAATTAGAAGATATGTATATCTGTGTCCTATGAATTTTGTTTAGAACTGTTGAAGTTTAGCGATTCTTAAACTTCATGTGAGATATAAAATCATTTATGTTATATGAGTTATGAGATTCGACTATGTCAAACATCTACCTTACGCTGGGATCATAACGACATATGTTAGGTGGGCAATGTTAAGTATAGTAGCAGATATATATTATAGGGAATTTGTCCATCCTTGATAGCAAGGTATCTCAGCCTCTCGAGAATCATGGTTGATTATGCGCACTCGACGTTGTCGGGTTTATCAAGATGGCTTCAGTTCGGTAAAAGAAAGTCGTGAGTTTCATGAAACACTTCTATGGTTAGCCCGTGACTGTGAGATCGCGAGACAAATGAATTGTAAAGCACCGGCCCATGGAGTGTTGGAAATCAATAGTTATTGGTTTCTTACTTTTATTATGCCCATTGCGATAATTTTGTAACAATTCATTTATCGCTTTAGTGAATGTGGATTACATCAACGAACATTCAAAATAGTAATTGTAATTACTAGTCGGTTTCTCACAATTTATAATACCGTGGGTCAGGCGTATTGCTAGATCCCATGCATAACCGTTATAATAATATTACTATTTATTATATTATTGCAGCGACCGTTATTATCTGAGCCTAGAAGGTTACACACATACGCTCATGTATGAAATAAACAAAGATTTCTAAATTAAGAGTTGATCAGAATCAACGAATATTCTCACTGGAAATTTTACATCGAGCAATGTAAAAATATAAATTGATAAACTCAAATAAATTAATCTAGTCGGGCTTTAATTAATTTAATAGTTAGTTGAGCTCGTTAGTAACTTGTAAGTTACTTATTAATAACTTGTTAATGTTTAATTTACTTAACGATTTAATTAAATTAAACGAGTCGGCTCATTAAACTATTCGGTTGGGCTTTTAGGTTAATTTGAGAACCTCTATATAAGCGAGGCTTATTAGGTTTTCACACATAACACACAACACAAACCTAGCCTGCATGAGAAGAATTTTGGCCCTCCCTCTCCCTATAGGAGGCCAAAAATATCAAGTGCGAACTTGATAGTTTGCTTTGATTCTTCCGGTCTGAACCTCCCATGCCTCTAGTGCACTCCAAGATTGGATTCAACCTCTCCTGGTGCAACCAACTAGAGGCATTGTCATTTTGTGATGCTAGCAATTGGAATTCAAAGGAGGCTTCGTGAAAGAATTGTTGGTGACGTTTTCCGCTGCGTTGTAAGTTCTTATTTAAATATATATGTATTATATATTTTGTAGTTCTGATTTTATGCAATTTAAATGATTTGATATGCCTTTTGTTTAAGATTTAAACAAGTTTTGCATAACATTTTCCATCAACGGCTCTACCTTACACATTGCTAGGGGGTCAGCAGATACGCAAGGGTACTCCCTTTAAGATTAACTCAGCCCTTTCATGCCGCGAGGCCCCTCGCTCTTGAGGGTTTTACAGGTAAAGGATATTTCAATACTCCCCGAATTCTCCGAGGTTTATGGAGAGACATAAGCAGTATCCGATCTAGGTAACTTCTTTTATCTCTTCATCCTTAGTTTTATTTCACCCTTTTCTTCGATTACTTATCCTTTCTTTTTGTCCTTAGGTTGCCAATGCCGCCTTCGAAGCCATGAGGAGAGCCGATAGACTCAAGGGAGACAAAGGCCTGTGACTCGTGTCCCTTCTATGAGGCTTCGCTTGATGAAGAGTTAACAAGCGTAAAGAGATCTTGGCGAAGAGTCGGATCAACGCCCTTCTTAATTATGAGAAAAGAGGCCTGCGGAAGATTATCTTAGGGCTTTGCAAGAAGCATGAAGAGGTCACTTCTCAACGAGACAACCTTATGATTTAGTAGTTCGCTTCAAACTCTCGATTTCTCAGCTGAGCGGATATAGGAACGCCGCCAAGGCCGAGGCTTCTCGCTTATCCGAGGTCAAGCCGACTAAAGATGAAGTCAAGCGCTTGGAGGATGTCACAAATTTGGTCCGGCTGAGCACTGTTGAGAACTTCAAGCAATCACCGAGTCTCGAGGGTCAGAAAGAGAGCGCTTCAAGGAGTCTCCCGAATCTATGACGCCTTGGGGCTAATGCAGCCTATGGAGCCTATGGCTTGGTCTGGAAGTACAAAGAAAAATACCCTAATCTTCGCTCCGATTATGAGAAGTTCCAGGAGGATTTCAACTCCTCTTGGTTCAACTCTCCTTGGATGCTCCCTTTGAAGATGAGGAAGAAGCCCTCCCCCGGCCATGACCTCGCCTCCCAAGGCCTAGATTTTACCCCTGTCTTTTCTTTTATCCTACTATTTCCTATAATAGTAACCTTTGTTAATAATGTTTCTTTTGTTCGGATGTTGTTTTATCGTGATTGTTACTTTTTATTCGTGATCCGTTTCAATTGTTCCGATGTTTTTGTGCAATTGAATTTCTTTTACTTCAACAGTTTGAACATCTTTTGCAATCGAATTCTTATTGTGTATTATTATATGTCATGCCCTCAATAGTTTCCTTAGCAAGAAATAAGGGAAAAGAATGCTACGCCTGCGGCTTTTTGTGGATATCAGATCCGCCTTCCTACTGCTTTAGAGGAGTCGATCCCGACTCATCTTTGAGAGAGTCTCTCGAGGGAGCGAAATAATATAATTGAGAGGAAGCATCACAAGGTTTATAGTCTTGGTTATACTCGACTCTGGGTCTCAAGTGAAAGTGATCACCACGCGATAGTCTTTCTCTATTATTTAAGGGAAAGTATAAGCTGATCATACTGTGGTAATCGACTCACGCATAAAGTAATACACATACATGAGATAAGGTTTTGGGGAATAACAACTTTATTTACGTGAGCCATTCTGGCGCAAATGAATTCATTCCCTGTTTTGCCTTACAAAATGTTGATATTCCGAATGCTATATAACTCCGAGCATTCATTAATAAGATTTGACATAATTTAAATAGGTTCGTAGCGAACCTATGATTAACAATAGAAGTTGCTTAGCTTGGAGGCGTGCCAGGTCCGGGGAAATGGCTTGCCATCCATCTCTTCTAACTCGTATGTGCCTGGGCCTAGAATGCGGCTTACACGATACAATCCTTCCCACTTAGGGAAGAGCTTGTTCACATCCTTTGGGTAGCTCGCTGAGTATAACTTTAACACCAGGTCACCCATACAGAATTGACGACCTTTCACCTTGAGATTATAAGAGCGAGCCATGAGGTGCTTATATTTTTGCGTGGTGAACAAAGCTTTATCCCTAAGTTCATCAATGAAGTTTAGTTGTTCCTTCAATGCACGGGAGTTTTGAATTTCATCGAACCCCTTTGCCTCCATGTTATATGCTTACCTCCTAGGAGGACAACTCTTTAGTGTCATATATACTAAACATGGCAATCCCTCTATCCAAGATCCCTCGGATGCCCTACTCTAGACCAGATTCTTTTTGATCCCTTTGAATATGGTTCGATCTGCTACTCGACCGGCCATATTTGCTCGGGGGATACATTACACCCGGGGTTAATCGTTGTTCTATAAGCCAGCTCTCGCAAAATTTTCCCGGGAGGAGCTAGCTAACCGAGCCTCATTGTTAGATACTGTGATCCATGGATACCAAAGCGAAGTTAGACTTGTTTCCATAGAAACAAAGACCATGTCCTCCCCTTTCGATTGCTTAGCGGAGCAGCCTTCTATCCATTTGATGAAATAGTCCACTACCACCACGCATCACGATCCTTTAGCCTTTGGTAGTTTTCTCTACTAATTTATTCCCACATGACGGGGCGGAAATCACGATTATGGGGGTCAATGCGGGTCGAGATCGTTGAGGACATTCTCACTTTACGCCGTATTTTTGGACGAAGTCCGTTGAATCTTTGACCATGGTGGGCTAGAAAAAACCCGTGTGGTTATCTTAGTCGCTAGGGATCTTCCACCAATATGGTTGCCACACCATCCACTGTGTACTTCATATAACACCTTTTGGATATTTTCGGGGATAATACAAGAATGGTCCCTTGAAGGATTTTCGATGTCAACCTCGCCCCTCATATATGCAAAACCCGAGACTTCTCTCTGCTGAATTTTCCTTGCTCGAATCGGTATCCGTGTAAAAGTCCTCCTCGTAAGAATCTAGCCATAACGGTCCTCCAATCCTAAGGCCTCTTCTAGACAACTTTTACAAAGGCCAGAGGCCCGTCGGTCTCAACCTTAACATAAACCTCTTTTTGGCGCTTCATCATAATAAGTGGTGGCAAGTTTTAATGTACCGGTCCTTTGTTCATTCTCTGCGTGGTAGTGTTCAAAGACGATGGGCGAAGTTCTCCCGCCATGTCAAGAACGGTATCGGTATTTCATGTGACTCCTTCTTCATCCCACGCCTCGATGTAGTCCATCATCGCTTGGAATCTCCTCAAGACCAAAGCTTCCCACCGTGGCTTCATACTCACCTCGTTGTTTGTGGTCTCGGCTGAAGTCGAGAGAATATTCCATTTCTATCTCATTGGCCCATACATCAAGAATTCCGCACTGCCTCGAGGCTCGTAAAATATGTCAAACTCGCCAATTCAATTCCTATGTTGTGAGTTTCCCTCGGTAGGGTCGACTGCCAAGATCCTTTTAGGGTTGATATCCGATAACCTTATAGGATGGGCCTCAAAATATATCTTGAGCTTTCTCGCGGAGATGAGTACTGCGAACTCAAACTTATCAATTGTTGGGTAGTTTTCCTCAGCTCCATGCAGAACATGGCTCACATAATAGATGGGCTTTTGAGCGCCCCCTATTTCCGGATGAGTACGCTTATCGACGCTCCATCCGAAACCGCCAAGTATAGTTGCGCTATTCTCTCGCCGGATAACAACTTTGGTGACCCCAAATATTCTTTCAGTTCATCAAAGGAGTGGGCACACTCTTCATCCCAGAGAAAGGTTTTCTTCGAGGCTCGTCTCGAGTTCTTAAAGAATGGAAGATTCCTTTCTCCCGACTTAGAGATGAAGCGACTCAAGGCCACTAAGCAACCTGGCTAAATTTTGGCATCCTTATAGCTCTCCTCGGGGCGGTTTCATGTCTGTAAGGCCTTTTTTATCTTGTCGGGGTTTGGTTTGATGCCCCTTTCGTTGATCATATACCCCAGGAATTTCCCCGAGGTGACTCCAAACGACCACTTTTCAAGAGGATTTGCAACCCTCGCTTAGCGCCAGAGTCGTCGAATGTCCTTTCAAGTTTTCCAAAATGGCCGATTCTCTTTCTTTTCACCAAATATGTTGTCTATATAAATCTCCATATTTCTCCCTATTTGATTTGCGAATATTAAGGCTTACTATTCTTTGGTATGTAGTCCCCGCTAAGCCAAAATCATGGTATGACTTTCCAACAAAACAGGCCATATTCTATAAAGAATGCTGTTTTCTCCTCATCCTCCCGGCAACATATCTATTCAGTGATATCCCAGGGACGCATCCATGAAATCAAATATTTCATGCCCCGTGGTGCCATCCACCAATCTTCCTAGGCAATGTAGGGGATAGAAGTCTTTGGGACAAGTTTTATTTAAGCTTGTAAAATCGGTGGACATCCTCCATTTGTTGTTGGATTTTTTCACCAATACTACGTTCGCTATCCATTCTAGAAACTCCGTAGGCTTACAGATGGCTCGGCCTTCGCAGAGCCGACTTTGGTCTGTGACGCCATATTCTTCTCATCACCGGGTTTGCTTTCTCCGCTATCAGTGACCTAACATCTAATCCACATGTACCGATGTATCGCCACCCTTGGGGTCTACTCCCTGCTTTAAGCCCTTCGGTCCCATGCGAATACATCTTCAATTCCCCGATATGAAATCTACTCCACCCCTACGAGTGTCACCCAGCTTCGCTCCCCACTGGCGCTTTGCTTGCGTGATTGAATGGAATTTCTTTTTACCTCTTCGCAAGCGGTATCGGCCGTCATTTTCCTTTTTGTTTCATGCAGTTATTTTCCTCTCCTTTCTCTGCCACCATTCTTATCTCGAAGTTGATTTTTCCATCAGCCGCTTTTCTTCACTTTCCATCGCCGGGTTGTTCACCAAACCAGGCTCGCAATATATCCTAGCCCTCTTCTCGTTTCCACAAGCTTCACCTAGCGCAGCGCGATATTCATCGCTCTTAACACCGGCCGAATGTGCCTCCCAATTAAATCCATTGTGCTAAGGATCATTTATGTCGACTCACCGGGCTTTTGATCATTGGTGAGCTTTTGCTCTCGCTAATCCCAATTGTTGCTTCCAGCATGGCACTCCCAAAGCGGATATACTACGGCGGTGAACCCGGAGTAGCGGCGGGGTCGTATGTGACCGTGAGGCAAGTGGAGTTTATCATGTTGCTAAGATACAAAGATAATCATGAACTTCCCCATATCAACAAGCATCCTTCCCATATCAACAAGCATCCTTTCACTGCGGAATTTCATTATTAGCGGGCTACGACTATCGAGTTATCAAGCGAGGAAGCTCAATTGCTTTCAATTCGGTCCGAGAATGGGTCATTGGCTTGTTCATGGGGACTCCCTCACCGTATACTCTCCAGCCAAGAATAGTTTTTCCTGCATTTCTGTGAATCACCTCATCCCGCTTATTCCACCCTAGATAAGATTGTCCGACTGCGATCCCCGTGGGAGGGCGGTTTCTCTTGACCTCCGCTCTACGATCGCATCGCGGTCGCTGGGTGGACTATAACCGTGCCCCTGTGGCCTTCCTTTCTCTTGTCCTACGAACTCCCTCAAGAATCCTCGCTTTATTGGGCTTCTATTTCTCAAAATTCTGCACTCATTTGAGTCATGACCATGTTCTCGATGGTATTCACAGATATTTTTGTTTCTTTCTCGGTTCCCCTCATTCGAAAGCTGGTTTGGAGTAAGAGATTTCGTCTTGTACTTTTGAGAATATCTATGATCCGCGACTAGCAAGGGGGCTCACAATAAGTTATACTCCTAGGTTCCGCTGATTAAGTCAAATTAAAGTGGAGGCAGGACAGGGACGAGCTCTTTTCGAGAGAGTTCTGCCTCACAAGATTCTCCTGCACTGGGGTCTTCTTTGATGACCTTGGTCTCTCCTTTCTTCAACATCGTTTCCTAAGGCTAGTAGCTCTGCTTGCTTTCTTTTAAGCCTCCACTGATGCGCTCAAGCAACTTTGATTAATGCATCTTCGAGAGGGTTTTTTAGCAAGTTCTCTCAAGCTTCCTACAAGCGAGTCCCACAAAAATTCCATATAAGCAACCTGTCATCTACAAATGACATCATCGAGTGTTGTGTCGTTATATCGTTTATGGTAGCCGCACAAAGAACTCATTCGGCTTTGCTTTTATGTCCATCATCAAGACGCTGGCCATCTTGAATGGTTTGATAGCGCTCCATACTGTAACGAAGACGCCCGCCAGGCCTCGAGTTATGAATCAAGGATTTAAAGCGCCATGTACCAATCTAGGGCTTTTCCGTGAGGTCAAGTAGAACGCCTTCGTATATATACGTCCGGATTGTTGGACGTTATGGTCATGTGTGCAATGAATCCCTTCAGGTGCTTGAGTGGATCTCCATTTCCATCGAACAAGTTGAATTGTGGGAGTTTAAATCCGCTTGGCAAGGCGATGCTATCCAACCGGTCGGTAAAGGGCATCTTTGTCATGGTGGGTCATGTGCTGAGGCCCACAAATTACCGCTGAGGCCATCATCTTCTCAAGTCATTTAACCGGGCCGTTGTAAGGTCGCGCAAATCTGGTTCACTTTAAAGTGGTGCACTGCCAGCATGGACTTATTTTTGCGCCTTTTCATAAGTACCGTCAGAGGTGTTGTGACCTCGCCCTATGGGGCAAAGATGAGACTCTTCGTGCTCCTCGCCATGGAGTATTGGGACACAGCATGGGATTCTACAGATTCTAAGGCCCGTTTGTTCCCATGTCGCTTGCTCCTCGCCAAGTCGCTGGAATATAGTTCACTTCGAAGGGGCTCGTTGGTAATCGGCCGTGGGAAACACATTATCCGACTTTCCTCTATATGTGTGTCATGAGTCAGCGATTCATTGCAAGGTCCGTGATATATCCCAAGCCCGCCACAAAGCGATCATGTGAGGGAGTGGTAGGTCCACGATACCTGAATGGCCACGTGATGACCATAGACACCACGGGGTCGTTAGTATATGTGAGTATTTAAGAGTTTAGAGTAAATATGTAGGAAACAAAGTAGAATTGATTTTTAACGGTTAATGTCGGGGTATTTATGTAAATCTAAAAAGACCCTTCTACCTACCAAGTTGTCAGAAGTGACAAGTGTCTCAATTAGGTAACCTTCAAGAAAGCCTGCTGGGCTTAACTCTAGGCTATGGACTTGAGATAATTATTCCTTCTTAAATCTCCCCAATAAAATAGGCCGGTTACATCAGCTATCACCAGCATGTCCATCAAAGAAACAAGAAGCATCTCCTATGGCCTTCATAGGTCGAATCTCATCCCTTTTCAGAGCCTTTCTTATCAATCATGGATAAATGATTAATCATGCATGAACAAAATTCTTGAGAATCACTGAATCTATGCTATGTCGTGGAAATTCCAGAAATTTGATACCGGAAGAGGAGGTAATCGAGGGCGGTCTGGACTACATCCATTAGATTGATCTAACTAAGCAAGTTTAATTATTATTAATCGAATCAGAATCCCACATATGGTATCAGAAACACGAAGCATTAACATTACATTACTCGGGACTAAATCGAACTCAACCACATTAATAGTTATAAGACCAAATTGATAATTAAACCAAACATATACTAGTTATTTCGAAAAAAAAAATAGACTAGTTATTTCGGATAGTTTATCGATTATTGATTAATGTAAATTGATAGAGTTTGAGCCGCCCATCAGGTCCACGACGCCACAACAATTAGGTTTAAGTTTAGTATCTTTGAGGTTACTCTAACTCCTCTATAAATAAGACACGTTCGTTTGAATTTGGAAGGGGTCGAAAGGAAAGACGTTCTCTTGTGTTTAAAATCTGACAGGGTCGAAAATAATGGCGTTCCTAATGCCTATTGATTTTTTTTTTTCCGACGGTTCATGATTCTCATTATTGGTTTTCCCGCCAACTGGGTTCCGCTTGTTAATGGTTCGACGATGTATTTTCGTAAATGTTCTTTTTACTATTCTTATCATTATTGTTGCAAATTTATGAAAATTCTATCAAATTACGTGAGTTCGGTGGAGTAAGCGAGAACAATTTGACAAGTGAAAGTTAAGCCCATAAGTCCTGGGTCTGTACGTCACATTTATTGTTGTTAGGTTTAGGTTTAGTGTCGCTACTCCACCTCTCAATAAATAGACACATCATTACAATTTACATTGAAGCGATTGATATTTAGTTTAATATATTATTTTATATTACTCTATCATTCTTATCAATTATCAATACTCCAAACGTTACAAATTCAAAAGTGTGAAAATATTATGTATTGAATGTAGGTTTAGGTTCCCCACGCTTATGTCTTGTTACAAGTATTCTTCCCAATAGTGGTACGAGTTGTATTAACTGCTTTCTACTTTTCTCAAGAGCGATCACACAAGTCTGCTGTATACTCAGGGTTATTCTATACTTCATGATGATAGCCTACTCATCCGAGAGCCAGTTTTAGCTAAGTCCGCAACTGCTCCTCCATTATAGTGAACTGCTATGTAGCGCCATCCGTGGATTAAAGCCCCAACACATCGTTAGTGGATACCAATGCTAAAATATTTTGTTCATTTATTTTTAGTACTTTACTTAATTTCTTGTGTTAGAATTCACAATTGTCTGTTATAGCAAATTCGCTTCCGCCGTAATAACAAACTTGTATCAAAGCTTGGGTTTAGATCTACGATAAAAATTGGTGGTGAAAGTATGAAATTTAGAGAAGTTCACTGGGAGAAATAGTTTTGGATTTTGTTACTGCGGATGAGGTTAGTTCTGCTGGAAATATAAGATATTTGAAATGATGCCCGTTAAACAATTCGATTGTACAACCGATTAACTTAATTAAGTTTAAGTTCAACATAATGCCGATTGTATGACAATGTTCAGATAGATACTCGATGCATTAATCGAGATTATGATGACTTACAAGGATTCGCCATAATCAACATATTAACATATAATGTTCGATTAACATTTATTAATGTATGACCTTTGTCAGTCGAGCCTAAGAGGTCACACACATACAACGAAATCAAGTCATAATTCGATTATAACTTCCGGGATTTAAAATGAAACTGTATGGAAATGCTGGGGCAAGATTTTAATTTTGCAATCTTACCTCCTAAGGTGGTGGCGGCCGCGTATATATGGAGATTTTTCTCCCACATCACTTGGTGAGCCTAAAATTTAGGACCTCAAACCCCTATATAAAGACCACCACTTGGATGAAGAGAATTGCTCATTCACTTTTGGTATTCACTTCTCCTTTGAGAAATAAAGGAAAGCAAAAGCTCTCTCTCCCCCCTTTATTTAGTTGAGTAGTAGGACGAAGAAACCTTTGGGTTTTTTATACCCAACATCGTCTTCAGTTTAATATTTTAAAATAAAACTCCCGGAGGGCTTGTTCGCCGTTGGGCGTGACAACTCTCGAGGCATTCTACGCCGATGCTTGTGATCTCCATCATATTATTCCGCCGCCGCTGATTCTCAAGAATGGTAAATACTTATGTTCTTTATTTATTGGTCCATACAACTAGTAGTGACTATGAGATTCGTGATCCATAGTATTAATAGAATATTATTTATATGATAACATCTCCAACAGTGGCCTCAGATCCGGATCACTAGATTGTATTTATGTAATTAATGTGATTAATAAATTCCATAGTTTGAATATATGTTGTATATTGCTTATTGTTAATCTTTAACTTCGTTTATGTATGAATGTCAATTAAATATGATTAACAATTAGTCAGTTTTGAAATTAATATATTGTAATACTAGAATAATTTTTCTGATTAATTGTTCTATTTGAAATTTATTCAATTGAGTCGAAAAGATGAGTTCGAATTCACCACCACCCATCAGGAGATGGGGCGTGTGACATCACATGGCCACCACCACCCTAGGCGGCTAATGGATGATTTCGGCTCCAGGGTTTTCGAACCCTAGAGTTTGAACCTTCTTGGGCCGGCTCATTTGGCTAGGCCCGCTTATGGTTCGGTTGGACTTTCGGCGCGTTAAGATGTTTGGACATCGATTAAATTGATTTGAAATTAATTTCATTTTAGGATTAATTCATTCAATTTAAGTTATTACAATTAAATAGTTCTAATTAGATTAGAATTAGTTTTAATAAATCAAAACTAATACTATTAATTAATTTCTAATTAGAATAGAATTAATTAAAATTTTAGAAATATTTAAATTTGATATAAGTATAAAATTATTCCATAATTAAATACTTATATACTAACATAAAATCTGTGTGTTGAATGTTAAATCTAATATTGTTCAACTTTTTGAATTAGATATTAAAATTGTTATATTAATCTATACAATTAGACAATAGTATATAATTCAATTGATGGAAATTTACTCGTTCAACTTTATTCATCCATGATATACATGTATAAATATAATTATGATAATTTGTTCATGTATAATATATAGTTAGATATATGGATGGATGTCATGAGATTGATAATAAGACTTATTTGTATTTGAGGAATATGACTGCATCTATTTTGCCTAAATGAATGACTCTAAATTGTTTATCATTTAATGTAAATGTAATTAACTAAAAGATGGAGCACCTACCAAAGAAGTTTTCACCGTAAAAATGGAAAATAGTTATAAAATGAAGTAGCAAGAATTCAGTCTAGATTTTGTATTTTCCTTCATAAGTCGTATCATGTATCTCACGTTATTAGGTCTTATGATTGGATGCGGATATAAGTTTGGCTTGACAAATATATGTCTTAGCATAATGACAAGTGTTACTAAATATAACTAATATTACCATTGCTAAGTAATATTGTCACACCAAACTCCAAAGCTGTCACTTGGGAAAACGTGGACATGTTAAGATGACATAATGCTACGTCATTCGATGCTCTCTCTCGACGGGATGGTTCAACGATTCCCAATTAAGACTCTGGGCCTTTCCAACCTATCCAACCGAAATGTTAAGTGAGAAGTTTTTGGTTACTTAAACGAAAGTGCATGATATCCGAGCATTGACCGTGATAATCCCATATTTAAAATGTGTTGATCCGTGATCGTCCAACAAGATTGGGCTTCTCTTTGAGATGGATCAGGAATGAAGAACCGAATAAAATGGACACGGGACTAATGTATGCGGCAAGAAACGTAAGCCCAAATTATGGGTCAAGTTGCCTCCAAATTTCGGGTAAAGTTATAGAGAACCGTTAGAACCCAACGGCTTGATTCAGCACAATTAAGATGGTAACAAATTGCATCATCGACCTTAATGAGCGAAATCATTAATTCCAGAATGAGCTATCGGTGCCGACTAAAGTAACCGTCCGAATAAACTATAGAAGGTAAACCTTGTAGCCAAGCCAAGTAAGTTCACTTTCGATACCCAAATACTTTTCGTAAATTAAAATCTCCTCGATCCATCGACTTAATCGCCGAGTGTTTATGGCCGAGCAACCGTCTTTTGTTTCTGTAGGAACTCTCATTTGGATCTGTGGGTATCAAAGCTCGACTTCCTGGGAGTATTTGTGATCCGGCCCAAGACCAAACCGGACCAAATTATCATTGGTGACCACAAATGAGACTTTGCATTAAGAAAGTCACTACCCACCTATTTCAACTCGGCATCATGGAAACAAACGGAGGGTGCGACAATCTTCGTGGGAATGACTGGCCTAACTCGACGACTCCATGATCAGCCGCGACGACGCCTCAACCCAAATCCCGTAACCAATCAACCTACGGTCCTGCTGAACTGGCCCGACGGGAAATTCACATCCACCGAGATAACCGATAATTCGACGGATGACGGGACCATCATCACTAGTGTGATGCAAAGAATTCGGGACCAATCGCCTAGCTGACAGGAAAACGACGCTGAGGTACGTCCGCCCAAGAGGACGGGAAAGCACCACACCCAAACTCCCCGGCACGTAGAGGAAATGAAAGCAAAGAACGGGCAAAGAAGTCGCTTATGAGGTTACAACATGAGAAGCTAAATGCCCCGGCTCCTCCTCCGCATTTACAATGGCAACTTTACACCGCTAGGGAAGCTTTTTTCCACGAGAACGCTGCATGCATTTGGTATGGGGACTAACTTAGAACCGGCAGTAAGTGTGCTCCCTTCTCACCCGGCTATACGAGGCTCCATCATGCCGCACGCCTCCTCCGTATGCAATGGCAACTTTACAACGGCAGTGGAACCTTTCTCCACGAGAACTACCGGGGATGTATTTGTGCTGGATCAACTCGCACCAGCGTGTGGCCGGGCTCCCTTCTCACCCGGCCACGAGGCCCATCATGCCAAGAGTTGAAGCTCCATGCTTACCAAGTTCACTGACAACTAATCCCTGGAGCACATTACGGTGTTCCAGCCCTGGCTGTGTCCTTCCACTAGCCGCAGACATCATGGATTATTGTAGCGCTTCCCCGCCAAATTTCGTCAAGGCCCGCACTAACCGGGGTTCAACTGTTGCCCGAATTTTGCATTACTTCCTCGAGGAGCTAAAAAATCGGGTTCAGAGAACCTACGTGGAAGTTGTCTCTGTGATACAAAGACGGAAGATTTCTTGATGACCCCAAGCAGTGGCGGAGACCGAGTTCATCGCTTCTTTCCTGTGAGGGATTTCTAAAATGGAGTCTAACCCGATACACTGGGCCAATCATACTCTTTTCTAGAATCAAGGAGTACCTGCAGAGTTTCCACAGCTTCCCGCGCCCGTCAGTAGGGATGTCCGTTCTATCAGGCTTCCATTTCCGGAAGTCGGATCTCGCACTGCCCTTATCCCGAGGAGGAAAAGGTGCAGCGCTTGTGTATTATGTCACAGGTGGATTTAGGGGCCGAGACCGTGCATCCCCTAACGGAGAAGTTCGTCTCGCATAAATCAAGGGTACCGAAGTTCGAAGCTTCATTTCGAGGCACACCCGGGGCGGAGGCGGTCACGATCAACTATCAAGTGCAAATATTGGAGAATCCCAAATGTCTAGACGAATTGGCAAGTGCACGATAGAGCCGAGTGAGTTCGACCTCCGAGCATGTGCCTCCTGACGAGTGTCAAAGCCTGCACTCGGCCGACTTCGCAGCTGAATGCACCCAGGAGCCGCTTGAAGAGGTACCCGAAGTTAGTCAACTTTAGTCGAAATCACAAGAAGTGGGTCTTGTTGTCGTACGTGATCCGGAAAGTAAGGAATCTCGGTGGTTCGAGCCGGTGTTCTATTATGAGTCCCTGTGAGGGTAACAAGATCGAGTATGCATTTCAATTTGCTTTCACAACCACGAACAACGAGGCGGGAGTAATGTAAGCACTTGCCAATGAGCTTTCATTGAGCAAATGCTTCGGGGCGTAACTCATCCACATCGTAACGACGATGCCGGATATTTTTTAATAAAATTGATGAGGGATGCTGTCGTGGAGTACAGTGTCGATAAGGAAATACTACTTGTACGCCTTTCAGATTTCCTCGTTATGAATAAATAGTTTTTGTAACGGCTAAAACCGGCTCTTCAAGATTCAAAGTAATCTAGGTGGGTAGAGTATCAATTATGCTTGGTTGCCCTGAGCGGACCGTTGATGTGCAAATTGGTGTAAATCTATCTAAATTTTTGAGTATTAACCACCGTCCGACTTTGTATTAGAGAATCAAATCCCCTTAATTGACAAAGAGGAGGTTCCGTTGTAGTGAGATGTCCCCTGCATAACCCCCCCCAAATCGTGGAAGTGGTCCACACCATTCTCAGCTGAGAGTTCGAGAGAGGATCGTAAGTAATTTGAATGGACAGGACATAAACTCTTTTGGGTTGTAGGGACCCATAGCCATAAACGGCCGAGATCCTCCCTAACCTAAAGGTCCGTAGCGAGCCCCAACATGGAGGGTATAAGTACCAAACATACATAAAATAGAACTAAAAAGCTCAAACGCAACAAGGTGAAAAATGGCTACTACCAAAGGACAAAAGTAAAAAATATTCAAAACACTATTGTTCATTGTAATGCGTGCATCTCATCCCCTCGCCAGCTAAGGCCGTCTCCTCCTTCAGCGCTAAGTCCTCTCAGCCCGCATGCCCCCTCCAGCCTCCGCACTCCATGGCCTCACTGTAGCTGGTGCCGCATCATGCTTCTCTTGAAGGGCGCCACCCGCCAGGTTTTCGAGGCGATTTATGTAGGCTGCATTCCTCACGAGCCTTCTCCCCCGCTTTTTAGGCCTTTAGTTCACCTCCAATCGGCCCGGAGGAGGACTCTACTACTAACATCCTCATAGAGGACAAAGTTCCGTGTGGCACTAAGTGCTAGTCCATGAAGCATCAAGAATTGGCAAGCAAGGAGGGGCCGTGAAAGAGAAGGCGTAGCAAATACCTTTTATCTCTTTAGGGCGAGTAGGAAATCAACTCGCATGATTAGGAGAATGGAGACGGCGAGAGGTATCCTCTCGAGACGCCCTCTCGTGGATCACGGGCCGAAATCTGGCAAGAGGAGACGCTCTATCCTCTCTCGGGATGGTAGAACTCCAAGGGGGAGACAGGATCACCCATGGCGCGGCCTGCCTCGAGAGGACCGAGGAAGCGAGTCCCATGAGTCAGAAAAGCCCACCCCACCCCCGTCCTCCGTGTCCGCAATGGTGGAGTTGTTGTCCCTACCATCCGCAGGAGCATCACCCAAAACTTGATTGACTGCGGGTGGAGGATTCTGGCTTTGGCCCAAAGGAGAAGAAGGAGAGGAGACGGTGAGATTTCCTCCCCGAACCTCGGAGATGGACACTCCCCCATGCCCAAGGTTCCAGATGACCTCGAGCAACGAAGCTTCTCCAAGAGGGAAGCGAGGCCTACGGGCGCTTTAACCCGCAAGAACAGGCAACAAGTGGCTTTGAACAAAGGAGGCAGTCCAGAAAGGAGGTACCTTCTTGGGAGAGGACTCATTGTTCATCCTCCCCAAAGAGTCAGCCCACCTCAACCGGCCAAGATCAAGGGTCGGAGGCCCTCGCCATGACAAAATTAAGAACAATATATACCATAAAGAGGGGGGAGGATCATATATATGATGAAAAACTCACCGGGGCAAGGGGCTTGGTTGGGGAGTCACAGAAAAAGGCCAATGGAGAAGCTGTCCCGAGATCGTGCCTCGTAGTTAAACTCCTAAGAACCTGGGCGATCGTAGAAGTGCAAGGGAATAGGGCGTTTATGCCCCTGGTAGGTGGATAAGGCGTGTGCATCCACCTTGTGCTTGGCAGATCTGGGGAGATCCCCGTGGGACTTTGGATGAGACACGAACCCAAAGGGAACACCTTGGGGCAGACTTTCACCTAGGTGTAGAAGAAGAAATGCCTCCAGGTCTCCGGCTCTACCTTGGATAAAAAGGCCTCACAAAAAGCTTTGATCTCCGTCCTCACCGTGAAGTAGAGAAAGTCATCCTTTTAAGTACGTTGTGAAAAGGATGTAAGGAAGAGCTCTGATGTGGGTGTTACACCGGCCAGGGGACAAGCGAAGTAGAATCGAATAATGAAAATCTACATGTTGGCGGTAAGTTGGGCAGGGCCGATACTTGCCATAGACAACACCTCCCCTATGTAGGGGTAGACCGGAAGGCGCATGCCATTATGCAAGGCCACAACAAAGAAAGTTCTCAACCCAAGAGAGAAAGATTGCCCGCCTTCAATGGGCTTTGGGCGCCGGAGAACCATCGACGGGGATATCATATATCGACCTCAGACAACTAGGTTCCTCTCGTAGTCTCGCTACCACACCGATGGATATCAGCTCCCATCGAAAGTTAGCTTCAAGTGGGGACGCATTTAGAAGATGCGGGGCCCGAGAAGCAAGGTACCGAAAAGCGGCACTAACGACCAACTCCCCGCCAAGGCTCCCAGCAGGCGAGACTGTGTGACGAAGATGACATGGCATCGCTATTATAACCCTAACCTTCTGCCGGGAGTTGGCCTAATCAAGGTAGAGAGTAGGCCAGAGATTTGATTAGCGAGGTTAAACAGTGGGGCTCTCGGGGACAAGTGTGAAATCAAGAGGAAAGGTGAAGGTTTTTTTTTTCCTTTTTTCCCCAATTGATTTGGGGGAAAAGAGTAAAGGAGCGGGGATGAAAAGTCTCAACCATTTTCTATAATGGGAAAGCAGTTAAGAGGGAGAAAGTTAAGGCCTGTCATGAAAAATTGAAATAATTTCATATCTGGGCATCCACCCATAGAAATGGACGGGTCTGGGGGCAAATGATAATCCCATATTTAAATCGGCCGATTCTGATTGGTCTAACAAGTCAGCCTCTCAAGATGGATCAAGAATGAAGAAACCGAATAAATGGACCTAGACCACTGCTGCAATTCTAACGCAAAAAGCCCAAATTAAGTGGGTTAAGCTGTCCAGCTCGGTAAGGAAAGGAGAACCGTTAGAACTCAACGTCTTGATTCAGCATAATTAAGATGGTAATTAAGTTCGTAATTACTCGACCCTTAAAGAGCCATAAATCATTAATCGGCAATGAAGGGGCCATCAAGGCTCGACCAAAGTAACCGTCCAAATAAACTATAAAAGGTAAACTTTGTAGCCAAGCGAAGTAAGTTCACTTTGATACCCAAATACTCTCTTTTTCAGAAGCTAAACTCTCTTGATCCTTTACTGACATGATCGTAAGAGTGTTTCTGAGCGGGCAACCGGTCTTTGTTTTGTAGGAACTCTCATTTGGACCAAAGCGTATCAAAGGTCGACTTGGAGGATTTGTGATCCGCCCAAAGACTCGAAACCGACTGCATCATCGATCAGGAACAAAAAGAAATAATACAGTTGTGTAGAACTTTTTGTGACGCCAAGGATTATGATAGTTATAATCAGTGTATGATCACCTATCCATATGATCTAGAGTACTTTTATCAAGCACGGCGACTGGGTATACTATTTTTAGTGGATCAGAAGCACTAGTATTTACATCTATTATTATTTTGTATTAGAATATTCTTATAAATGAAAATTGAATTATTTTTTGTTTACATATCTTCTGTTGTAGTTGAAATGACTTCAAATACTAGTACTCGAAAACTCTCCGATCCACATTAGAGAAAAGCAAACTAAATGGCACTAACTTCCTAGATTGGGCTAGAAACTTGAGAATAGTTCTCAAATCTAAGAGGACCGAATACATGCTAACACGTAAGCTTCCTCCGTAACTCCGGCATAGATGTCTAGGGTTGGGCTTCCTATGAAAAACAAAAGGATGACGCCATCGACGCATAATGCTTACCTGCCAGGCCCTCATTGATCAGAAGCTAAGCAACGGACAACTAGTGAGTCCCATGTCATTAAGAGACGATAGGCTGGGCTTGAAAGACCTAACTCACTTGGCTCGCCTATCTCGGTGAGCCGGGAACAGACATCATCCTCGAAGTCGCTTGCCCAACTCGCTCTCAAAGAACTTCGTGTTGAACTTGAACATGCACCAGCTTCCATAAGTCGCATCTAACCCGTACGGTATGTGTGTCAGTTCTTTATATGCATCTACGAGTTCTAAACTAATCGGATGCAAATCTCAGATACTACGGATTACAAAAATAATAAATAACGAATTACAAGAGTGTACCTTTCTTTTGGAATATTTTAATGGCAGCGGAAAACGAGCTCATATACCCAAAATAGAGTATCTCCAAGAATAGTCCACACCAGCAAATTGTCCGAACTCCTCCGTGCGTTTTACTAGAACGATTAAAGTGAAATCGAACAAAAGAGGAAAAGAAAATATTTTTTCTTCCTAGGGGGAGGGGCGGCGAAAATGAGAGTTAAGGGAGAGGAGAGAATTTGATTTCTCAAACCAAAAATGAGTAAATGAATCCATATAAGTGATGCCCTATATATAGGGGTTGTGGAACATTCTAGAATGTAGCCTCCTTAAGGAGGTGGAACATTCTAGAAACCCTAACCTTATCTCTTCTCATCTCTCAAATTTAGGAGCATAAGAGAAGATTCTAGAACCTCCTTCATCCTTCTTGATATGCGCGCCTAGTCGACTCCCTCCATGTCTTGTAAATTCTAAATATTAATTGTCTGACAATTAATATATATTTAACTTCTAATCTTGAATGTTTAAATCGGTTGATCAATCAAAATTGTTCAACAAATATTTTATGATATCTAATATCTCTTAGTTCCAATAGTATGATCACGAATGGTGAGCAGAACCTTAAGAAGGGTAAAACTGCTCACCTTGTTCTGATGGTACAGAACAAGAATAAGTTCAAATGGAAGCAACAGTTGAAGGCTCATAAGCCAACAACTGCAACCCCAAGGTTGTCCAAGAAAGATGCCAAGAGGAATGACAAATGTCATCATTATGGGGGTAATGCGATTAATCGAAAATGAAATCAGAAGAAGTAATTGGCAAAAAGAAGAACGGGCACTTGTATCATTCTCGAGTACAGTATTTACGTTATTACTCTAGAAACTTCGTACTCTGATACTTGGGTGTTAGACAAGGGTCGTGCACTATATTTGTCGAAATGTAGCACCGCGTAATAAGAAACGGCTGGAGAAAGGGGAAGTGGACTTAAGGGTTGGAAACGGATCAAAAGTTGATGCAGCGTTCGCCGGGTCTACTAATATTTCCAATGTTTACTTTGTACCTACTTTATTTCCAATGTAAACGGATCAATATTTACTTTGTACCTTCTTTGAGCAGAAATATTATTTCCATTTCTCATTTGACTTTGGATGGTTTATCAATTTTAATAAATGCAAAATGTTGCTTTATTTCTCGAGATGGAATTATTTATGGTACAGCTTCAATTGAAATGGTTTATACGTGTTAGACACAAAAGTACAAACTTATAACGTAAATATTAAAAGGAGAAACCAAATAAGTTGAATACTATATATCTATGGCATTGCAGGCTTGGTCACATAAGACTCCGAGCAAATAGAATTCTTTAGTTAGATGAGTTTGAATCATTTGACACATAAAAGTCATGCTTGCTTGGTAAGATGACCAAGTCGCCATTCACTGGAACCAATGAAAGGGCAACATATTTGTTAGGAGTCATACATACCGATATATGTGGACCACTGAACACGCTTGCAAGAGGAGGTTTCTCATACTTTATAAGCTTCACGATGACTACATCAGATATGGTTACATATATCTGCTGAAGCATAAACATGAAGCCTTTGAAGTATTCAAAGAGTTTCAAAAGGAAGTAGAAAACAAACTCAACAAAACAATCAAGATTCTCCGATCTGATAGGGTGCAGAATACTTGAGCCATGACTTTGAATCACATCTAAGAGACTGGTGGAATATCATAGCTCACTCCTACTGCACTCAACATAACGGTGTATCTGAAAGGAGGAATCAAACAATTTTAGACATGGTTCGATCAATAATGAGCACCTCAATACTAACCGCCAATCTGTGGGGATATGCATTAGAAACTACAATGTATACACTAAAGAAAGTTCCAACAAAATTAGCTCCTTTAACCCCGCATGAGATGTGGTTTGGGAATCCTCCCAAGATAGCATACATGAGAATTTAGTGAAGTCTATGTTAAGAAAGTTAACAGAGACAAACTGGGATCCAAATCTGACAAATGTTATTTCATTGGATACCCTAAGGAAACTCTAGGATATTACTTCAATCAGAAAAACGAGAACAAAATCTTTGTTGCTCATGCTGGTGTCTTTCTTGAAAGGGAATACATAGATAAAAGACTCGGGGATAATGATCTTGAACTTGTTCAAGAACGAGAAGAAGTTGCCGTTGAGAACGCACCTAAATCTCCTCAGGAGGTGGATCCTTCTTACATAGAAGAAGCTCACTGCCTGTGGAAACCCGCAGGATCGTTCTTATTGAGAATCAACAACCCCTGAGAAGATCCGATAGAACTCGTCAAGAACCCAATAGATGGCATCGGGAAGCTTTCTTAGTCGAAAGTGACGAGCCTTCTTCATATGAAGAAGCAATGAAAGAAAAGGACGCCGCGAACGGCTTTAGGTACGAACCGAGATCGACCAATATACAATAACGAGGTATGGACATTGATAGACTTACCCGAAGGTGCAAGACCCATCGAAAGGGGTAAATGAGTATTTGAACGAAATCGGAGGGTGATGGAAACATCCACATGTTTATAAGGCTGTATTAGTAGCCAAATGTTTCAAACAGACCAAGGAACTTAATTATGATAAAACGCTTCTCATTAGTCATGGAAGTTTAAATCCATCCGGATTCTCTTAGCCATTGGTGCATATTACGATTACGAAATATGGCAGATGGATGTAAAAACGGTATTCCTGAATGAGAATCTTGAAGAGAACGTGTACATGACACAACCTCTCGGGTTTACATCTCCAAAAGGACCTAAGAAGGTATGCAAGCTACACAGATCCATCTATGTACTAAAGAAAGCATCCAAGAGTTGGAAGCTTCGTTATTTCTTGAAGCTCGATCTCTCCCCCGGATAAACCATATAGCCAAGAGAAACCATGAATCAGAATAGAAGAGCTCAATGAAGCACTCAAAGGTTTTGGATTTGCTAGAAACGCAGAAGATTCTTGTGTATACAAGAAGGTTAGTGGGAGCCATATCAGACTTGCGGATTCTCAGATGTAGATGACATATTGATCATTGGAAATGACATACATATGCTCAAGCCAGTCAAAGTATGGCTATGTAAATGCTTTTTAATTAAGGACCTAGGAGAAGCCCAATACATTCTTGGAATCAAGATACATAGGAATCCTTCAAAGAAGCTCATTGGACTGAGCGAGGACACTTATATTGATAAGTTTCTACATAGATTCCATATGGGGAACTCAAAGAAGGGTAATCTTCCCATGAGAGACATGGAATGTCTCATCAAATATTCTGAACAATTCCACTGTGTCGAGATAAAGAACATGAGTAAGGTTCCTTATACCGCCATAGGATTCATCATCATATATGCCATGTTATGCACACCTAATTTATATTCTTTACGCTGAAAGTGTAATGATTCATACCAATGATGTCCAGGTGATGCACATTGGACAACAGTAGAAGATATCCTTAAGCACCAAGAATAACTAACGATGTATGTCTTCTCAGACGAGGGGATAATGAGTTGTTAGTAGAAGGGATACACCGATGCCGCCTAAACCAAATGTAAGTGATTCTAGATCATAGTTCGTTACGTATTCTCGCCTCGAACGCGGAGCAATGCTCCCGTGTAGTAGCAAACAAGGAATCGCGGGTTGACTCGACAACAAAGTTGAGTACATTGCAAAGATCGAAGTCGCAAAGGAAGATTGGCCGGATCAAAAAGTTTATAAGTGAACTCGGGAGTAAGACTTGAATATCGAGAATCCAGCAGCAAATTGCTTATGCGACAACACTGTGCAATTAAGTCAAGCTATGAAAACCAAGAGCACATCACCGATCCAAGCATGTACTCAGGAAATACCATCTCATTCGGGACATAGTTGAAAGAAGAGATGTGAACGTATATAAAGTAAACACATACGATAATTTAGCAAACCCCTTAACTAAGCCACTAACACAAGTCAAACATGACAAGCACATGCACAATTCTGGGATGAGGAGTATACAGTGGCAATAGTTTTAGCGGAGCTCATTTTCATTGTAAGTGTTTTAATTATCAAGACAATGTTTGAATTTCAAGCTTCTAAATTCAATTAATATATTCACCTTGTTTATATATTTGTATATATTTATATATTTGCATATACATAAATACTTCGTTGTCCAAGCAATGATACTTTGATTCCACTAGCAATCTAAGATTATCTAGAGAGGTCTTCAGATATGTGATCTGAACAAGAAATCCTCTATTAATCCTAGAGAACCATGAGATCGGGTCGCCCTCTGCCAAAGGTTCACTAATTGAAATCGAACACTAAACAACCAGCCAAGTGATTGGTTGTCCGGATCACATTTCTTGGATCAAACAGAGTGTACTCTAATCAATCAGCACGGGTATGCATGTCGAAGTAGTTTCGAAAAGTGTGACCGACATGACGGAAAGTGAGAAACTTTAAAGATAACATATCAATGTCCAAGCGAGATTCTCGATGTAACTTATAGTTAAATGAAGATTTTCCGACTGCTGCGGCGTGTGATTTTATTTTATAAGAGTATTGTACTTTGACTATAAAAGATTTCTGTAAAAGTTTGTTTTATTTTAGAAACGTTTTCTATAAAAGAAAGACTATAACGACATTGTGTTGGGTATACTACAAATGTAAGGATGGAAAGACCTATACATCATATGGGATTCGCATAAATCGATACGTTTGGGTAGTTTTCCTCATATCTTGGTGAATTAAGGACGATTGTGATGACTCCTCTTCAAATTTTGGTGCCGGATATTGCGATTAATTCATGAAACCAAGAAAACTTATGGTGTGCGAGAGTTTAAGAAATAATCTTACCATAGCTCGACTTTTTGGAAAAACTAAAGGCGAATGAATGTTGATACAAGAAATTGTCAAAGGGCAAGCGAAAGTGTCGAAATATGAGATATTTGAGATGATGCCCGTTGAATAATCTGACAGGCCAAACCGGCTAACTTATTTAAGTTTAATTTCAAATATACGTCGATTGTATAAAAATGTTCAGATTAGGATACTCGATGACATCGGGGGATTACATGGCATACTAGGGTCCGCCTTACAATCAATATATTTATTAATGTATGACCTTTGTTAGTCAAGTTTCAAGAGGTCACACATATACAACAAAATCAAGTTATAATTCAATTATAACTTCCGGTGTTTAAAATGAAACAATATGGAAATGTTTCAAAGATCTCCACTTGTAATCTTACCCATGTCGGGCGGCTGGGGAGAGTAAGGAGACTTTCCACATCACTTAGTGAGCCTAAAATTTAGGACTTCAAACCCCTATATAAAGACCACCACTTGGATGAAGAGAATTGCTCATTCACTTTTGGTATTCACTTGTTCTTTGAGAAATAGTAAAAGGCAAAAGGTCTCTCCCCCCTTCATTTAGTCCAAAGAGGGGCAGGAGGGGAAGCAATCCATTTGATTTTTCTACCCAACCTCACTTAATATTTTAAAGGAGTTCTAGTAAAACCCTCGAGGGGGCTTGTTCGCTCGTTGGTGCGGACAACTCTTGGAGGCATTCTGCGTTGGATGCTTGAGGGATCTCCATCATATTATTCCGCTACTGCTTTGATTCCCGAAGAACGGTACATACTTATGTCTCTTTAATTATTGTCTATACAACTAGTAGTGATCATGAGATTTGTATCCATAATATTAATAGAATATTATTTATACGATAGCATCTTCAACAAGTTCTGCCCTCCATAGTAGGAAATTGCCACCTAGTTTTAGTTCGAGCGTTCACGATGCACTAGTTGCTAACACTAGTCATATTTGTGATACATCGAAAAAGAAAGCCTTTCAAAGAAAGCCGAGGACGGCCCGAGGGTGATCGACGTGGTATGTCCCAAGAGGAGGCAAAATAATCTAAAAAAGGTCTCGAGTGGTAATATCATTATTGCCAACAGGGTTTGCATCTCGGGGATGTGCCTTAGTTGGCCGATGCTCATACATTCTACAATCGGCGTATGGATTCAATTTCGTTATGTTCTATCATATGTGTCTTAGGAGGGAGTGGTTTTCAAAGCATAAACAGTTGGACGGTGGCATCGTTTCGATGGCAAATGGGTCTCGTAAAAGTGTGGCGTTGGGATTACTTAGCCAGATAGGACAATAATACGGTAGATTTGCACATTGAATAGCGTTAGATATGTGTCTCACATATCTACAAATTCTATATTCTCGACTCTATTGTGGTCAAGAAGGGGTTCAATTTCTTAGAGAAGGTGGGGAGTTGGATAGCCTATAGGGGTTTTCTGAATGTGATTCTCGAAGCGCGTGAAACATGGAACTTTGTATGTTTTATAAGGTAGGACATTTTCCTCAAGTAGATTGTCACAAGTGTTGGAAAACAGGGTGGAGCGATCCGTCAGGAGTCAAGAAAAGTCGTAGAGGCACTTCAATCACTTTAGTGGAAAAATATTCCAAAGGGTTTCATGGGTTTTGCTGAACATCATTGTGGTAGCTCAATGATGTTCGAGAACTAGCCCGTACCTTCGGCAGGTACGACAACGGGGAGGAGTTAGCCCATGCTTTCCTAGTTGTAGAGGAACTCGGGTTCTCTCATAGTCATCTATTGGCCGGTGGTATCGGAGACTATTCAATGGCATACAAATTGGAGAGTAGATTGGCCATTTCGTGGGTCTGATGGTCAAAGAAAGAGACTACTCAATACAACGTCTGGGAAAGAGAGGTACATGACTCAGATTTCATGCTAGTAGATAGAAGTAACCAAGCACGCTGTATTTAATTAAGTCTCCGCTTTTGTTTCGTTCTTTCACACAATGTTGTTGTTATTAGCATTGGATTATCAACATTTAGCGGAGAGGATTCTGCAGGGGTGGTCCAACGGTGTTTGGACTTGCCAACGACTGCTCTCGTAATTGCCTATCGATGATCCGTCCGGCTTCAGCGCGGACCGGATCACAAATCTTCCAAGTTGAACTTTGAAATGTCTGGTCCAAATGAGAGTTCTACAAAACAAGGACCGGTTGTCCGCCGAAATACTCCACGATCAAGTTATTAAGGATCGAAGTATTTAGTTTCGAAGAGAGAATTTGGGGTATCAAAGTGAACTTACTTGATTTTTCCTCAAGGTTTACCTTTATAGTTTATTTGAATCGGGCATCTTTAGTCGAGCTCGATGGATCCTTCATCGCTGACACGATTTTGCAAACATTAAGAAGCCGATCACCTGCGATCTTAATTGCCCCCTTTATTTAGCCGAATCAAGCCAAAGCACTCAACGACTCTTCTTTGTCGATCGAGCTGTGACTACTTCTTGACCAACTTATCTCGGTGCTCTCTCGCTGCTCAATTCCACTCAGGTGGTCCAAGTCCATTTATTCGCCACTTGTTCCCCGATCCATTTCGAGGCCCACCCAGTTGGACCGATCCTAGATCAATTTATGGGATTATCACCCAATGACAGGGCAAGATGTAAGGTCAAGGTGCAACTAAACATTGTCTATCTCTTCTGGGTGTTCATCTGGACACATTTATAACATATGAGTACTTTCAAGTACATCTGTTTCATTATCTATGCACGTATGGTATTTTGGATACATCTAGTGCACTTCTGGGAGGTTTTGATTTTATGTTATCTGTCAAGGATTCAAGTCAAGGTGGAGATTTGTTAGAAAATGTGCCTTGAATCAAATAAGAGTATGTGATATGTTTTTGTTGTGTCCGTCAGACACGGGGTCGGGGGTATGTCCCGATCTTTAACGATTTCGAGTCTAGAGAGAGTTCGGGACTTGTTACGGTGATGCCAACTAGGGATGACCATATTGGGAAAAACCGAATCACATCGATTTGAACCGATTCGGTTCGATTTTTTTTTAAACCGAAACCGATGAGGTTTGAATAATTTCAAAATAGAAACTTTTTTGCGGTTTTACCCTAAACCAAATCGCAACGAATCGAATCGCACCGATCATTTATATTGAATAAATTATTAAATTTGTTATATATTTCAAATAAATATTTAATTATTCATAATATATTGGTATTTACAGTGAATTGTAATTTACATTAGGCCTAGGTAATTAATTTAATGAAATCATATTAGTGTGGTCAATTTAAATGAAATGGAATAATAAGTCAATAAGATAGAACAAAAAATAATAAATCAATGATTCTGTTAGCGCATCTACACCAAAAATTTTGAAATCACATTTTTCTCTCACCAAATAAGTAAAATTAAATTATCTTTTTAATTTGAGGTATTTAATTCTTAGTAAAATTATCAATAGTGTACAAATAATCCGTAATTATTGATTGTTTGCATATCTATAAATTTTGAATTACATAATCTGAAGTTAATTTTAGATTTCACAATCTTGAAACCGATTTACACCGAATCGCACCGAAAACCGATTTGCACCGCACCGAAAAACCGATTGAGCCTAACCGAGAAAAATCGAAATATGCGGTTTCTTGCGAAAACCTCACCGAATCGCACCGATGGCCATCCTAATGCCAACTGCCGACCAGGTCCCGACACGGGTGATTTTGAGGCAGTTTTGAAGTATTTCTTAGGCGGCTTTGGGCATATAAATACCCCTCAACATGGTTTTGAATAATTAATCCTAAAAGCTAATTGTGTATAGTATTAAATAGAGGTTAGGTTCTTGAATAGATTAGGTATTATTATTCTATTCTTATGAATAGTATAGGCTGAGTTATATTCGTCTGTTTTATCTATTCTTCTAAAGAGTAGTTATCTACGCAAGTCTGTTGGTATAGTCTAGGTTATTCTATACTTCTGAGAGCATAGTTTGTTTATTTGAGAGCTAGTTTTAGCTCAAGTTTGTAATTTGTTCCTTCATTATACCGAATCCGTTATGTGGCGCCAATTCGTGATTAGTCCCAACACATCGTTGTGATACCTAATGCTAAAATATCTGCCTCTTTTATTTTTATGATTTTACTTAATTCCTTGTATTAAAATTCGCAATCCAGATGTTATAAAGAAATTGGCTCCGCCCTCGTTACAACATATAGGAATGGAGGTCTAAAAATCTCCCAAGAAATATACTCCTATGCTTGGCGAGATGCCGTTGCGGCAACCAATCGTCTGGGTCATTGTCTCGTTGAAGCTTGAACGAACCCTGCATGGGCATAGCAAAAACCAAAAAGCCTATGTTGGTCAAACCTAAAATGCTTCATCAGTTGGCAAGTTGAAAGGTCATTTTTGGTCATTGGATCAGTGAGCATAATTAGATTAAAATGTAACAACTGAAAAATACAAGTGGCCTCCGATGGCCGATGGTCGAGTTGGTAGTGAAAGAACTAGTTGCTTGGTAACTTTTATGTGTCACATGATAAGTTGCAAGTTTCAATTAGTTCTACATTAGTATGAGTGTGGTTGGAGATAATCGATTAATAATCGCTTCCAAATTAAGTATATGCCATTTTTTTTACAAAAGTATATATATGCCAATTTTAAAAAATACATTGTTATATACAATCCACCTTAATCACATAATTCACTCTCAGAGTTCTGTTTACGGACATTTTAGTTTAAAAAAGCTGCCAACGCAGACATTAATACCCTCAAGGTCCCTCGCTTTTAGAATACCACGAGTAGCTTAATCTGACGCGCCTCGCTTGGATATGGGGGACTAGAGCTTTCATTAACCATTTCAATATAAGATTTACTTACGAAAAGTCAAATCCACACTGCATGAAGAGGTGAGACTGTTATTAGTTGAAATATCTTTAGGAGGTATTACTTAATTATTTTAGAAGTGATATGATGTATCTCATACCTTTACTATGCTTGGTTGGTACTAGCAGTCCACCATCCAAATTTTAGGAATTAATAGTATATAAATCGGTACTAATTAATTGCCGATGGTCTTATAAAATATAAAATGATTTAGATAAGTCTATAAAATGTTTAAATATTGCGATTGGTTCGGTTTTTAGTAGGCGAGGATCTAGGCTAGCTCACAACATGACTACGATATAATGTGGAGTATGATGAAAGACGGCTTTTCCTTCTGATCCATGACACTAATAAATATTCCCTCACCTCTAAAAAGATGGTACATGTTGAACATACTCGTTTTTTTTTTTTTTTTCTAAATAATTCGAACTTTCAGGTTTGTAATGCGAGTCCAGCATTTGGTTAATCGCTCAGTTACTCTGTTAGTTAAACAGTGACCGACATTTGTTTATTTTGTAATTCGAATCGATTACAACTGCTATCCCAAATCGAAACACGCTGTTTGATCGTGAATTCATCCAGAACCCGGTTTTGTTTTGATTTTGCTACAAAGAGTTCTTTTCAATTTTATTCATTTCTATTATAAATCAATTCGATTTTATTTCTCGCATCAATTCGGCCCAAGTATTCTGATTTAATTTCGCTTTATTTCGAAACGATTTGAATCTATTTCAAATCAATTCAAAACAATTTTCTAGTACGTCCGCTTACCCGAGGTTTTACGATTCGGATGATTAAATACCACAAGTTTTTCACACCACCATTAACAAATTTGAAACTCGCTTTTGAAATGACATTTTCTAATAGATTCGGGTCAATTATTTGTCGAAATCTAGTTTAAATCAGCTCCTTAACGACCTTAGTTGTAAAGATTCAAATCCAATAATGCCTTCTTAAATATATGTGAGTGTGTCAATTAAGATTTTAAAATTTATTAATTCAACCATTAAAAAACCAACTAGACTATCTTCTAGTTATAGAGGTGATGGTTGATAGAATAACAAAGATGCCCTTGACTAAGTTATGTTATATTATAAGTGAACATTTTAATTTGTAAGTAAATGCATGTCTTATAACTTGTGTTATTATTTAGACATGTTCACCAAATCATGCCAATAGTTTGATTTTTTGTCAGTTTGGTCTAAATAATTATCATCAAATTGTGATTTAATTTCAGTTAGTGACAATATTGCATATTTAATTTTTAATAGTGTTCATGATATTACAATTTGGTCCAGAAATGATTGAAATCGTAAATTATTTTTATCTAAATGTGCCATTTGATTTACATGTAAAACATTTAACATTTCCTCCATTTGATTTGGCTCCAAATTATAAAACAACTGAAACCAACATGATAAAACTATTGATGAGGAACATTATGATATTAAAGTGAAACTTGACGTCAAAAGAAATAATATTATAACTCCAATGCCCTAGAGTCTATGAAAAAAAAGTAAATGTGTAGTAATAATACTAATTGACTTTGGCCGGTGACATTATTTATTGGTTTATAAAATATGTACAGATTGACGTTGACATGCAACAAAAGAAAATTTAGTAGAAAAACAGACAATATAAACTTATCATATATTTCCTTTGTCTCTAATAATTAATTGATTATGTAGAATTTTTTTTATTCCTCTTTATTTGAACATTTACTTTTTCAATACAAGATTTTACATTGAATTTTTAAAGTTTTTTAACATTTTCTATAATGGGGAAGGAGGGAGAATATATATAGCAAACATTTTCTTGCAGCCTTCCTATAATGGAGGGAAAAAAACAGACTTTTAAACTCAGTGATCCACTAACTAATAGAAATATTATAATATTAGGATTTTGCCAGATGATACTAATAAAGATTAGGGTGCCTCCAGACCAAGCTCCAAGGTCATGTGAACCCAACTACTAGTGAAGCATATACTATCATTCTTGATAGTGATGCTTTTATTATCATTCATCATTGGTAGCTGCAATATTGATGATGATATTTGTGTGTCATATTAAAGCTGTTGAATAATGGTGCACTTCCAACCACCAGCCCATTTTCTTCTTCTTGGTGAAATCTTTCAACCTGCAAATTTCAGTTTTTCTTGCACCATTAAGAACATGTGTCAAATTTTAACGAAGCTAAGGCGGAAAATTGTTAAACTAGTCAACTAGAGTCGTCAAAAAAAATGCTAATATAATTCTCTAACATAAATGTGTGCAAAGACGACCTTAATGTCATCAATGCAATTCATTAATATAATGCGGATTGATGAAATGCAATTTATACGTTGATACGCTTTAACGTAGGCGCCCGCATCTACCTCCATCAATGTCACCACGCGGGGAGATTATCCAGATGTGCTCGACAAGTGCCCGTATTACTCCATACACAACGCCCAAAGATATCCTGTGTAACCTCAAGAACACCGAGACACGACTGATTCAAGAATTACTGGGTCACGCCATGATCTAACCACGCCCGATGCCAGGACGCACCGCAAAGGGCGACCCGATCTCCGCCGAGATGTGACAATGAAATGCAATTTATACTATTATGTTATCATAAGTTTATCTGTTTAAAAAGATCACACTTTAATCCTTTTTGGATTTTATTAATATTTTGATGATATATTTTTTGTTTTGTATTTTATAATATTTTTATTGATATTTTTCATAAAACATTATAAAACACAAACAAAAAATATATAATCACAAAGCTCAACTATTAAAAAGTTTCAAAAAAGAAAATAAACAATCTTTTAAGAACGGGGAAGTATATTATTATCAAAATAAATAATTTACCCCAAAGACGTGAGACACTTGATTTCGGGTACATGGGCATATTTGCACACTGTAGAAAATACTGAAGGGGGCAAATTGTTCATTTTGCTAATGTGCATTATTTTGTCCTTTTACGATAACACCGGAAATTAATTGCACTTTACTCCATTGTTGTTATCTTTTATTTTTGTAGTAGATATAAAACAATTATCCAACCAATTAAACCTCATGTATGTGAATACGATTAATTAAGTTAGCATTAACAAGAATAATGCAAAGAAGAATATAATAATTTTTCAACCAAACACCTTAAATATATGAACACAAATTAGCATTAGTAACATAGGTGATTTCCAATATATCTCTATATTCTCCAATTTCATCATTGATCATATTAAAAAAAAATACTCTCTTACTTCTTTCTATAAGATGGTCTACTTTTAACACTTTTTATTATTTTTCATAATTTGTCTCATTTGATCAACATTCATATATATTTTAGCAAACAAGTCAAATTTAACTCATAGTATTAATTATATTCGCTCTTAAATTTTTTTTAAAAATAAAAAACAAGACAATCTTTAGCTGGATGATTTTATGGGAATGAGGGATGGGAATGAGGGAGTAAAAATATATACTACTCCCTCCATTTTTTTTAGTTGTCATTTTAGACATTTACACATAGATTGAGGAAATAAAAAATTAGTCAAAAATTACATTGGAAATGTAAAATGACAAGCAATTTAAACAATATCATTGGTTGGTTGTTGATTTAAAGAGAAAAGGTAATCAAAAAATACATTGAAAACGAAAAATGCTACTCGTATTTATTAGTCTAAAACGACAACTATTTTCAAATAATTTTTTTTTGCTAAAACGACAACTAAAAAAATCGAAGGAATATTGTTTTTCTTCGAATTACTAATTAATATTGTTAAAGAGATTAATTTGAGTGATTACCTTAATAGTTTTGTTGAAATTTCTTTGATTCCTCTTTGCTTTGTACCTATCAATCCTTTCTTTCCTCTCTTCAGAACTGTATTTTCCCACTTTCATATTTACCGATTCTTCTATAAGTGACCTCTCTGTTGATAATGGACTTGATGACATGACATTTCCTGTTTGTGTTGTTTTCATCTTCTAATTTCGAATTAAAAAAAGGTTAGTAACCATAGACCCAACATAAATAAAGAAAAATAATATATATAATATATATATATATAAATATTTACATCATCACCATGTCTCCATGGATAATAAAGTACTACATACTGGGACCCCAAAAAAATATGTACCACATACTTCTAGTAGAGAGAACTACTTACATACAAATCTCCAGTGCTCCAAACTCTTCTCATCTGATTAGTAGAAAAATGATCATTTTTAGGAGAACTAACAACTTGGTTTTGGAAATTGTTAGATTCCATGAGGCTATCAAAGCGAGGTTGAAACAAGCAATTTGGTTTGTTATCAAAAGAGTTACTACTATAACTCCTTTGCATGAATTTGGCTGCATTGTCAGTTGTACCTAAACCCAAATCAGGTACAATCAATGAGTTGTATCCATAACAAGTTGTGTCAAAAGAAACATGAGATTCCTCTGTTTTCATGTCCAATGGAGAAAGTTCACAACACCCAGAATCATCCAAACTTGGACAACCATTTTGAAACAAGCTTGAAGTTTGATAAAGTGAGAGATTTTCAAGCTGGTGGCTTGGTGGTGAAGATGATAGAATAATAGAAGCAATTTGGTCAAAAGAACAAGAATCATCAACTTGGGTAAGTTCACAATCTTGGACTAAGATGTTTGGTATGCTTTGGAGATTATCATGGTGAAAATCAATGGAAGAATCATTTAATGCGAAGAATGGATCAGAAAAGAAAGAATTATCAAACATGATGAGCTCAGAAGACATTGGAAACAAGATTAATTATTTTTCTCAAAATTGTAGTCAAGTTCTTGAAATATGATCAAATAAATTCAAATAGTGTTGAACAAAAGTTGTAATAATGGACCAGAAAGGGAAATTGCAATTGAAGACAGTTATGACTTATGAGTTTTGTATTATTGTCTGAGGATTTCTGTTCTAATACAGAAGTAAATGACAAGAAAGTAATTTTTTTATAAAACACACTAAAATAAAACAGGGGATTTTCTGTTTGGAAATGTTTAAGACGACAAAAACAAGAGGAGGTGAGAAGGAAGTGGCCTATAAAAAGGGCATGGACATTGCTGTTTGATCCCTTAAATTTTATTTTATTGCAGAACTTTCCATCATTTTGTGTAGATTGGTATTTGACTCTTCGGAATTGGGGATTCAGTGGAATTAATAAATCATGTCACCACTTTGACCATGTTCTTTATTGTTTTGTTTTTCCTCTTGGGTTGAAGTCACTTTTTGACCCTTTGTCATTTGTGGAGTAATTGGTAAGTTGATAACTTTTAAAGTAAGCGACAACAATGGCACACAAAAATTCTCAAAATCAATCACTCCTTTCATCCTTAAAAAATTTATAACTTTTTTTTTTTCAATAATTAAAGTTGACAAATTTTCATATTTTCATGGACTCATATACCTTTAATTTAAAATGACATTTTAAATGCTAATAGCAAAGTAGAATAAAAATATAATATTTTAATATATTTTCATATCATATTATACAATATATTAAAAACTATTTGATATCAAAGATAAAATTTTTAAAACATCAATATTAGAAATTTGACTATCTTTTAGATGGAGGGAGTAATTTGCCAAGGGTGAAACTTGGAAGGGATCTCTTTTGCGGAACTAAATTTGAGGGTGTCCATGGCTAAATTCATGATCCTCTACTATATTTTCGTGAACACTTTCTGTTATATTTTTATATAATGATCAATTTTCCAATTTTTTAAACATCCAATCTTAATTAATTATCTTTGTAACATTATTTCCTATTAACTCCAATTCAAAATATTTTGCAATTTTGAATTTAAAGACAAAATTTTATATTTTTCAACGTTTAATGGTCAAAATTATTAATAGTCAAATACATGTTACGAAAAACATAAATGACAATTGTTTTGAATTAGATATAATATTATACACCGATATACATATGATTTGATAGGGGAGCAGTGCTCGAAAGATTCAAAGAACGGTCATTATAACATAGAGTGTCGCATAAAAGTATTACAAAGGATCCGGAGCCATAATTATGATAACGTTAAGCTTTAAATTTTGTTTTGTTGTACTCTTAATTGAAATTCACAATTATTTCCAAAATAAATTTCTACAAATTACTAATAACAAACATACTTCAATATATTGAAAGAAACGTATTCGCTCACAATTTTTAAAATACAACTAAATACAATATTTTGTAATGTGTTATTTTAAACAAGGTTGTATTATTAAATTAATCAAGGCATTTAAGAATCGAAGACCAGCAAACATGGAATAACTAATTTTTCTCTACTTTTTTGTTGCGAAAAAACTCATTTTCATATGTTCAAAGGTGAGTTATTTCTTAGGTGCTAGGTGATTACAAAAAAATATAATCATACTGTTTATTTAGATCCTAACTATTAAATTGCATATTTTATGTAAATTTTTCATGTTTATAAAATTTGGTTAGTAATGTATATTAACAATATTGAAATATCATAGTTTATCAATAATAATATTCATTAATAATATTTGAATACCATAATTTATTAATAATGGTATGCACCAATAACAAACACTGTGATTACAAAATTCATTCCACGATGTATACGCTTTGGATCATACAAAAACTTCATTTGCATTGGTCACACTTTTATGTGTTACATACTTACATCTCTTGATTTTAACCAAGTTTGCTACCAATATACTCAACTAACCTCAACCAATTCTCAATGTGTTTGTACAAAAAATTTCTCTCCAAAAATTGTTCCATCAACTAACATTTCATCTGACATGTTTATTTGATATTCCATCCGTTTCAAAATATATAATTATTTAGAAATTTTTTTATTTTTCATAATAGTTGATTGTTTATAAGTTTAATATACATTTTTACAATTCCAATATAGCTTTTTACATTTCCAAACTAGCTTTTTACAATCCTAATAATGTAGCTTTTCACAATCCCTTAATAAAGCACTTTTCATATAAAGAATCATTTATTTTGAAACGGATGGGTATAATGTTGCAATAACATATTTGAACTCGCCAGACAATACAAACAAGATGCCATCCGATGTGTTAGTGGATCAAACGATAAATATAGATGAATATCATCTCGTAACTCGAAGCCTATAACTAGTATTAGATTACATCTCACAGTCGGTGGCTCGATATGTAATGACATCCCCGATCAATTTTATGAAAGAAATTGTAACGCGACCTTGCTTGCAAAGATTAAATTGCTTTTGAGGTTAGAATAAATTAAAGTCACAGGCAGCAGGAATTCTGCGGAAATCGATGGATGACTCGATTTGAAAAGCTGGCATGTCATGAAATAGCTTCGATAGATTAAAATATGTAAAGGAAAACGAGTTTTAAAATAATCAGTAAGTGGTATTTCACAACAGCAATATGACCATATATGCAATGTCAAAGTACTAAAATGACAACCACATCACATTTTGAAATCTAAAAATACAACAATATACATTTCCAAACTACAACCAAAACAACAAAAAGAAATTTGTGAGGATACGGCCTTCGTCTACTAACAAGCGCTCAAACCGATCACTTGAAGCGAATCGAAGCGATGCGCGCATCAACGGCACAATAAAATACATGTAGCGAATAGGGTGTAAACTGCGAGGTTTACAGTAGTACTTATCTCAGAGTGGAAATTAACCGCGCCCGCTCGTAGCGTAACATAATAATCATTAATTAAGCAAAAACATAGATAGATTTTTTTTCAGAATACTACACGATCTAAGGCCATTATAAATTGAGAATATCATTGCTTGAGTTACCGTAATCATCTTGGCGTCGTAGAGTATCTTATCTAGATATTCTGATTATCGTAGAGATTTATAGGCGTCAATTAACGTCATGATGCACTATAGAACAGCCTGACCATAATCGTGCATCCCGAAGAACAATGGCAAAGAATAGGCCCATATTTCCTAAACTGACCTTGGTACTACTTTCGATCCCACATGACTAAACAACTCAGTCATTTCAACTGTCTCGTCAGCTGACAATGATCGACTCGACATCTCGATTAACTCACGACAACTCGATCAATTTCGACATCTCGATATTTCGACATGAACCGCGTTTCTATAACTAGGCGTGCAGCAATCAACCTCGGCCTGCTTTGGGGAGAAACTTATGCTTTTCGATGACATAAGCGAAGCATCGCACTTGTAACGAGGCAAATATCAGCTCATGCAATCTGAGCCACTACTGGCCTTCATCCCAAGTAGAAGGCAGCATTAAACACAGTAATACAACTCGTCATATGTCAGCTGACCCGTAAACAACTTCATTAATGTCAGTAAACCAACAAACATCCGACCCCAAAATGATCAACACGGCCTCGTAAATCAGCTGTCGTACACAAACAATCAACACGAACATATATAGATAACATGCTCGCGATTATCATCAAATTGACACGTTCATGAGAAAGTAAGTGTCCCCCACACCCGTGAGTTAAATACTACTTCATTGCTCGATATGGAGCGTCTCGCCCTAATCAATCCGGTGTCGTTTCTACGCTCCTTTAATCGCAGCATCGGTAATCTGATTACTCTGATCTTAATCCCGTTTTGATTTCCACTTAACAATTCCATTTTAGGGTTTAGGCAATGACTACTCAACTTAAGGTTTGACTTAACCACTTAACACGTTTTAGTTTTCTTTTCCAGCTTCATGATAATATTTAATTATCGGCTTATGACTACAGGTGGAAATGTTACTACGCGCGTTTAAGCGACTAATAAAATGGAATAGAAAATCCAGGACCACTGACTAATCAATGCCGACGCCACTACACTGATTCGACCTCACAAAACAATGTCTAATCGATCCAACAATCGATTCCCCAACTAATTAATCCATTTCATGACCTTTAATCAAAACTCAAAATATTAATCAACTTACATAAAATCCTACCTCAGCGTACTCTCTTCCGATCGACATGAAATCCATGAAGCATACTTCAGAAACAACTATATTAAGTCCCATTTACATCGCTAACAAAATTTAAGGTGATTTGGGAAAAAGTCAACAAAGAGTCAACTTCACTTGACATTCAACACATTTCAACCTCAAAAATCAATTATCATCACTTAACCATAATCGAGCTTAGATGAGGCATTATATACAAATTTATAACTCAAAATTCAAAATCTTAAAAATTGACAAAGTCAAACTTCCATGGCTTATAGGGAAATATCGACAAGATTCAACCTTCTTTTACCTTGATATGTAGGGATGATGAGGGAAGATGAAAACCAACTTTTTATGTCTTGAGCCCTGAAAAGGAATGGAAGGAATGGAAGAAAAAAAAAATTCAAGGGAGAGATGGTGAACTCGGCCAAGATGGGGGGAAAGAAGGGGGATGGATTTTGTGATAAGAATGAATAAGTGACAAGGTTGATGAGATATTTAGGAATGGGCTTAAGCCTTGTTTGGTAAGCGGTGTGATTTCTCCACTTTTCGTGCTTAAATCTTAATGAGAAAAGCGATTTGAGTAATGGCTATTTTCGTGTCATAAATTACTACACATATGTCATAGTCTCGATATAACGATTATATTTGAAAGTGTTGATACCGTCTTAGGGTCCACCGCTAACCTATATATATAATATAATTTAATAGCTTAGCGTATGAACATTCGAAATATTCGTTATTTGTAATACTCAATATATAGGTATTCATAATTTGTAATACTTTTCATCGCAATTTTTTTTTAAAATGTCACTTTTTAAGGTCTATCTACGAAAGTGATTGCCGAAAGATTCTAATTAGCGAGATTAACAAGCGTACCGGCGAAGGTCGATTGACAAAATAAACTTACGAGCTCGGCTTAAACTTTAAGTCAATTGGTAGTTAATTGGCTTTCTGGTACTGTGAGCCATTAAAATTACCGTTAGTCGGAAAATTAAGTGAGAATGTTCGAATTAAAATAAGTGGAAGGAAGCATTAAAGTTTGCGGCGTATTGCGTGTAATGTAAATAATTATTTAGGATTGATGCAGACTGACAAGGTGATCGAATCCGCGTGGAACTTATAAATACAGTTGGACCATGTATATATTTAAGCTCGTAGCTTAATATTGTATGCCCTTCTCACGAGATCATCAATAGTATCATTGAGAGCTTATAAACTTTACATGAATCGAGCTAATAAACTGGGGGAAAATTAGTTGTTTTCTTAACAAAATTCGACCAAACCACCGCGTGACCCAGTAACCCGCTACATTGCCCGTCGGCGCCCGCGTCGGAGGCGATTGGCGGCGAAATCCTACGCCTACTGACACATTGCGCCAAACTTGATCATACCTCTCCGTTTTATTTGAGTTCTAATGATAATTTGGAAAATATCATTAGTACTGTTGTTTTCACTGGTCATAATTATGATAATTGGTCCAAATCTCTTTGATTGTCTCCTAATTTCTCGAAGAAGTTTGGTTATTGATGGAGTGCGTGGCAAAACCAGCAAGACTCTACGGTTGCCGATTAAGCTGATGTGTTGGCGATCTTTGTTGATGGATTTCGATACTATTGATTCATCATTGAGAAAAGCGATACCATATTTTGCGGAGGCCAGTGGTGTGAGTCGAGGCGTGAGCCTTGCCCATGCGGTGTGAGCGTCCATGAGCGATGAAATCGAGGCCGATTTTATGGGCTCGGTGGCGAATACTCTTAATGGGAATGGTTTGTTCGAGTATGATTGGAGTATTTGAAAATCTTACTTGGATGTTCTAATTTGGGTAGGGGATAAGGTTAGTAAGTGTTTACTACACTTATTGGATTCTTGTCCCAGTCTTGAAATCATGCCAAGCCAATTGACTTAAGTAATAATGTTTAATATTGTGGATGTAATAAGGTTGCCATATAGAGTCTCCCCGGATGGGAAAGTTTCATCTTTGTCAAAAGTGGTAGTATTCGGTTGTCAGTAGGTTGATTTTACATGATGTCTTATATACTTGATTTACTGCCAATTTAATTTATGTGTTCAGTTGGCGAGATAAATCAGTTGTTTGGTTGATTTAATTATGGGTTATAAGTGTTGGAAGAAATAGGTTGAAAGTAATTTTAGTAGATTTGAGTAATGCAGCGGACTTTGGGATTAGAGGTTGATAGTAATGGAGCACAATTAATTGGAAAGAAGTTGAAATTTGGGTTGATGGAAATTGATTGAAAATGTTAGTAATTTGGATAAGTATTGGTGATTATGGGATTTAGTCCGGAGTAGTGAAATTAAATAAATCGTAGTTGTTATTTGAAACATAATTAGCAATCTATCGTAAGTTGTCAATTTGTAACTAAAATGGGTTGAAAAGTCGGGGAATTAGAATTAGGATCACGGGTTGAAATTATTCACGAGTAGTAATTATATTTTTGGATGTTTTACATTCAAACTTCGGGCATTAGGAGCAGTGAGGATCGATTATTTAGCAGGCACTAGTATGAATGCTTAGCCAAGGTGGGGTTTACATCACTCGGGGTTGTTACTTGTTTATGTTTGAGTGAAGTATGTTAATTGATCTTGACAAGTATATACATGTTAAATCGTTATAGTATATTTATTTGTAGGTGGTATTTATGTGTGAGTACTGTATGTTTGAGTGTAGAGTCACTTGGTATGTATATGTTTGGGTGTACTCAAGTTCGAGAATATTAATGTTATGGACGTGTCTGTGAGTATATTTTGTGAGTATAGGTTCTATATGAAATTGTTGTATTGTGTATATCATGAATGCTACATTGAGAATTATTGTGTGATGTTTGTATGGTTGGTATTATATGTGTGGTTTGTGAATTGTTTGATTTGAGGGTATTGGAGATGATGTGGGTGTTCGAAGGGTGAGCCTGCCGGGAAAATGATATGTTGTTGTTGGGTGTTCGAAGGGTGAGCCTGCCGGGAAAAGGATATGTTGTTGTTGGGTGTTCGAAGGGTGAGCACACTTTGGAAGGATGAAATGTTATATGTGATGTTATTGTGGGTTCATTTTTAGTAAGTTATTTTATTTGTTGTTGTAGTATGAGCATTCGGGTTCGCGAGAAATTTTGTTATTTTACTCGTTTAATTGTAATGATATGAGATGCAAGAGTATGACATGTGAGTTAACGTAAAATTTGAATGTTCTACTAATGTGTAATGCTTTGTTATGATGATTATTTATGTTATGATGCCTTGGATAGTTAGTATATTTCCGTATCGTATATATAAATATATCTATCTATCTTATCACTACGTATATATATCCTTTATTGTGTACCTCATTCGGATGTGGGTAAGTTACCATCCGGGTGATTCGTTTCCACTAAGCTGTCGAAACTGCCACTAAAAATTCAGTTGACGGTGCCGTTGTGAGTCGGCGGGATTAGGTGGGTGTCGTTGATTTACCTAGGTGAGGGACAAGTGGCTAGGATCCTCGGCAGTCATCTCTTTTATGATTTTGATGTACTCAGTTTTTACATTTTGTTTTGGGATGTTGAAATTGTAAACTATTTTGTGGAATATTTGGTGAAACTTGGTTTTGATGGAGTTTTATGCTTTATGTTGTATTAGGTAATGCCACGATGGTTAAACTTCGGTGAATTCTGACATTTAAATTTTCGAAACTATTTCACGGGTTATCAAATTATCGAGGTTTATGGGTTATTAAGCGGTAATTTAGGTATCGACCGTCGTATGGTGACTCGGATATACGGTTAAATGGCGACTCCGACCTCGAGGCATACGACTCGGGGGTGGTCTGACGAATCCATGGCTATTATTACTTGTGAGTTGAAATGGTTGAAGGGTCTTAACCCCGATCGTTTGGGGTCGAGTCCTATCGGGTGTTGTGTGAATTACCCGTTACGTAGTGCGTTTGGCGGAGAATCGTCGCTTTCGTGAGCGAACGAAGCACATCGAGATTGATTGTCATTTTTTACGGGATGCGGTGTTGGATGGCATGATTAAATTTGTTCGTGTCTCTATGTGAACCCGGTTAAGCGAGACATTTTACAGCGCTTAGGAAGAGCAGTTGATTTTTTACCGCCCATGAAGTTGGGCATTTTAGATCTTCATGCTCCAACTTGAGAGGTGGTATTATGTATAGTGTAAATATTTCTTGGGGCCGATCGCGGACAACGGTCATCCAGCGAACCTCGAACTTATAATCTAGTTGGACCGTGTATATATTTAACCCGTAGATTATTATTGTGTAACACTATATATTCTTGAGATCATCAATAATATGATTGAGAGCTTTTAAAGCTTTAGCGGTACGTTTTGGGGCCGGACTTGGTGGGGTTTGTGACCTGAGTATTTAGTGAGATTGCCATACATGTGGCAATAGAAGATATATTTTGGGGTCACAATAATTATATATAAGGTGTATTTTGGAGTCGAGGAATGATTATATTTAAGACTATGAGAATGATTGATGAGAACAAACACTATCTTAGATTTATCATTAATTCTATAGGCTTTTGACTTATGAGGGTTAATCATTAAGCATAAGTAGGGAGCTTAAGCGACTATTGAATGTTTGATATAGTAGTTATGAGCTAGATAGATTTGATCAATGGTTGTATTGAGATGAGAGAGTTAATTTGTCAAAGTATTTTTTTAATTGAAAATACGATTAGTTTAATGGAGCGATTTTTTTAGGATCTGATTTTTATTTTTTATTTTTATTTTTGTTCCTTATTTTGTAAATTTTTAATTTGGGAGAAGTTTCTTTTCATTTTTCTTCTAGAAAATTCTCTTATATTTTCTCTCCTTTCTTTTTTTGTTTGCATTAATTTGAAATTGCTACTTATTTTCTATCTTGGTTTTATGTTGTTTTATTGAGTTTTTTTTTGCTTTGATCCTTTGTTCTTCGGTTTTTGTTATGTTATATTGTATTTTGTTGTTGTTGGCATGTTTGAGGCAGGAACCATCTCGAAACGTATTTCGGTTATATTGATACATCTTATAACCCATGTACCATTGTTAGTGGTACATGAGACAATTACCATGTTGTAACTTATTTTGGGGTATTTTCTAACTTCTCATTACCCATATACCTTTAAAAGTGGGATGAGGCAATTACCATGTTCAAACTTATTTCGGGTTATTTCTAAACTTCTCATTACCCATGTGCTTTCATCAGTAGGATTGATTTTTTATCTTCATTTTCATCATCATTTTAAGTTATAATTTTGATGGCTCTACATACAAAACAAAGTATGAATTGTGTTGACATATATTCGATATATTATTCGAGTTCTGATAACTTGATATAAAACAAAAAAATGGGTTAATCATTGTAGAAATAGATGAAGGAGTCATCATACCCCACGAAGTAAAAACATTGGGTTAGAGCATGGTAGCGAATCACCCAAAAATATAAGGGGCATGGTTACTGAAGCCGATATCCTAACCAAAACCAAAAAACACCATAGACCTTAAAGAATTTTTATTTCAAATGGTTCATTTTGACTAAAAATGAGTTTTTTCTCCAAAAGATATTTATGGTGAGAGAATGCAAAGTTAGAACACTGAAAATCAACAATCCAATTGTACTAATTCATACTAATCCTGTCATCCTTAAATAAATAACTCAATTCCACAATAACATAAAACTAGGATAATATATGGATTCAATTTTATTTTTACCAAATAAAATATAAAAAATTGATCATAGCATGTAATTAATTCTGTATAAATCAATAATTGACCCTTATATGATAATGGATGTGTATAAAATGAATAAAAGATTAAAATTACTAACCTTCTGTCTCAACTTTTTAGCTAGGTGTTTATGGTAGTTGGAGTTTTGGAGATTTCTTGAATTGAATTTCAATGGGGAATGAGAATTGTAATGATGGTGTAGAGGCAGTTTCTATTTGATAGGGATTAAGGGAGAATGACAAGCTTCTTTGGGAGATTGGGATTGTGGCAATTAATGGGAAGAGAGATTTTAGGAGAGAGAATAATGGGATTGGATTACCATATCAATCAATTTATTGTGAAAATGACAAAAATATCCAATTTAAGAAGGTAAGTTTAAAAAAACCTTAAGATCATAAAATATTGGGATACATCGATGTATGTTGATGAAGTGTTTCTATAGTGAACATCCATTTAACTGAACTTTGATGTATACATTCTTATTTTCCTCAATAAACTATAGATTTTCTGCATTCTACATGTTGGCTGTTGCATTAATAAACCAACATAACCTGAATATCAATTCATGATGTTTCAGAGGCAGAAGACAATCTCTTTATGTTTGGTTACTTCAGCTACTTGCCTACTTCTTCACCTAGCTTGTTGGGATTCATATCAGATAAGCTAAGCTGTATAAATGACAATTAGTTGTTAGGTTAGAAATAACATTAGTGGTTAACATCACTCGAGTAATTTGTTGTGTGCTCTTCATCTATAAATACAACATGGAGCTCGACTGAAGCATCCAACCAAATTCCGTTTCTATCAAAGTAATATAACTGATTGACAAGATTAAATGGTTTCAATTTTCTTAACCTTGGGGCTTTGACGTAATTAACACTGCTTACAAACCCTCTTCCAACCATGCAAACGGCTTAGAAGTCCAAAGAAAATGAAATAATATCCCAATTAGAGTAAACATGGAAATGATTTTCCATAAGCAAACTTTCAATAGCATCAAAGCTTCACCAATTTCCTTCCAGCCAAGAAATGCTTTTTTTACTATCTCTGCATTGTCCTCCAGAAACATGTCCTCTAAAATACTACTATTGTACTTTGGTGTAGGTTCCAAACAACATTCATAAATCAGTGACATACTCAACCAAAAAACTCAACGAAATGTCTATTTTAAGTCAATCTTATGTTTCGTTTGAGAGCCTCGGAACTACAAAACAATCATCATATGTTTAAATTATTTAAGTAAACCCAATTTAAGGATTATTCATACAACTATGATCAAAATATTGCACCTGGATGAACAAACAGAACAGGTTTAAGAGCCTCGTTTTGGAAGGTAGACCACGTAACATGCTGGATCATTAGTAAAATTCGAATTTTGCGTCGAACATTCAAACCGAATCCAACTTTGATTTTTTAGATTTGTTCGAACTTCGAATCGAACTGAACCTCGAATATTTTTGCTCGAGAGTTGATAGACCGACAGATACCCACCTAGTGTATCCTATGATGTGTTTACCTATTTTCCTTTCCTTATAATAGACGTGTAGTCGTGTACTATAAACCGACGTCACATATTTTAATATCTAAAAGGGTACCATAAAATGTTGAGGAATAGTGTGAATAAAGTTGTTTGACTTATGTAACAACATCGTTGACTATTGTGGTATTGGAGCAAGAATAATCAATCTCAATCTCCTTCAAAAGCTCCTTCACTTTCATATTCATTGCAGAACCCATCAATATGTTTTAGGTTTAAGCTTTATGTCATGTCTATTACTTTCATGATGGTACATTTGGACTGGGGTGAATCTAGATAAATTTATAGTGGAATAAAAGTACACCCAAATAGTATTAAAAAGTATGAAAATAACTATTTTGTCCCTAATGAAAGTTCCTCAACATTACATTTACAAATAGACGAGCTAAAATAATAATTTCAACCTAAAATGGATATTGTTTGGAATGTGCTTATATCACTAGTGGTTAATCTAGGTGAAATTTTAAATTTGTCTGGTTTGGGTTTTATTTTTTGTGTTCACCTAGGTTGATGTAGTTTAAATGATTCCTGCCATTTTACATTCGCTTTCATTCCATTAACCCCAAATCAATTAACCCACGATTACCTACTTTAGATTAATTTTTTAATTTTTTAAGTTTACCGTCGCTAAATTCACCCAATCCAAACAATCCATAAAACTATTGCTTATTAGCGAGTGTGGACTTCTTTTTTTACAAGCTAGCTCAGTCTATCTAGGCCTTTAGGTGACTGAGTCATTAAAAACATGCGGGTATAGAGCAGTGGGCCCAATCCTTAACGGGCCGGGCTCAGGAGGACGCTATTATGATCTTGAATACTGTCGGTAGCGACCCCTTTCTAAAGGGCACGGCGGAGCTACCATTAAATACTAACGGTGGCCCGTTTAAAACTAAATGGTTCGTCAAAGCCTACTAATTTATTTTAGTCTAAAAAATAATAAGTTTGTGGAAAGATTGGAAACATGGACCTGTATATTAAAAGAGTAAGTCAATAACCATTGAACCAAGTTACTACTTGAATTTAGATATTATATTTGTCAAACTAGTTACATGCATAAATATACTTGATTTAGATATTATAATTTGTATGTTATAAGCGATAAAGTTTTGAGTCAAATAATATATTGTTAAATGAATGCTATATTACAAAGTGATAAGATTATATGTAAATTCTTTTAATTATATCATACAAGTTGTTTAACATTAAACTACTTTTATAATATAATTAAAAGATAGTTTGTTACAATATAGAATAATATATTATTTAACACTAAACATATTTAATTATTTAAATAATACGTAGTAATATATTGATGCGTTTAATGCTTTTATTCCCGTATTATTCAATATTATATAAATATATGATGCTATATTCATATTCATTAAAGAATATTCAACATTAAACAACTTTTATCATATAATTAAAAGAATTAGAATATAATCATATTACTTTATAATATTATGATGAATATTTCTCTTTTAATAATATATTATTTGACATAAAATAACTTTTATTATTTAAAGAATAATATATTAATTAATCTTATGTTGTTATTCATTTATTTTGTAATATTAAATAACTTCCATGATTTAAATAAAACCATTTCAATTATTTCTTGAAATAATTTTTAATTACAAATATTCTTTATTATTTAAAAAATAATACTAAATAACTTTATCAATTATTATACACATACTAACAAATCATCAACATGGCACAATAGTTATGCACATATACTTCTACCGGAAAACCAAGGTTCAAATCTCACTACAACAATTACCTTGAGAACCAAGGTTCAAATTTCACTACAACAATTATTTAGGTTTTGGTGCTACCATCCATATGACTATAACTCATTGGGCCAAAATGATAAACGGGCCCCTCCTATACTAAAGATACCCATTTATTATCGGGCCTGAGGAGCCTCGAACCGGACACGGGTTGAATACCCACCGAATACTTGGTGAGCGCGAACTGGGCTAAGGCCTGGGGCCTAATACCTCGGCCCCGTTCGATCCGTTAATAAACGTACAAGGGCCCGTTCTTGGGCCTGGGTCGGATTCAGACCAAGCCCACGGGCCGTCCGCCAGGCCCGGTTCGTTTAACACGTCTAAGTACACGTATAAAACCCGTACGAATCTTGTACGTATCTTTGAGTAAAAAATGTGTTTTCCGTACTTAAATCAATTGTGCTCGAAAAAAGATATTTTTTATAATGTGATAGTAAAAACGCTTAAAAAATAAGCACACAAGTTTTTTGAGTAAAAAAATTCGTTTGTCATCCTTAAATCAATTGTACTCGAAAAGATGTGGGTTTTTTCAATATCAAATGCACGTTATTCAAATTTCGACTCAACCTTGTAATTCTTCTACATGCGAAAAACAATGAATGTGTTTGAAGTTGCGCAAATAAAAAAGAGAAATGGGGTACCTCATGAAATATTAGACAAACTTGTCTATGTTCAGATGAATACAATAGAAATGGAGAAATATGGAGAATTAGAAACTCGAGATTTGGAGCCTAGAGGCCTATCTTATGAACAGGGTCTTGGACTTGTTTTTACAAGGGGGCTCAATTGAGACCCATGTTAGTAAGTACGCCTACAAAACGCGTATGAATCCCATACGTATATTTAAGTAAAAATACATTTTCCGTACTTAAAAATCAATTGTACTAGAGAAAATAATTTTTTATAATGTTACCGTAAAAAACAAGTACATACGTATTTTTGAGTAAAAAAATACGTTTTTCATCCTTAAATCAATTATACTCGAAAAGATGTGTTTTTTATTATCAAAAGCATGTTATTCAAATTTCGACTCAACCTTGTCATTCTTCTGCATGTGAAAGACAATCAATGCGTTTGAAGTTGCACAAATAAAAAAGAGAAATGGGCGATATCGTATGTAATTTATTTTGTATTATCAAAATCAATTAATGTCTAATATCGTATGTAATTTGTAACTTCTATTGTTAGAGAAAAAAATATGTGTGCAAAAGTAAATGGGTCTAAGAAATAGGGATGGAGAGAGTATTATTTTTGATCTCGTACTTTTAAAAGTAATAAGTTTTGTACTCATAAGAAACGCTTTCGTACAATTTTTTACCAATAAAATTTTACCATATTTTTCTTGTAATTTTTGTTATAACTATTCGAATTATATTTGTATATACGTACTGACATTTTTTTCCCATCCCGAATTTTTAGTTTCATTACTTGTCGATTGATAACTCTACTTAGCTTAATTACTTCAAATTTCATGCTACTTGAACTCAATTGAAATATAAAGTTCATTTATTCCGTTACTATTTAAACATGAATTCCTTCACATAAAAATTATAATGATTCATTTTACACCTGTGAAGGAGCGTGAAAGTTCGATTCGGCTCGAGAAGTTCTGTAAAAATTCGATTCGAGGTTTGGTTTGATGTAGTTCGAGCCGAGCTCCATAATCTTAAAATTTTATTTTCTTCATATTTTATGATTAAAATATGAATGTTCCATTCGAACTTTGAACTATTCCAACTGTACCTTGAACCTTAAAAAGCTTCTAACCGAATGGAATTTCACTTTTTAGATACTTTAGAACCTCAAACCGAATTGAACCTCTAATAGTTGTGTTCGAGCAGAACTGGAACATGTTCATGTTTATTAGAATTTGGCTCTTTTATAAGCTTAATTCGTTGATATGTTTTATCAAAAAGGTTTACAGATTGTTGGGTACAACTCACCTGTATGAACTATGAAGTTGGAATTGTTAGTATTTTTCAATATATATCTTTATATTAATTGAATGTATGAAAAGGGAATGATAAAGAGAAATTGAGTTTATGTTCTATGAGGAGGTGGGCAAAAGTCTTAAGCTTCTATCTAAAGAGATTTTTCAGCACCAATTGAGAACAACCTATGCATGGTAGTTTAGACAACATCACTGACTGACCATTGGAAAGAATTTGAGAGCTCTAAATTTTATGAGTTTTGCAATGGAGAAGGTATCAAACATGAATATTTTGCTCCTATTACTCCATAGTAGAATGGGATCGTTGAGAAAAAACATGACTCTTTAGGAGATGGATAAGTGTCATGTTGCATCTGAAAGCTAATTCTGTGAAGTTTTGAAATTTGAGGCAATCAGCCTTGACATGTAGCATCCATAACGGAATCACCCTAAGATGGGGTACAAATACCCATGACATATGAATAGGGGAAAAACCTAATGTGTAATATTTTCATATTTTTTAAAGTATGTGTTATATCTTGGCGGATAGACAGCGAAGAAAAAAGTTTGATATCAAGGGTGATGAAGGAATCTTTATGGGATATTCTAGAAATAGTAGAGAGTTGAAGGTTTACAACAAACATACTCAAGTGATGATGGAGTCCATAAATGTGAAAGTAATAGATGAAGACACTCCTTCAAAAGATGAAGATCAAGCAGATGTCCCTCCAACTATGATTGACAATCAGGTTGACTGGCTAAATATTAAAACAAAACTATTACTCCTTGATCGATAGCGGTGGAATTGAACTGCTACTGGCAGCGTCAAAGGATCATCCCGTTGACAATGTCATCGCTAGTGGATGAAGGCATGACCACCAAAAAGAAGGACATAGTTGACTATAGAAAGATGGTGGGTCTGCTTGGTGAAACTTGTTTCATTTCAGTAGAACGAATGTAGCTACCTTCACAGATGACCATTGGATCGTCTGATCACGGGGAAGAGCTTGTCGATTCGAGAGAGAAGAATGATGTGAGAATTGAATTGCCTCGACCCGAGGCGACTATAATGTGTCGGAAAAAATAGATATTCAAGAACAAGTACGATGAGTTTGGAGCGTCATTTAGAAACAAAGCAGTTAGTTCTTTCGAGGTATACAGTTAGAGGAATTGATTTTGAGAGACATTTGCCGTACCAAGACTTTTGCTCAACCTTTATCTTGAAGTTTAAGCTCTATCAGATGGATGTCAAGAATCCCTTTTTAAATGGCGTTGTTCGAAAAAAGTTATGTGAATAATCAAGCGGTTCGTGTCTGGCTAAATCTAGATCGTGTGTATTGACTCAAAAAGGCTCCTACATGGTAAGAAGCAAGGCACAGAGCTTGGTATGAAAAGATAATAGTCTTCCTTCTGAAGAATGGTTATATTCGAGGAGGTGTGGACAACACTTTGTTCATCATGAAGGAAAAGGATTTGATGATGGTGGCTCAAATCTATATTGATGATATAGTGTTTGGTGGTGTGTCAAACCAATTGGTAAAATAGTTCGTTCAACAGATAAAAGCTGAATTTAAGATGAGCATGGTTGGTGAACTCAAATACTTCTTGGGATTTCAGATAAACCAGATGAAGGACAACATATTTATCTCACAATCCTTGCCACACATGTGAAGGTTAGCAAGGATGAAGATGGCAAATCTGTGGATATCAGTGCTTACAAAAGTATGATTGGGAACTGTTCAACTTAGTACTGTGAGGCGTAACATAGCTTATTATGTAGGAGCTTATGCAAGATTGCAGAGCTAATCGAGGAGGAAACTGACCTAATTATGGTAAAAATAATAATTAAGTATATCCAAGGTACTTTTAATCATGATTTATTCTATACTTTTGATACTAACAACTCTCTTGTTGGATATTGTATAATTAAATATATTAGGTTTGTGTATTATTGATAAATTGAAAGTATCATATTGTTATAACACTCTTTCGAGAGCCAAGTGTTATAATAATTGGATGGTTGATGGCTCAACGGATATATTTTGGAGATTGGTAGTTACCAAGGTGATGATTGCATGCAATTATAATCAGAGGACGTGCAACTTTATTGATGAACGTGGCAAAGAATTTTCTCTCACTTGTGAAACTTCTTTCATTGACAAACAAATCACCTTTGTATGATCATCTGGCTCAACCTCTTAGCGTTCAAAATCACGCTCATGAAAAACTACGAATCTTTTCCACACAAAACAATGCGAGAACAATAAAATATGTAGTGGTTGAAATTTTAGCGGAATGAAAGTCTTAAACTTCAATTGGTATTAGAGAGGGGTAGAATGAGTTTGAAGCAGGGTGTTCTTATTAAACTGTTGGGGAGTCCCTGTTGTGAGTCACGTCTGTGAAGGAGGGTTGTTGTTGATTCTCTGGCCAATCGGGGTGATGTTGATGTAATGGTGGTTTCTTAAACCACTAGTAAGAATAGAATTACCGGGGCTAGTGTTCTTGCAACGATGTGGAGAATTGGAGAAAGGTGGCGAGAAGAGGAAGCTGACCAAGAAAGGAAAGGCAAAGGCCAAGGCGAGTGTTGTCCAGTTAGAGTTTGTTTCCAAGAAAGAAATGGGGTTGTGATTTTTTGAGACAGGCGGCCCCACTAAGTGATAAGTTTGTGGTTGATGATGCTGATGAGTCAGAAGAGGAGAATATGGTTGAGATCCTAAGGAAAAGATCCAAGGGTAAATTGAAGATAGATGACAACAGGAACATGGTCAATAACAGACGGATTGCCAAGGATTCCTCATCTCCCTCTTTGAGGAGTGGACTTGATTACGAAGAGCATGAAGCTGAAGTTCATCTGTGCCAGAAACATCCTCCCTGAGAGTTACCTGTCTGACATCACTTACAACAATCAGACATATATTGACATTCTTGTGGGTGCAGGGATGCTTGCCGTGCTAGCTAATATTGGTCCGCATTGGCCAAAGATGGTCATAACATTTGTGTGCAATATCTCTAGTGATATTGTTGATCTATGACCCAACAATCTCATGAGGTGAAGGCGAGAAGTCGATATCTTCACTTTCGATCCCCAAACGATCAATAAGAACTATGGCAGGAGAAATGAGGGGATCACTGGTGCCACCACAAAATTAGAATTCTACCATGACATGACCTGCAGAGGGACAGCTTTAGCTTGTTTTGAGTTTGAAATATGTTGTTCTTCCAATCTTGTCGTAGCTCATCTTGTGCCTACTTGAGCAACACGATGTGGTGAAGTTGTGGGAAGGTGTTTATGTACTGGGGTCAGGCCAAGAGTTAAAAAGTGGAAAAGTGATCTTTAATCTCATTGTGGATCACTCGAAGGCGGTGCCAAATTTGAAGCTTGTGAACTCTACTGGTTTAATCTGCGGCCTGGCGATAGTGACATCAAGCATGGTGAAGGCGGGAAGATGGTGTTGGAGAGGATGCTAAGTCAGTGACCATCAGTGACAAGTTGATGAAGAGGAAGCATGTTGTACATGTGGAACTAAATGTTCTTGACTTGAGGCCCGAGGCTATACACGAAGGGAAGGCTGTTGTGATGTTGATCGAGGCACATGAAAAAGAAGCGTGAAATTTAGAAGCCGAGATTCGAGTCAAGAAAGTCGGGATGTCGAGTGGCGAAGATCACAGGCTCGAAGATACGGTCCCTCCATGCATCCAGTGGCTACCCATTTACCTCGAGAGTTGTTCTGTTGAACCAACCCCAATGTTGTTGAGGCGATCTGGTATTACATGTGAACCGTTTTGGACATGGTTTTTAGGACAAATAGGGGGAGTATCTGTGTTATTTGATATTTTCTAGATTTCTGTATGGATTTGTTTGTTCTGGTTTCTATGTCAAGCCCCGAGTGCTTGACAGGTTGGCTTTACGGTGTGATTTCTGTTAATGATCATGTATTTTGCTGCTGTGTTTCTAGTGCAATGGAGTTTTGAAGCTTTGGGAATTTTTCATGAAAAAATTACCCAAATGGGGAGTTTGTTGGTGTGAGATGTTGGATGAAGTTTTTAACAATGAGTGCAAACTTTATAACGTTGGTATGTGACAACTAGAAGAATTTTCGACATTAAGCATTCGTCCAAGTGTTAAAAGCGTAAAGCTCACGAGGTGTTTCACTATTATTTCATGAAGATTGATAAATAATCAATAAGAATTATTACTTCAAATTTGTTGAGATTCGATTTGAGAAGACTATGCGAATAAGGAAACTTTGGGATTCGTTGAAGATCTTGATTTCGACTATATGGTATATCTTGAAGACCAAGTTGTTGAGCATATGGCAAGTGATGGAGTCGGTTGGGATCAATGTATTAAGGAAAGGTTTTTTATTGCAAATCAAACACTTATTGAAGACCGTAGCCCTAATTGTCTACTTATTTATATGCGGGCTGGAAACCGCAAGCTATGAAGTGTGCCACATATTTTATTATTCATAGAGAGTGTTTTTGTGTTTTGTGGCAATTGTCGTTGAGAGTTTAGTCTTGAGACTCTTTGTGTTAGGAGAATTACCACAATGTTTAACAAATGTGGTCAGCATGACGCGTTGAGTTATAGCAATCTTTGAAACCTATTCGATTTGAAAAATTATTGTTATTATTATTATTTTCTTTATTATTGTATTTGTATTTTATTGCTCTTTTAATACCGTCTCGTCGATAATTACTCAATCAATTACAAAATTGTCAACGATAATGGTATAATATGACTGAAATCATGCAAACAAATTAATGATATTTTTAATTTGTATTTATTTCATTCTTATTTAGGTATTTATCCAACTTGACCAGTATTACTTTCATCAAGAAACCAAATCAAAATAGCAAAAGATAAAACAACTCAAATTAAAATATGGTCTTGCCAACTTATCGAGTCGATAACAGTGCAGTGCCAGCCTTATTGAGTCGATAGCAATTCAGAGATATTAAAACTACTCGATACAATTCCTTATCTTAAGTTCTAAACTAGTCGAGTATGGGTATAAAGTTCATCACATTAACTTAAAATGTCAGGTTATTATCTTGTCGAGTCGAGTACTTCAATATGATGTTTCACTCAACTCGTTTCCAGCCATAAAGATAATACATGAGACAAGGGATGCTTCTTGAAGTTGGCAAGGAAGTGTTTATCATTTTGTTCAAGAAGAAAAACTAACCACGTAACTTCAACTACGAATTGGAACCCGCATCTCCATTTCTTGTTTTTGGCTGCGTAAATTTTTCTTCATAGATTTTTCATATTAGTACGAATTTTTAGACTCTTTTACGTATACGTCACTTACCCAAAAACAAAATGTTTTCTCATATGCATTGCACAAGGTTTGACTACTATAGGGCCACTTGAAGTAAATTTTCTCATATTTATCTACTTCTCTTGTATTTCTTAAACATTTAAACGATCACTGTTTCGGTTTAAATACATACATGTACAAATGTACTCTAGAAGAATCTATGAGCGAAAAATAATAGCAAATATCACTTAACGTTGAGAAATTTATATATTTACATGCGAGTACAAATGTACTACGTACTCTAGACATTATGAATTTTGATGTTTAAGTCGGCGTTAATTCGACCCCTGATAGATGATAAGCCACGTCAGCGGCCAAAGCTATTAATGATCTTGGATCACATTTATGAATGTTTGTATTTAGTTTGCTTGTAGTATTGAGTGCTTTCTTGGCATGATCAAAATCCGAAATTATTAGAGGCAGGTACTGATTTTTTGAAAAAATAAATATGTAATTTTAGAAAATGAAATTTTATTATATACTCCTTTAATTTATTTGATTATATAGTAAAAATTTTCATTTCCTTCTTACTTGATCATATATGATTTGAATTAATGTAATTTTTTCTATCTTGATCTTTCCACTTTTATGCTTTAATAAAATACTTTTTATATTCATAACAACTAAAATTTACTGTTATTAGTAATATTACTTAACTCCTTAATAAAATACTTTATCTCCATGATCAACTAAATTGAAAAGGAGGAAGTATTTTTTAAAATTATTTATCTCGTTCCCTAAATTTTATATTTTTCATTCATTCAATATCCATATGTAAAAATACTGGTTTCAATACCTTTAACCATTAGATCTTTTTTTTATATTACCCAACCGCTTGGATTTATGATACTAAACAATTTTCTTAGTATTTGATACTAAATCAATCTTAACCATTAGATTTTTTTTAATGATTTTAGATCTAATGGTTATTTTTAAATGGGACCTTTTAGTTATTTTATAATATTTCAAAATTCCTCCAATTTTAACTTTTTAAATTTTAAACTATTTCAAATTCCCTCCAACATTATTCATTAAAATCTTTATTCATTAGTTTAGATTTGTTGTGAGAATTAGTCACATTTCAAGAACGAAAGCTACCGATCTGAACAGATAACTCAATCAAGCTTACATGCGGTGAGAATTAGTCACATTGTGAAAGAACATTTACCCAACTTTAACATATCAAGATTCAAAATCTCAGCCCCACTGTGCAAAAAATAATGAAGTAGATTTTACGTTTATCAATATATTAGAGACTCCAATGTCTCCGTATTTCTTTTATCATTATATTCATTGCTTATTAACACAAAAAAAATTGATCAGATTCAACATATTTTTTTGTTTTTGTGTTTCAATCAATTTTGTTTTTGCTTTTGTTTAGTTTCTTATTAAAATTCAATTTTTTGTTTTTTACTTTTGTTTATTTTCCTCCTCCTCTTTTTTGTAATTTATATTCATGGGTATTTTAATTTTGTTATTATGTTTTGGCCATCAATGTATTTGTAGGTGATTAATATCCATTAACCATATTTTTATGAAATTTTAGTTAATATTTTATGAAGTAATATCAATTTAGCAATCAATTTATCTGTACGTGGTTAATGTCTATTAACCATGTTTTTGTGAAATTGTGGTTAATATTTTCTGAAGTAATGTTAATTTACCAATTTTCGAAGGTTTTAGCCATTAATGTGTTTGTACGTGGTTAATGTCAATTTAGTTTTATAAAGTTAATTTTTATTGACCATATTAATGAGATTAGATTTTCAAATTATATGATTTTGATTGAATAACAACATCACTTGTTTTTAAAGATATTGATGATTTGATTTTGAAAAAGTTATTGAAAGTGGAAACTAAATTTTACTAATGATGGAGGTATGATTTTGGTAGGAATATTATTTTTGATTAATAAAAAAAGATAAATTATAAGTGTGGATTTTATAAGTAAGTTACTATAATAGTACTAAATGGGACTCCCCAAAAAACAAAATGATCCACAAAAGTAAATTTTAAAGTGTGGATTTTAAAGATATGCATTACTGAGTTTGAGCTACTATAGGGTAACTTGAAGTAAATTTTCTCATATTTATCCTACGTCTCTCTTGTATTTCTTAAAAATTTAAACACGTATCTTGTATTTCTTAATCCACATATTTGTTGTTGCTGGTACGCATACAGTGGTGAAATTAATGTTAGGCAATTGCCCCCATGTCAATTGTTTTGAAAAAATTAACAATAACTATATATATATATAGAAAATAAAATTTTATTATATATTTTTTAAAAATTATTTAGTTAGATCACCTAAATTTTATTTTACCTATAATAATTTTAATTTTGTCATTCGTTAATATTCTTATACATAAAAATATTGGTCTGAGTACCTTTAACCCACACTATAAATACCCACAATGAGGAAGGCCAGCACTTTTCACAATTCAGTATCGATTAGATCTCCCCTAGCTACCCAAATGTTCAAACAATAAAATCGAAATGGATAATTTCTTATTATCTAATATGGCCTGTTTGCATTAGCTTTCATACACAAAAAACGCAAGAAACCAACCAAGACATTGCCCCCGGGTCCAATATCATGGCCCATCATAGGGAACTTATTGCAACTAGGTTACCTCCCACATATGACCCTAGATAAATTAGCAAAGAAATATGGCGAAATAATGATGGTAAAGTATGGTCTAAAAAATGTTGTGGTTGCCTCATCCCAAAATGTAGAAGAATTCTTAAGAAACAAAAACATTCTATTGCACCGAGGCCTGCAATCATTGTGGCAAATAAATTGAAAAGTGAAAAAATATGTCTTGATGAAAAATATATCGATGGAAAGAATTTATTTATAAAAACGTAAATAAAAATATATATATGGTCAATTCAATGAAAAAGTAGAAAAAGTAGAAATTGGAAAGCTAGTGGGATGGAAGGAGTACTACAATAGATAAATGAAATATTAAATATTATTAATATGAATAGAATAAATATGATTGTAAATATGTGTGGTAGTAAAATTATTATAATTATTATCGTTAATTATAATAATAATTATATTATTATTATAATAGTAATTATTACTATTATAATTATAATTATTATTATTATTATTATTAATTCTTATTCTTATTCTTATTATTATTATTATTATTATTATTATTATTTTTACAATTGATTATAATTGTTATTATTAATATTATTATTTTACATTATTGTTATTATGATTATTTTATTTATTATTATTATTATTATTATGTTTAACAATTATTATATTATTTTTGTTATTATTATTATTTTCTTTATTTTTATTTCTATTTTTATTATTCTTATTATTAAAATTATTCTTATTCTTATTATTATATTTTTATTTTTATTATTAAAATAATAATAATAATAATAATAAGTAATAATAATAATAATAGAGGATATAGATGTGACAAAAAATTATGGGAGAGAAGTACGTAAATTTGAAACTTTATAAGCTAGAATTTTTTAAGAGTAGAAAAATAAGTAGAATTTTAACTTAAAATTTTGTAAGAATTTTGATAAGTACTTAATAAATTAAGTACTTAAAATAATTCATTAACAAACAAACTTAATAAATTAAGTGTTGAATTAATTAATTTTAAGTGCTTAATGAGTTTAACAAACACTCTCTTTACTAATATTATAGTTGGCTCTTGAGCAATTTAATCCTTGATCGCTCGAAGGCACAAACTCGTTTATTCGATCTGTTAGATCGTTCTTTGTTAATGAGTAGGGTTCGAGCATAACAATGTGCTCTTTTAAAATACTCATCTCGTTCGATAATTACTCAATCTGTTACAAAATTGTCAACGATAATGTGATATGTCCATGACTCATGTCCAACCCAAACAAATTAATGATATTTTTAATTTGTGTTACTCATTTAACATTTGGGTATTTACCCAACTTGACCCAATATTGCATATCTAAGAAACCAAATCCAAAATAACTTAAAGATAAAACAACTCAAATTAAAATATGGTCTTGCCAACCTTCAGTCGATACTTAGTGCAGGTACTACCAATAACTTATTAGTCGATAACGGTGGGTGCAAACTACCGATACAACTCTTTATCTTAAGTTCTAAACTAGTCGAGTATGGGTATAAAGTTCATCACATTAACTTAAAATGTCAGGTTATTATCTTGTCGAGTCGAGTACTTCAATATGATGTTTCACTCAACTCGTTTCCAGCCATAAAGATAATACATGAGACAAGGGATGGCTGAAGTTGAAGTGTTTATCATTTTGTTCAAGAAGAAAAACTAACCACGTAACTTCAACTACAATTGGAACCCGCATCTCCATTTCTTGTTTTAGCTGCGTAAATTCTCATATTTATCTACTTCTCTTGTATTTTTAAACATTTAAGCGATCACTATTACGGTGTAAATACATACATGAACAAATGTACTCTAGAAATAATCTGAACAAAATATAATAACAAATATCTTTAACGTTGAGAAATTTGTATATTTATCTGATCTGAAATGTGCTACATGCTCACAGACAGCGTTATGAATTTTGATGTTTACGGTCAGCGTTAATTCGGTAGATGATAGTCGGCCGTCGGCCGACCAACTCTAATGATCCATCAAATTAGCGTTTATGAATGTTTGCCTTAGTTTCTTGTAATATTGGTCTTCTTGTGATCAAAATCCGAAATTAATGGGAGGCAATTGCCCCCAATTTTTTCGAAAAATAAATATGTAATTTTCGAAAATAAAATTTTATTATATACTCCCTTAATTTATTTGATTATATAGTAAAAGTACATTCATGCTAACGATCGTATATGATTTGAATTAATGTAATTTTTTCTATCTTGATCTTTCCACTTTTATGCTTTAATAAAATACTTTTTATATTCATAATCAATTAAAATATGTTTTTTATAAAATACTTTTTACTGTTATTAGTAATATTACTTAACCCCTTAATAAAATACTTTTTATCTCCGCTGATCAACTTCGTGAAAAAGGAGAAGTATTTTTAAAATTATTTATCTAGATTCCTAAATTTTATATTTTCATTCATTCGATATCCATACGTAAAAATACTTGGTTTCGTTATGTTTAACCATTAGATCTTTTTTTTATGTTACTTGACACGCTTGGATTTATGATGCTAAACAATTTTAGTATTTGATCTTTAAATCGTCTTGTCGTTAAATTTTTTTAATGATTTTTGAATATGATTTATTTTTAAATGGGACCTTTTAGTTATTTTACATAATATTTCAAAAATTCCTTCAATTTTAACTTTTTTAAATTTTTGAACTATTTCAAAATTCCCTCCAACATTATTCATTAAAATCTTTATTCATTAGTTTAGATTTGTTGTGAGAATTAGTCACATTTCAAGAACGAAAGCTACCGATCTGAACAGATAACTCAATCAAGCTTAAATGGGGTGAGAATTAGTCACATTGTGAAAAGAACATTTACCCAACTTTAACATATATCAAGATTCAAATCTCAGCCCACTGTGCAAAAAATAATGAAGTAAGATTTTACGTTTATCAATATGATTAAGTAGCACTTGTTAATAGATTTCTTTAGAAGCCTTGACATTAGAGTAAGCCATCGATAACACTTTCAGTTGACACTACAATCATCGGATAGTAAGCAGAAATAAATAGTGCATAAATTAAAAAGGCAGAAAGATGAAGTAACATAGTTCGGTGCTAATGTAGCACCTAGGTTTGGGGCGGCTTTTTGCCGGTGAAGAGGCCCCCACTATGATATTGAGATATTACAAATAAGAACATCGTCGCCGAGCGCCTGATACACTCCCGAGCTAGTAAACGAATCTGACTCCCACGACACATCGCTCATTTCGGTGTTCTGATAGAAAACTCTCGATAGTTGTTATAATGTAGTGTCATGCTTGTCGTACATTCGATTAGAAGTTTAGAGAATTAACTCCTAACACGTTCAGCATTACCAAAATATAATCTCTCAAATCTTTTAGCTAAACAAAACATAGAAAATTGTGTATGTATGAGTAGTATATAATTGAGCGTAAGAAATGAAACTTATATAGGAGTAAGAACAGCAATATGGAAATATCTTTCTAAGCAATCTTTTAGTATATGCAAATCTAAATCTTAAATGCTTGGGGAATACTCGAGTTATTAATATAGTCTTAAATGCTTGAAATCTTTCGAGCAAACTTCAGAAATATATATTCGAGAACTTACCAAAATCAACGGCGAAACAAAATAGTTGCTTGACACGAAATAGCTCCCCACTGGTGATATTTTTGTTAATAGCTTAATATTACATGTCCTTTGTCTCTCCCACTGCCTGAAATCAATCCACACTACGACAAAAGATGAATTTTTTAATTCATTATCCCCTTCTGTAGTGATTAACACTAGTAGAACCTTCGGCTTTGAACATTGGCTCCACAGCATGTCAAGTTACGCCTGAGCATGTACATTGGAGACGAGATAACGTTGGCTTATTTTTTCCTTTCCACGAAGATCTCTCTTGACCTTCCATACTTTACGATTAGCAACACAAGAATTACCTCGATAATCGTTCTTGATTTTCCATTCCTTGTGTTGAGCTACATCAGAATCTACCCTTTTGACCCTCCATTCCTTATGATGAATAATTTTAGAATTTTGAATATGAGGAATCTGACCATGTTGATGAATGTTCGCTATTAGAGCTGTAGGGTAGAATTAACATGTGACGCTTTCTTTCCACGGTGATGGCGTACCATTTCTTCTTCTTTTTTTGTTCTTGGGTAATGCTTTAGCATAGGAGCGACGATAGTCGAGACCCATTTGGCAGTTGATTTTCATTTAATTCTTTAACTTTTGTAATTTGGAACAAACTTTAATTCTTTAGACATTCTCCAGCTGACATATGCCCACACATGATCATTTGGAGATTGACCCGGAGAAAGAATTTCATCCGGTTTAGATCTACGGAATGGAGCATATGGGCCAGTTCTTCATGGCTAATTGACATTGATATAAACACTTCTCATTTTAACTTGAGAGTTGACAATTAACATCTCATTTATTCTCGTAAGGCGTTTATTTTCCTTTTCTTGTTTCATGTACAAGCACGCCAACTTGTTACAATGGGCGAGCAACTTTTACGTACATCGCTTAAGCTGCCCATGCCGTCTCTTACATAATATTTATCCTCGGCTTTCTCGATCATACAATTCGAGATTGATTGGCTTTGGTTGTAAATGTATATCTTCCCAACCGTTCTTGATTTCTTGTTTGAACGTGGGCGATTATGACCATAACCTTCATATCCTTGACATTGGATCTACGGCAGCTTGTTGATCAATCCTTTTTTTAACGTTTGTGTCTATTAGATGAAATTGTTAGATAGTATCATTGACATACGGTTTGACAATGTTGCAGTTTCTTATCTTTCCGCAGCAGATCGTCAGAGACATTTCAAGCGTGATAAAGAGACGGAAATAAACTCTGCGCTACCATGTCGAGGATGTCATTCGCCTCTTCTATGACAACTTGACTTTGGTCGAATCCCATTGGGAAGAGAGATAAAATCTTCTGGCGATCTTTTCTTCGGACATCGTTTCTCGGTCATAGAATTCATTGGATATCTCCTTATATTTGATAATGAATTATTGATGGCTTCCTCTTCCTTCGTCCTGAATTCTCAAATTTGGTGGTGAAGTTGGAGACAACACGAACTTTGTGAGTTCCTTGAATACACAAGCGAGTTTCCGAGCTTAACTTTGTAGCAGCACGAGTCGGATCGATGCTCGACATTTTATGTTCACCTGACTATGTATTGCATCAGAGACCTTGAATTATCCATTGAGGCTTCACGTTCCTTTCTGGCTCAGCAGATTTCGATTAGAAACTACCGTCATTGGTGCCGTACGGTTAAAGTGCGTCGTGGAGGGTCGACCCGTACAAAGCGATTTCCATGTTTTAATATCCATAGATGCCGAGTAGCCGACCATCGCACTCTTTCGATAAGCATAATTTGAACCATCGAGGAAAAGGTGGACAATTTATTGAACTTTCTTTCATCTGTAGCGCATATTACAAGGATGCCGCTTACGTATGTCAGTGTGGCTCTAATACTGATTGAAAGTTCGTAACCTGCCGTGAAATAGATTTCTTTGAGCAGCTTTTTAGACCAGTATCCAACCTTATTTTCGAATTGACGATGCAAATCTGACAGACAGTAAAATAGAAATAAATAGTCTGAGAAATTAAAAAGACACAAAGATGGTAGCCAGTTCGGTGCGATGTAGCACCCACAAATGCAGGGGAACTTGTCAGTGGAAGGATTTTACTATGATATTGAGATATTAAAAATAAGGACTTATCTTCTCGAGCGTCCTATTTTACTCCCGAACTAGTATCTAGGCTCCCTGACTTATCCTACATGACTCGGTGTTCTGATGAAAAAATCTCAATGATTATTATAGCGTAGTGTCGTAAGCGATAAATGCATTCGGTTAGAAGTTTAGAAATTAGTACGGCATTCGACTACAAATATATCTACCGAATCTTTTAGGCTGCTCTTAAAACATAGAGAATTATTATGTATGGAGTGGTGTATAATTCAGATCTGTAAAGCAACTCTTATATAGTAGTAAGAACACCAAACATATATGGAAATATCTTCCATAAACAATACTTTTCATATATGCAAATCTCAATCTTCATGCTTGGGGAATACTCCAAGTTATTACCATATAGTCTTCATACTTGAGAAATACTTCAACCAAAATCCCAAAAATATATCTTCCAGAACTTACCAAAATCAGCAGCAACAAAAATAGCTAACCCGATACCATGACACAATATATTAAGAGACTCCGATGTACTCAGTATTTCTTTTATCATTATATTAAATTTAGCATTAACACAAAAAAAATTGGTCCAGTTGACATATTTTTTTTTGTTTTGTGTTCAATCAATTTTGGTTTTGGTTTTGCTTAGTTTCTTATTAAAATTCAATTTTTATTTCTTATTTTTGGTTATTTTCCTCCTCCTATTTTCGGTAATTTGTATTCGTGGATGTTTTTATTTTGTTATGATATTCTAGCCATCAATGTGTTTGTACGTGGTTAATGTCCATTAAACATGTTTTTGTGAAATTTTGGTTAATGTTTTATGAAGTAATATCAATTTAGCAATCAATTTATGCATGCGTGGTTAATGTCTGATACTTGTTGATTTTGTGAAATTATGGTTAATATTTTGAAGTAATGTTAATTTCTGCCAATTTAGAAGGTTTAGCCATCGATGTGTTTATGCAGTAGTTAATGTCAATTTAGTTTTATAAAGTTAATTTTTATTGACCATATTAATGAGATTAGATTTTCAAATTATATGATTTTGATTGAATAACAACATCACTTGTTTTTAAAGATATTGATGATTTGATTTTGAAAAGTTATTGAAAGTGGAAACTAAATTTTACTAATGATGGAGGTATGATTTTGATAGAAATATCATTTTGTTTAATAAAAAAAAAAAAGCTAAGTAAGTTACTATAATAGTACTAGAAATGGGACTGCCCAAAAACAAAATGATCCCGCAAAAGTGTAATATGCATTGCACATGGTTTGAGTACTATAGGGTAACTTGAAGTAGAATTTTCTCATATTTATCCATCTCTTGTATTTCTTAAAAATTTAAACACGTATCTTGTATTTCTTAATCCACATATTTGTTGTTGCTGGTACGCATACAATGGTGAAATTAATGTTAGGCAATTGCCCCCATGTCAATTGTTTTGAAAAATTAATATGTATATATATATAGAAAATAAAATTTTATTATATATTTTTAAAAATTATTTAGTTCGTCACCTAAATTTTATATTTTACCTATATTAATTTTTAATTTTGTCATTCGTTCAATATTCTTATACATAAAAATATTGGTGTGAGTACCTTTAACCCATACTATAAATACCCACAATGAGGAAGGCCAACTAACACACAATTCAGAATCGATTAGATCTCCCCTAGCTACCCAAATGTTCAAACAATAAAATCGAAATGGATAATTTTCTTATTATCCTAGCCTTAGCTTTCTTTGTTGCATTAGCTTTCATACACAAAAAACGCAAGAAACCAACCAAGACATTGCCCCCGGGTCCAATATCATGGCCCATCATAGGGAACTTATTGCAACTAGGTTACCTCCCACATATGACCCTAGATAAATTAGCAAAGAAATATGGCGAAATAATGATGGTAAAGTATGGTCTAAAAAATGTTGTGGTTGCCTCATCCCCGAAAATGGCGGAAGAATTCTTAAGAAAACAAGACATTCTATTTGCCTCAAGGCCTGCAACCGCTGCTGGCAAATACACTGGTTACAATTATAAGAACATGACATGGTCACCTTATGGACCTCATTGGAAACTAGGTCGTAAAATTTATTTAAATGAATTATTTAGCCCGAAAAGACTCGAATCGTTCGAACGCATTCGAGTTGATGAAAGGAGACAATTCCTTTCGGGACTTTATGCTAAGAGAGGACAACCAGTGGTCATCAAAGACCATATAAAACATTATACTTTGTCTAGTATAAGTAGGGTTGTTTTAGGGGACAAATATTTCATTGATTTTAAAAAGGATGATGAGTCTTTGGGTTTATTATCATTGGATAGCCTAATTGAGTTGATAGATGAATGGATGGTTCTTAATGGAGAGTTAAATATAGGGGATTGGATACCATTTCTTCAGCCTTTTGATTTGCAGGGATATGTTAAACGGATGAAGATTCAACATAAAAAATTTGATAAGTTTTTTAGTGTTGTAATTGAAGATCATAAGATTAAGATGGATCAATCAGGCAAGGATTTTGTTCCTAAGGACATGGTTGATGTGTTGCTAATGCTCACTCGAGAAGAAACTGATCCTGAAATGAAGCTCGATTTGGAGGGGGTCAAGTCACTACTTCACGTAAGTGTTACTAAAAAAATTTCTTTAAACTTGAACTTTAACGGAGTATTAATAACCTTTTCATTGAAGACACTAATTATTATGGTTCACATTCAACGTGTGATCCACGACATTCAATTGATACTAATTATTATTGTTCACATTAATAAATTAATAAGACATTTCATATAAATTAGTAAAGGAGACGTCACGATCACGCGGCTTGTCACAATCGATTTATCAAAATATTTGATATATTTTTTATATTTAATTCGAGAAGTAAATTCCCCAATATTGTGTAAAACTTACATTTCTTCGATTTTTTTTCATTAATACTTTTATTTTTTGTAGTGATATACTTTAATCACAAAAAATTCTTTAAATATAAGATGAAAAATTATGATAACATACGATATGATGATTAAATATTTTAGAAAAAAGATCATTGGTATCAATTTTATAGCACGATCGGATTACTTTTTGTAGATAATATTTATTTTATTCTCTAGTTCATTTTATTTCAAGTATAATTTTATTAGTAATATTACTTAAATTATTAATATATATTATTATTAATACCTCACTCATAGATAAAATTTTAAATGAACTACCGTATAAGTGATAAATCTTTTTAATATTCAATTAATCTTTAATTATATTATTAAAAAAATTAAAAATATATTATTATGAAAGTATTTTAAAAGAAGAATCCAATTATATAAATTTTACATTTTTTAGAATAATGAATAATTAATAATTATTGTTCAAAATTTAATTTCAAAAAAGTCAAATGACAATTAAAGTGGATTGGAGGGAGTATTCAACAAAAATAATAAATACTACTCCCTCCATCCTGCAAAGATTGTCCACTTTTGACTTTTTGTTATACCTCCTAAACATTGACCGTATATATTTTTGTTTGTATTTGTATAATCTTGGTGACTATATCGATAAAAATAAATTTCAAACTATTTCCATTGATATATTTTTAATAAAATATTATACAACACAAACAAATATAGTTAATGTCAAAATTTGAAGTTACAACTATAAAAAAAAAAAGTGGACAATCTTTGTGGGATAGAGGGAGTATATCAACAAAGGTATGTAATAATATTTTTTGGTAAAAGCATTAATGTATGACATTGGCATCAAAATTACATTATTTGAATAATAATTAATCCAAACACAATTTATATTTTTAAAGTCCTCACCGTGTTTGCAAAAAAATCAAACACAATTATATTTGTGAATAGATAATTAGTTTCGAAGATGAAAGATATTGATTTAAATATGCAAATATCTTTCCTCGACTAAGAAAGAAAAGAATTTTTTTTTACATGAGGCATTAATTTAACATCTATGATAAGAATAATAGAGTAATGTAAATTATATTGAATAAAGCTACATTGAAATATATGGCGTAACTAGAATATTTATGGAGTCTGATATCAAAATATTTTTGTTAATAATATTAAATTGATATAAATTACTCTTTTAAAAACTAATATGGTAAATAATAATAATTAATACAAAATATCTTAAAGAAATTTTGGATCCGTCTGAATAAGTCCCTCGAGTTGGAGCATGAGCAGTAAAAATATTCAGGCAGAAGAGCCAAAACTTCAATTTGATTAAAAAAAAATCTTCTAGATTGCATAAAACTTCTAGATTTTTCGAACCATCAGCCAAGTCGGAAATAAATTAAATTTGCGAACAGGAAAATCGTAACAAAAGCGTTGGCGGAAGAGCATCCATTGAGAGAACTAGTAGAAACATTGGCGGAACATCGCGGACAAATATGTGTATCGTGGGGCAGCAGTGCTTCGAGGCAGGAATAGTTGTTCATTTAACTTCTTAACATACATCATCGTAAATTCTACCCCAATTTGAAGTAGACTAAACTAATCTTCTCGACATGGAAAATTGATCAGAGATAACCAAAAATTAAACTTCTTTCAGTAGATAATAGATTGCGAAACTTCCGTAATAAGATGAATGTAATTCTAAGATCGATAACACGATTGTCGAATAGCAGCGCCCCACTCAAAAAATATAAAAATTATTAATTTAAGAAAATCATAAAGTTGAAAATGTAGTCTCAGAACAATGAACAGAAAAAAAAGAACTTAATATATATGAATTGTCGGGTGGGTGGGTGGCTAATCACGGTGGTTATGCTTGTAGGCAGCAACAGGAAAAAAACTCTCAAGATCTTAGGCTTTGATACCATGATAAGAATGATAGAGTAATGTAAATTATACTTAATAAACTCATAAAATATATGGGCAAACTAGCTCCATATTTATAGATACAATATCAAATACTTATGGTAATAATATTAACTTGATACTCAACTTATTACTAAAATTAATATAATAATAATAATTAATACTAATAATATCTTCTGAAATTTTTTAGAATCATGCAAATGTCTGCTCATTCGTATATAGTTATCATTCATTAAGCAAAACTAAAATTATTATTAGTAGTTCTTGAAACTAATATGTAATAATAATAATTCTACCAAAAGCATATAAAAGATATGCTACATATTAATTATCAACTACAAATTATATACAATGTCCCACGAATGTGATATTTGTAATCATGATTGGAGTATATATATATATATAGATTATACCAAATTGAGATGTCATAAATAAATCACAAATATTACTTTATGATTTAGTGTCCGCATTAAATATATTAACAGTACGATCATCAATATGATATTAGATTATTTATTAAATTGTTTTAAAAGTTTAATGTAAATTTTTGTGGTTCTCAGTATATAAAAATTCATACTGGCAATTAAATAACAACAACAACTACTTATTAGCAAACAACAACAATAAGGAATAATAATAATAATAATAATAATAATAATAATAATAATAATAATAATAATAATAATAATAATATTAATAATAATAATAATAATAATTCTACAGAGAGAAAACATATCCTTATTTAACTCATACATATTATAATAATAATATGCTTGATAGTTATAATAATAAATAATAATAATTCTGCACAAATGATATGATTATTTAACTAATACATATTATAATAATAATAGCAATAGGTCTACATAAAACATATTAGTGTTATTTAATAGTAGTTAGTTCTTATTAAAACTCATGAGTTATCAACTAAGAGGATAAATTATTAATTAAAAATATAATATTTTTGCCTAATTTTTAAATTTTTAGGGAGAAGGGTAATTTATTAATTAATTGTATGAAAATGGAAGAAACGGAAAAAACACAACTATTATTTATATTTTTATATATGTTAGTGATAAATAATATTTTGAATTACTCCTCTATGTTTGCAATTGATTTTCTTATAAAAGCTCATAATTCTTTATAAGAACATGTCCCACCTTAATAGATTGAAACATTTCAAATGAATTACTGAGTAATAAGTTTATGCATGGGCTCAAATATATGGTATTATTGTGAATTGAATCTAGTGTAAGACCCATGATTTTTTTTAACAATGTATATGTATCTCAAATAAGTTGAAAATAACACATTCCTATCTAGTATCTAGTTGCCTAAATTTTCTTGTTCATCAGTAATTCAAATACAGTATAAATCTTAAATGCATCTTCTTTTGCCCTCGTGTTTTTTTCCTCCAAATCAAACTAGTACTCGTTTCTACCCTTTAAAAATATTTTACTCGTTCTTATATATGCTGCTCATTTAGGACCTGATTCCGGGAGGAACCGACACATCGGCGACGACTATTGAATGGACAATCCATGAACTTCTTCGACACCCGGAGGCGTTGAAGAAGCTCCGGGACGAGATGGACAAAGTAACAAAAAGAGAAAGATGGATTGAAGAAGATCACCCAAACATGCCTTATATGGAAGCAATAATTAAGGAAACCTTTAGGCTACACCCACTAGCCCCCCTGTTGGCTCCACATTTTTGTTTAGAGGATGCTAAAGTTGCGGGTTATGACATACCAAAAAACACAACAATTATAATAAACACATGGAGCGTAGGGAGGAACAATCAATTTTGGGACAACTCGAACGAATTCCGCCCAGAAAGGTTCTTGGAAGCCGGCAGGGAAATTAATATGACCGGACAGGATTTCTCCCTGTTACCATTTGGTTCAGGACGAAGAAGGTGTCCGGGCTATTCGCTAGGACTCCGGCTTGTTCGGACAACAATTGGGAATGTATTCCATGGATTTAACTGGAAATTCCCAGAAGGGTTCAAAGCTGAAGATATATGTATGAGTGAACGCTATGGTTTGACTACCTGCCCAAATGTTCCTACTTCTGTTATCCCTCAACCAAGGCTATCTGCTCACCTTTATCAGAGAGCTTTATAATTGGTCCTTCCAGCATTGATGCATGATCATATATCTATGTCTCTCAATCAAAACAAATAAAATAATGGGCAAAATCCTCCAATCATCATACATATTTCAATGGCTCTGGGGCTTCATCACTACTGGGATGACGATCATGTTATCTATGTCTCAATCAAAACAATAAAATAAATCTAAATCCCCCAATCATCATACATATTCAGCCAGCTTCTGGGGCTCATCACTAATGCTTCAAAGTGTCTTTGTTCATCACCAACGCTTTTTACAAATGCGCCAATACGGGCCCAAACCTGCATCTAAGCACTGGATGCTGAACACGCGACCAACACACGACATCTCGTATGAATATTTTAGTAATTTCATATTAATAATTAGTGGGTATTTTAGTAATTTCAAATAAATACTCAGTGTATTTTATTCATTTCAACACCAAAATCCCCAAATCTATTGAACTCATTATTCCAGTATGATATTTGGGGGTATTTTACTCATTTCAACACCAAAAAAAAATTAAGCCTACTTAAAACTGCCGGCAAATTCATTGGGCATACCAGAGAAACAAAGAATCTGAAATGGAATTATTTGGGTGCATACCAGAGAAACAATCATTAGGGCACTTCAACAAACAATAAATGGATGAAACATTTTTTTACCATCAAGAAAAATGCTACGCGATCTGAAGTGAAGGGCTGGATGAAGCGCCTTCCTTCACATAAACTCTGAAAAACTTGATTAATCATGTTAAAGTTGGTTTCTTTTTGCTTTTTCTCTGATTTTAACAAAAATTGAATCAAGGTTTAATCTTTTGGGTTGTACGTTGACTATTTTTGTCATTGAGTTGTGTTGTTGTAGAATTCTTCGGACTTTGTCTTCTTCCAATCATGGGTTTTTGCTTTCCACTGAACAAATATCATACTGAACAAAGTTTGACGATACCAACAATTTAAATTATATTATTCGGATTCAAATTAAAATAATCAACTAATAGTCCAAATCATATTATTCGGATTCAAATTTTAAATTAAATCGAATATCATATTAAGTTGGGCTTGATTGATTGTCACAGACTCAAATAGTAGTATGTCGTGGTCATAGCCGACCCAATTCTGATTTTAAGTAAAAATCACTTGGGACAAAAATGACTTCATTTTGGATGAATTGGGGAAAAATTGAATTAGTCCATTATGTCCATTACTCCATTTACTTGACCCTGGTGGTAAGTGTTGACGTACAGTTATCAGCGAACACCCCCTGCCCCCACCCCCCATTCGACCCTTTGTCCATTCCGGCCTGGGCTCCGAGGCTTACTAATACTAAAACACTCAGCCCGACCTCGTTTCCAAACCGTCTCTATTCGTCAATCGGAGATCTGGGATGTAATTTTAAATTCCCATCGCTTACGTCTCTAAATCACTACCCGCCTCCATCCCGACTCAAACCAAGTCTCGCATAATTTCTGCCCAACCCGACTCAACCCGTCTCAAAAGCAACCGACCGAACCTGCCTCAAAGAACCCGACCTAACGCCCACATAACAACCCGAATTCCAAATCAACCCCGACCCCAACCTCCACATAACCCGACTCCAAACCGACTTCATATACACCGACTCCAAACCGACTCCATAAACCCCATCTAAACCGACTCCACATATAACCGACTAAACCCGCCTATCTCTATAAATACAATTGACCTAATCCGACTCCAAAGATTCAAGACCGATGCAAAAAATTCAAAGTCCCGCCTCCATCCCGACGCCCCTTCTGCATTTTTTTTAAAAGTACTGGTTGCCGCAATAACAAGTAAAGAATGTGGTCATAACACCACAAAAACCCATCCAAATCATAAAACAAATATCAAAAGATTCAATTCATCCAACTAATACAAACAAATATAAAAACATCAAAGATTCAAACATAAAAATATAACAATTCATATAACAAATACATATTAAACATCAAACATATTAAACATCATATTCATATATAAACATCAAACATTAATTCATATAAACATCAAACGTATTAAACATTCTATTCATATAAACATCAAACATTAATTTAATAAATAAAAAATCAAATTACCTATTTGAAACTTGAATATAGTATTTCCCTACAACAAAAGTAACAAATATAAATTAAAAATATATTCACAAATATAAATTAGATACAAAATAAAAAAAGTGAATAAAGTATTAATAATTACCTCTTTAAAGTCACCTACAAAATAAAATCAAATTTAATGTTAGTAGACAATAAAATTATGGAAATGAAATTAATAACATAAAATAAAGATGATATTATGTTGTGGGTTTGGAAAAAAAATGGTTGGAATGATGATAATGTGATATATATATGTGAAACGAGATTTGGGATCTTCGGCCTCCATCCTCGGCCTCCATCCCGACTCCATTTGAAAGTAGTTTTTGAATCAATTTTGTGAGAGACAAAAATATGGAGTTGAAAATCAGCTGAACTCGCCTCCATCCTCAATTTCAGAGGGAGCAGGGATTGAGCCGAGCCTTTTAAATAATGTTTAAATATAATAATACTTATGGAGACGGTATGGAGTCGGGCTTATTTTTAAAATTATTGGAGACAGATGGAGACGGAACGAGTTTTATATTTAAATAATATTCAAATAGAATAATAATACTTATGGAGACGGTATGGAGTCGGGCTTATTTTTAAAATTATTGAGACGGTATGAGATTTGGAAAACAGTTTCCATACCGTCTCTTAAATGGAGACAGTATGGAGTCGGGTATAAAAATGGAGACGGGCCCGTCTCCATCCCGTCTCCATTTTAGACAATATTTAATGGTTTTTACAATTTTTGATTCACGATTGTTAGTGGAGATATTATATTTGAAAATAATATTAGTGGAGATATGATATTTGTAAATAATATTGAATTAGTGGATATGTATACATTCAATGTGATATGTTACGTTTTCCGACATATCACATGTAAAGTATAGAGTTGCAACCTCTCATCTATATTAACGTGTGATGGATCATTAGTGAAAAACAGAGATCTTATAATATATCATACATGCATGTAATGTGTAATCATAGTATATGTGATTATGATTGTGTTATAACGCATTACACGATAATATATAACATGCTATTGCCATGATTGATTTAAAAACATATAATATACTATAACACAATGTGTATATTTTTTTTTTGTTAAATAAATGCAAGTACCAGATGCTGAACGTGTTACAATATTTAAGCACGCTGAAAGTGCAATTTTTAAATAAATCCCGACTAAACCCACTCAAAACTGCCTCCATTTCTTACACCCCATCTCCATTCCTCGCTCCATTTCGACACCCCGCCTCTATTCCCTGCCTCCATCCGATTAATTTTTTCATACCCCTCGTCTCCATCCCGACTCCATACCGTCTCCACCACCGAACCCGTAAAAACCGTATGAAAAATGGCGCTTCCAACTCAAATGCATTAACACCAACCACAACAAAACCCGACGCAACATCTAAACATAACCAATAAACAAACAAACACAACAAATAATTCAATAATAAAGTACATAACACAATAATAAAGTACATAACACAAATAATTCAAATGTACATAACACAATAAACACAAAGTACATAAAGACAAGTGTATCATAATACAATGTATCAATCTAATCCACCCATATCATCCTCTCGGCCGGCCATCTCGGCGCTGACGCGAGGAAATCCTGCGAGGGGCATGTCTAGGTCTCGATTTGATGCTCCCCGTGAGGCGTGTACCGAGGTGGAGTGCATCCCCCCCTCCATACGCCAACAATCTGGGCCTGCCGTGAGCCTACCATGCTGGTAGATCGACCGGGCGGCTAACGACGTACCGATCCATCGGGAAGTGGCCGCCCGCCGCTAACTTCATGACATAGGCGCCAATCTAGCCAAATCAGCCTCCACATTTTCTACCTTCAACTTCAACTTCCTCCGTCTACCAACATTTTCTGGCTCGCCGCCTCGCACAACCGCTCGAGCTCCCTCGAACCCGTGTCCACCGGGCGGAGGTGGCGCCAGAATGGATCATCTACCAAAGAAACTCGTAGCAACGAGCTCACCACCGAAAGCACTCCGCCATTCGGCCATCCACTCGACGGCGGCCCGCGGAGGTCCACACCTTCCGCAGCTGAAACCGGCACGGATCTTTTATCCTCCCCGTAGCCTCTGCGGAAGTTCTCGCTTGTAACGTTCTCGCATTTGAACACATTCATAATAAGGGCTCGATATTTAAAAAATAAACAATAAAAACGACAACTATTTATAAACTAAACAATTCAAACAAACAAACTATAACAAACTAAATATTCAAACAAACAAAATAAACTATTCAAACTATAACAAACTAAACAACTGCCTTACTAAACTATAACAAACGATATTTAACTAACTAACTATTCAACTAACAATTCACAACTAACAATTCACAACCAACAATTCACAACTATTCACAACTAACAATTCACAACCAACAATTGACAACCAACAATTCACAACTATTCACAACTAACAATTCACAACCAACACTCACAACCAACACCACAACTATTCACAACAAGTATTTGTAATCCATAAACAAAAGTATTCGCAACAACTATTCACAACAAGTATTTATAAACAACAACTATTCACAACAACAACTATTTTGTAATCCATAAACAACAACTATTCACAACAACTACTCACAACTATTCACAACAACTAATCCATAAACAAAAACATATAAAATAAACAAACTAACAGTACTTACAAGAATGCCATGTCCCACTTCGGTCGTGAACTTCGCCTGCCTTCCTCGAGGTATCCTCGTCTCTTCTTCTTGTTCATCTTCATCGAATACCTAAATGCGTAACCCTCTTCCCGCCTTTCTTTTCATGAAACACAAATAAAGAAAACTTTAATTAGGAATACAACACAAATATTTGAATTAAATAAAAAAACAATAAAAAAAAAAAAGTATTTCTTTCTTACCTTCTCAACCAACCGGGTCGACGGTACCGCATCGCTTCCCGAACGGATGCCGCGCGCCATTCGCCACTGCCACGCTTCGGCGCCACGCCGACTCGACCGCCTGCTTTCGCGATCCGACAAGCTGCTGGCCACACGCCCACGCTGAGATATCAAGCCCAATCGGACGCGTGAGTACACCAGCCGGCTGGCCGCCGCAAAATCAACTCCGTTCGCTATCCCACTTCGAGAGAGTTCCTCTTCATGGACAAGAAGTTTTCTCTCACTTCTTCTCGGCAATTCGGCCAATATCGGGTTGGTACCTCGCCATACGTCCCATTCTTTATCGTATATCTCTCCCGAAAAAACAAATAATAAAAATCTACTGGGGATTACTATTTACTAAAAATATTTTAAACAAGTTCTAATTTTTACAAAATACTTTCATTTGGAACGATCTCCAAATGTCATCCCTACTCTCGATCGATTTGTACGAGGGCCGAACTCGACACTCGCATCACTGCCTCCCAAGCAATCCCTCTTCACATCGAGATAAAATTTAAAGTAAAAAGTAAACGTAAAAGTTAGAAAACATAAATAAAATATAACTATTTCAATAAATTTAGACAATATTAAGAAACTTACGAATTGTGGCCGATCTCAACTCGAACTTCTCGTACCCCACGGGACCATCTCGAATGATTCGGCCATCTCCCACGCCAGCGCCTCATCATGCCTTCTGCCAATGAAGTCGTCCCAAATTCGATATCACGCCTCATCATCATCCCTATCAACGCCCGAGTCACGGCAGGCTCAAGTAATAACCCGCTACAAAAATAAAAATAAAATAAAAATTTCTGGCCGGCGGCTGACCGAATAGTATAATTTTTTCCGATGATAATATTATTTCAGTAAAATTTTAAATGTAATTTCATTTATAATTTAGTAGTGTTTGCCATGGAAGAATTTTATCTTTGAAATCGGGTTCGCGAGATTTAAAAGACGATAAAATGGAGAATTTAACATGAATGATTCAAAGTATCATGATAAGCTATCGATGTCGGCTCATTTTCACTATTAGATCTTAAGCGTATGGCCCAGAGACTGTAAATTTATGGATCGGGACAGAGATTGCACGGGGTTCCAAAGGTCGATCATTTCTGACCGCGACGCTATATTCACTTCGAGGTTCCTGAGGGGTTTCGTGAGGCACCGACTGTGAGCCGAGTCGAGTACATCTTTTCATCCCTTTAATCGACGGGCACCGAGAGGACTTTATACGGACATCGGAGGATATGCCCGGCTCAAGGCTCGAATCTCTCCTGAATCGGGACGCATGAAGCCGCCTAAGATAGCCACAACAATGCCTTCCATGCTAGTACGAGATGGCACCTTGGTATGCCAGACAAGTGAGTGTCGACCCAGCTTGTTGAACGAGGTAGGAGAGTAGGAAAAGTTTACCCCGAGTTGGTCGAGAAGTTCAAGAGAAATGATCGATCGATTCAAGAAGATTCCAGGATGCCTCAGATAAAGTGTAAATATGCATCATCGCAGAGTAGACTTTGTCGCTCGAGCCCGCGACCGTGTTCCCCTTCGAGGGCATCTCCGCAGCGGAGTGATGCGGCTCGGGGAGGAAAGCGGAAGTCGAAGTCCTCGTTTATATTGACCATTTCGAGATCCTCGGGAGAGTCAAGTTCGTGGCTTACTCTGCTGGCGTTGCCTCCGAGTTTGATAGGATTCATAATGTGTTCCATGTTTCCTGCTTGAGAAGTATATCCTCGATTTGTGTCGCATATTTTAGCTTTACCGTGAGTTGAGGAAGACCTCACGTTGGTTAATCGTGAGATTTCGGGACCGAAAGAGAAGGTTTTGAGAGTAAGATGTTGGGTTTTAGTGAAAGTCCCAAGTGAGGAATCACGCGGTGGAAGCGCTTACCAAACGTGAGGAGCGAGATGCAGGAACCAAGCATCTGCAGCCTCTTCGAGTAGCATGCGAAGTCATGTTTTTGATACGGTATTTCGTTGTGTTATTATATGTTCTCGGTTGTTAGTTATTAAATTTCGAGGTCGAAATTTTATTAGGCGGGTAGACACAACCTGCTACAAAAAAAAAAAAATTTCGGTCGGGCGGTTGGACCCGAATATACTTTTTTTCCTAAGATAATATTATTTCGTGAAAATTTTTAGCCGAATTTCATTTATAATTTAGTAGTGTTTTGCCATGGAAGAATTTTTATCTTGAAATCAAAGTTCGTGGAGATTTTGGGCACGATAAGCGAGACTAACCGAAAAACCTAATCCGGACTCGAATTTTTTATAAATATCTTTGCAAGTTTATCCTCCACATCATCAAACACTTCACCATTTATCTTATTCCATTTTTAAGTAGATACTTCCCCTCCCCAACATTTTTTTCCATTTCTCTTCAATTGTCAGCCAAACTCAAAACCGCTTGTAGAATATTGTTCTCTCTTCTATCATTCTTCGAAGTTAAGCGTAAGAAATTTCAAGTCTTTCGGTATATTTTTGGCTTCGAGATAGTTGACTTTAGTTCACTTTTACATAATTGAATTTAAGGATAAATCTTAGTTGGTTATGGGTTCTGTGGACGTATATGATGCACTGTGATTTGTAGATCGTTGAGACGCATGGGTCGAAGTTGACTTTTGGGGTTTCAGCTTGACTTTTTATGTGATATTTTATAAACTTTTAAATGTGTGTGAGGTTAAGCATTGGGACCTTATTATAGTTGTTACGTATGTTAAATTGGTGGGATTTAAAATTTATTAAAGGAAGTATGTCAAAAGAAATTTCCAAGTCGAGTTATAATTGATATTTCGAGCATGCATTGTTACTCATGGAATTTGATGATTAATTAGGAATGACTATAAGTTGATTTGTAAATGGTGAAAGTGATAAGATGAAATTTAATGGGAATCGATTGGGTTGTGTCCGACGGGATTATAATTCGATAGTTTATCCGCTGCTTATACCATTTAGAAATGGGCTCTAAGAATTGGTTATGTATCCTCTAGAACGCCGGCGTGTATAAGAATAGGTTTTGATCATACTGGTATTTCTGTTAGGCGTTGATCGCGAAAAGGGCAAGCATTTCGATCATTTTCGCTTAAGGTTTCATATAGTTTTTACAGAAAGTGGAAGATTTCTTATCTCACGGGTGTTACTTACGCATTCTACCTCGACATTTCCAGATATACATGTTATCATGGAAAGCGATTATGTGAGAATGATGCACATGTCATTGCTATGATTACGAGAATGATATACACAATTGCCGCTTAAGCATGCTGACAGGTTTCTATGTATCAAGATCGCTGTGAGGCAAATTAACCCCAACTTATATTCTAATTCGTATCTTGACGGCACTATTATATTATGTGGCCTCATTTACCCTTTGATATGTTTGTGGCCTTGTCGCGATTTGATTGATTTACTTATCAAGGGATGCTTTAGATGCACACAGAATATCAAGCTGGGAGTGGTAGTAGTTGTTTGGGTTATGCATGAGCTTGAGGCCTTCAGTATCAAATAACTTATAGTTGGGATTACTTAGGATTAGTGACTCTCCTTCCTTGGCAGATACGTGACGCTATTGGCCCCCAGACACAGAGGGCCAAGGCGGCTTCGCCTATACTCTCGGTATAAGAGCGTATGACTCTTTGATCGCTTTGTTGGGCATTGTCGGTGTGGACCCTATACTACCAGAGTAGCGCTACGGGTTGGGCCTTATACTTCGTATAAGAGAGGTATGAGTCTTTCGATCACTTTCACAAAGCGCATTGCCGACGCTGCCCTATACTACGGTATACAAGGCGGGGCTTGGCTTTATACTTCGGTATAAGAGCGTGTTTATTAGCGGTTGATCCATTCCCCGCAGTAGACGGACCGAGTATATATGCGCATTAGAGGTTGGTATATTGCGGAGATAGCGAGATATGTATTTACTAGATTTATAGTCGACATTGAAGTCTCTCTCAGATTTCATTTTAAAGGACAGGTGCTTTATCAATTTCTATTATATTCCTTTAACATGTTAAGTGCCCCGAGACCTTCTTGAAACCTTATTGTATGACCCGATTAGATAGTCCCGATATATGTATATTATTCATATTTGACTATTAAATTTTGACTATCTCGCCTGCATCGTAAGTTCACCCTCAAGTAAGCTTCACTAAGCCGCTACTACACCCCTCGCCATAGCGCATTTTCATTTGTGCCGTGCTGACAGTGGCTACCGAGCCAAGAGGTCGAGAGTTTCGTCTGAAAGTGGCCAGCGAGACGCAGCGGTCGGTAATCCTCACAAATTCATTTCACGCCACAACCGCCATCGTTGTATTTCCTTTGAAATCTTAGCTCTGGTTTCAGTAGTCATTCTCAGATTCGTGATACGACGACATCTCGCTGTGCCTTGCCTAAGATTACTTTATTTCAGATACGTCAGCGTATATATATATACGGGTTTGGCCATTTCGATATCACCGACGGATTATAAATTTTAAAATCGCTTTGATTGGGAAACTTAATTGTGATCACATTGATGAAACGAATTGTGTTTTAAACCGAAGTCGGCCCATCGGCCTGCGACTCGTGTTCGATTTAACGACTCTCACTCGTGCCGAATCTGCATGCAAGTCGCTACAATTTCGCACGAGCTTAGGCTCTGCATTTCTTTTGGGTTATCTGTGGTTGCTAGCCCACTTGTTTCCTTGAGTCAGCAAGTGAGTGGTGTCTTTTTATTAAAAAATAATAGTCTTTTTCTTTGTCAAGTAGGATCGGTTGAGGACTTTTACCTGCAGTACGGGCGTGTGTAGCAAAGAAAGCCAGAGGTAAATTGTGGGGGCCGAGCCGGTAGTGGTATGTATGTCGATGTAGGAATGCTGACCAAGCAAGTCCCGAGGCATTCTTCGAGCAAGCCGAGGTAGACCTCGCAGGAGAGCTGCTAACGCCAGGCCGAGCACAGGAAAGTCGAATTTCGCAGCAAGTTGTTTGATCGGCTTCTCACAGCCGGTTTTCGTGGGGTTCACCAGAGCAGCTATCGAGTTCATTCGATACGAAGTCCATCTGAGCCAACGGGGATCAAGTGGGCGAGACGAGAGCGAAGCTTTGCTACTTATAGACTTCACGCAGGTGCCCGTGACCGGGCGGGAGAATTGGAGCTGCCTCTCTCGATCGCTGGTGGTGTTCATGTTTCCCGGGAGCGATTTGTTGAGCTCTTCCCGAGAATTATTGCTTGAGAATCTTACATGGCGGCTCTCTGGAGAGAGAGTGATTTCCTGACACGTGTGTTCGAGGTCGCTGAGGAGACGGTAGACATCAGTTGATTTGTGCCGACTACTGATGTTTATCCAAGAAAGTAAGAGGATCACTAGGTTCAGTGGATTTGCCTGAATGCGGGGAGATACGCCACCGATCTCACCGATGGTTTTACTGGGCCTGCCGCGAGGAACGCACCAAGATGGAAACGGAGCGGCAGGTTCGCAGGCTGAGCCGGGATCGGCGAGAGTCAATCTCGAGACTTTCTATTCCGGCAGCCTTCTAAATTTCAGAAAGTTCGGGAGAGGAGGACGGACCACAGAACCGTCCCCAAAGTGCAGTCACTTCAGTTCGATTGTTCAGCCTCGAAGTTTTTCCAATCGCTCCTTCTTACACGGCGGGCGCCTACGGTATCCCATGTCTGCAGTACCGGGGTTCAGCAAGGTCCGCCAAGTTACCGCCATGTCGATCAAAGCAGATCATTGGGGCGAAAGCGGTCATATTGCTATCGATGCCAAAATGTGACATCCGGGCGGGCAGATTGTCCCCGCTATTGTGGTAGAGCAGGTATCGCCAACACCCGCTCAAATTGGCCGAGGCGGTTATCGTGAGTCAGGAAATGATTCAATGGGCCGTGGAGTCGGGGATATGAGCCGTGGTGACCAGATGCAGCTGGCAAGTAGCCTCCGAGCGAGCCGGTCGAGGCGATTCATGCCGTTACTCATCAGAGGCCCAGGATACCTTCGTAGCGTTTAATAAAAGCATTATTTCTCGTGCGTATATCGGTGCCGTTGTTTGATTCGCCACGATTCTTTTGTTTCTCGAGTTTTATTCCCCGCTTTATCCAGATGCTTTTCGTGGTGCCTTTGCCTGCTCCAATCGGAGATTGGTGACCAAAGCAGTGGTGCCGGGCCGCGTTAGATTTCGCATATGTAGATCGCCCTTTGATCAGATGCGGTCGGGCCATCGTCACGATTTACTTCCATTCGAGTTCGATTTTGGATCTTTGGTTACAGCCGGATTGGTCGGGGAAACATCATGTCATGATCACATCGGGAAGAGATTACTTTCAGGGGTTCGTAGCCAATTTATATCCGATTCATGGGCGAGTAGAAAGATTTCGGCCGAAGTTTTATGTCAAGACTCAGGCTAGGAGTGTCGATTCTAAAGAAAGGGCTGATTCTTGGACATGTGGTTGATTTGAGCAGGAAGAGAACAGACCGAAAGCATGCTGCCTGTTGGTAGCCTGCCGACGTTTCGGCGACTTCACCGATCACGCTTTAAAGTGGAGATCAATTTGCTATCGAGGTTATTCCTGCACTAAGACCACCCCTTCCACCGCATGATGGCTCCAACAGTTGCAAGAATCATGGACTCAAAGCATGTGAGTTGCTAGATGGCGGATTCATCGCATCGAGCGTATCTCCAAAGGCGCACTGCTGTTGTTTAGAAAAGAAGGACGGTTCAACGAGGCCGCGTGATCGACTATGCAATCGAATAAAAGCGACCATTAAGAACCGATACCCATTGCCCGTAATCGACGATTTGTTTGATCACCAAGATGCCAAGGTGTTCTCAAGACGATTTCAAGGACCGTTATCAACAGGATCAAAGGGAGGATATTCGTAAATCAGCTTCCCGATCTCAAGCATGACATTATGAGTTTATAGTGATGCCATTTGGGTTGGCCAAATGCATTCCTACGGGCCTTTATGGATTTGATGAACCGGTATTTCGAGAGTATTCGACGTAGTTTGTGGTGGTCTTCATTGATGATATTTTGATATATTCCGTAGAGGGAGCAGAACACGGCATTTATTTCACAGATTGTTTCTGGGACCTGAGACAACACCTCGCTTGTATGCCGTTTTCCAAATGTAGCCATGAAGTGCAATTCCCGGGCATGTTATTCGGCGAGGGTATTTGTGTCGATCCACGTATGGAGGTCAGCGAACAATTTGGGAGTTGTCCCACCAAGGACCGGAAAGTAGGTTTCTTGGGAATGGGTTATTACAGGAGATTCATCAAGGACTTCTTTGATCGCGACGCCATTGACCAGTCAATTGCAGTGGGTTCCGCTTATCCGGGACGATGATCGCGAGGACCGCCTGTGGTATTAAAGGGAAGTTGACTACGGCGCCTGGCTGACGATACCGTCCGGCCTCGAGGGCTACGTGATTTATAGCGATGCTCGCATCGTGATCAGCTGCTTCACGCAATGGGAAGCGTGATTGCCTATGCTTCCCGACAATCGAAAATCACGGTAAGAACTATCCGACATACGATTCGAAGCAATGGGCGATACCTTTTATACAAATTGTGAGACATTATCTGTGATGGGGGTTAAATGCCATATTTTTACCGATCATAAGAGTTTGAAATATCTTCCCGACGCAGAGATTTGAATTTGAGGCAGAGTGAGGCGGACGGAGGTCATCGCTGATTATGACTTGATATCAGTACCACCTGTAGCGCAAACGTAGTAGCCGATACCGAAAGGTAGAAAGTGGGAAATCAAAGTGACCCCGAGAGTAGATGAAACAGCTGGGAGTTGATTTTGATGTCGGTAGCGACGGGGAGATTTTCGCCCATATGAGAGTTCGACCAAGTACTGATCGGATCTGTGGAATCGGTATGGTACGGTAGACCGCAAAGTTATCGCAGGACGCGAGGAACGGAGTCGACGTATTTCACAGCCGATGAAAGTGAGCTCAAGATGAATGGCGACAGTACCGTATTCGTATGAGCCGAGAAGGGAGATTTCGATGAGGCCCATAATACTTCCCTACAATGTATACCCGGTAGTGGCCAAAAGCATGTATCGTGACTCGAGGTCGACGATTGCGGCCGTGAACGGAAGCAGATCGCGGTAGCTCAGGGCAAAGTGCCGTTTGTCACAGTGAAGGCCGAAAGTATAGACATCCAGCGGGTTTGGCTGCGCACTTCTCTATTCCCGAGTGATACGGGAGAATATCACCATGGACTTCGTGTTCGGGGCTTCCGAGGACGCTGAAGTACATGACGGGATTTGGGTGATTGCTGATAAGCTATCGGCTCTGCTCATTTTCACCTATTGACCCAGCGTATCGGCCCGAGAGACTAGCCAAATTTATGTGGATCGATGCGAGATTGCACGGAGTTCCAAATACGATCATTTCGACCGCGACGCCAGATTCACTTCGTATTCCTCTCGAGGGGTTTCCAGAGGCACCGGGGACTGTAGTGGAGTTGAGTACATCTTTTCATCCCCTGCACTGACGGGCAACTGGTAGACGATACGGACATTGGAGGATATGCTCCGGCTCGCTCGAACTTCGCAGAATCGGGACGACGAAGCCGCCTAAGATAGAGTTCGCCTACAACAAATGCCTTCCATGCTAGTATCAGATGGCACCTTTGAGGCGCCAGACAAGGAGGTGTCGACTCATTATTGAACGGTGGCAGGAAAAGTTTACGGCCCCGAGTTGGTCGAGTTCGCAGCGGATCGACACTCAAGAGTATCCGAGACAACAGATGTGCGTAAGAGCTATGATCATCACAGAGTAGACTTGTCGCTTGAGGCCTGCGACGTTGCCTCGGTATTTCCGCGAAGTGGAGCCGATGCCTGGGAGGAAAGTGGAAGTCGAGTCCTCGTTATATCGACCATTCGAGATCTCGGCAGTCAGTCTGCGGGGTTTATCGGGTTGGAGTCAGCTTCCGAGTTTAGATGATTCGGCACCGTGTTCTATGTTTCCTCGCTTGAGGAAGTATATCTCGACGAAGTCAGATGTTTTAGCTACCTCCATGGAGCTGGTGAAGCACTCTACGTTGAGGAAAGACTGTGAGATTTTGGACCTGGGAAAAAGAGAAGCGTTTCAGAGTAAGACAAAGGGCTTTAGTGAAAGTCCTGCGGAGGAATGCGCTGAAAGAGGCGACTGGGAACGTGGAGTGAGGAGATGGTGAACCGTTACTCCGCAGCCTCTTCGAAAGTAGATGCGAGTTTGTTGTTTTTGGAGCATGGGTATTTGATTTTGTGTTATTATATGTTCTTTTTGGTTGTTTAGTTGTTAAATTTCGAGGTCGAAATTTTATTAGGTGGGTAGATTGTAATAACCCGTTACGAAAAAAAAAAATTCTGGCCGGGCGGTTGGACCCGAATAAGATAATTTTTTTTCCGATGATAATATTATTTCAGAAATTTTAGCCGAATTTCATTTATAATTTAGTAGTGTTTTCCTTATGGGAAGAATTTTATCTGAAATCGGGTTCGTGGAGATTTAAGTACGATAAGGAGAATTAACCCAAACCGAACGACCGAATTTTATAAATATCTTTGCAAAGCCTTTATCCTCCACATCATCAAACACTTCACCATTTGCATCTTGTTCCATTTTTGGGCGTAGATACTCTCCCCTCGAACATTTTTTCCATTTCTTCAATTGTCGCCAAACCTTCCAAAACCGCTTGTATTTATCGTTTTCTTCTATCATTCTCTTCGAAGCAATGTAAGAATTTCAAGTCTTTCGAGATATTTCTCGGGTTTTCGAGATAGTTGACTTTAGTTCACTTTACATAATTCGAATTTTTACATAAATCTTAGTTGGTTATGGGTTCTGCGGACGTATTTATGTGATGAATTCGTGATTTAGAGATCGCTTCGAGGACGCATGGTCGAGTTGACTTTTTTGGGGGTTTCAGCTTGACTTTTATGTGATATTTTTATAAAACTTAAACGCTGGGTATGGCGCTACATCGGGGACCTTATTATAGTTGGCATGTATGTGTTAAATTGGTGATTTAAAATTTATTAAAGGGTGTTATGTCAAAAGTGAAATTAAGTCAGTTATAATTGATATTTTAGCATGATTACACTACGTGACTCGATGATTACTAGAATGACTTATAAGTTGATTTGTAGCCGAGAAAGCCGAGCAAGATGGAATTTAGCGGGAATCGATTGGTCAGGTCCGGCTGATTATAATTGATAGCTTTATCCGCTGCCATACCACATTTGTAGTCAGCTCTAAGAATCGGGTTATGTATCCCCTGTAATGCGTATAAGAATAGGTTTTGATCATACTTCGGGTATTTTGTTAGGCTGATTGTGGGAAAAGGCGCTTACCTTGATTGCCTTTTCGCTAAGGTTTCATGGTATACAGAGGCGAGTACTTATCTCAATGGGCGCATTTTAATGCATTTACCTTGATTTGTGATATACATGTTATCAGGAAGCGACATGTGAGAATGATGTACATGTCATCAGGTTATGATTACGAGAATGATATACACGTAATCATTGTGTTACGCGATTGTGTTTCGTGGCTACCAAGATCACGAAAAGAAATAACTCCCAACTTATATTCTCAATTCTCGCGCCTTGACGGCACTTGCCATATTAACATGCATTCCTTGTCGCACTTTCGATATGCTCATAGCCCTGGGCGACGGATCGGGATTTACGACATGTGGACGCTTGGGACGCGCTGCAATACCGCTGGGGAGCAGGCTTGCTCGGGGTTATGTACGAAAGCTCGAGGCCTCGAGTATCGTAAAGCAATTCTATAGTCGATTACTGTGATTAAAGCGACTCTCCTTCCGTTAGTGATACGTGACGCTATTGGCCCTGCATTTCACGGCATAGCCAAGGCGTTTGGCTTTATACTTCTAGATAAGAGAGTGTACGACTTTCTTTGATCGCTTTGTTGCGCATTGTTCCGCAGGCCCTATACTACCAGATAGCGCAAGCGGGTTGGGCCTTATACTTCGCAAGGTTATAGGTATGAGTCTTTTGATCACTTGTCAGGCGCATCGTCGACGTGGCCCTATACTAACAAGATAAATACAGGCTTGGCCTTATACTTCGGCATAAAGAAATCTGTTTATTAGCGGTTGATCCATTCCCCGCAGTAGACTGACCGAGTATATGCGCATTAGAGGTTGGTATAGCTGGTGAGATACGAGAGATAGAAGGCATGACTCAGATTTATAAATGATATCAAGCCCCGTGATTTCATTCAATAACAGCGCTTTTATCGAGACCTTCTCATTATATCTTAACACGTTATGCCCGAGACCTTCTTGAAACCTTATTGTATGACCCGATTTAGATAGTCTCGGATATATGTATATTATTCATTTGACTATTAAATTTTGACTATCTCGCTCCGTGATTGTAAGTTCACCCCTCGTGTTAAGCTTCACTAAGCTTCGCGCTTACACCCCTTTCTACGGCCAAGATTTTCATTTGCATGCGCTGGGATTGTGTGGCTGAAGGAGCCAAGAGGCTCGTTTGGAGAGTTTGTTCCGAGTGGCTAGGTGAGCATCGGGTGGTCAGAATCCTCACAGCCTCATTTTGACGTATTGTCAACCGCCATCGTTGTATTTCCTCAAATCTTAAATTGTCGGGTAGTCATTCCGTATTCGTGATACGCATTTATCATTCTGTCAGAAATTTCACGATTACTTTATTTTGGGATGTTGTGTATATATATATAGCTGTCGTCATTTCATATCAAATTAATGGATATAAATTTTTTAAAACCGCTTTTGATTTGGGGAAACTTAATTGCGATCACATTTTTGGAATTAAACGAATTGTGTTTTAAATCGAAGCCGCCCATCGGCCGGTGACTCGTGTTCCGGATTTTAATGACTCTCACCTCGGTGGCCGACTGGGCGGTCGCTACATCGTGCGCCGCCCCTTGAGTCTCGAAACCGGCAGGAAAGAGACCTAGTAGGTCGACTCTCAACTCCGACGCTGCCGGGTCTCGGCGATGAACCGCCGCCCCGTGTAACAACCGGCGTCGCATCGGCGGGAGCGGACTCGCCGGCAATGGGGCGGACGGGAGTCATCCGCCCGCCTATACGAATACCGAAGTCCGGCCTTTTGGAGGTCGCCCGCCCCATCATTCTCACGACCTTCTTTCCCCTTCTTATTATTACCACCACGCACACCATCTCAGACAATCAAATTAAAAAACATTAGAAATATTTTATCAATAAAACTAATTCAAACTATTCAAACCATTCAAACGACAACCAATCAACTATCAATAATTCAACTATTCAACTATATGTAACTATTCAACTATCAAGATAATATAAACTATTCAAACTACAACTATATTTAACTATCTCATCGTGCATATAAACTATTCAAATGACACAATCAATCAACTATTCGACTATATTCAACTAATCAACTGCACCAAATATTCAACTATATTCAACTATTCGACTATATTATACCTCATATTCTAATTATATTCAACTATTCCACTATATTCAACTATATTAAACTATATTCAACTATATTCAACTATATTCAACAATATTCAACATAATATAAACTATTCAAACGACGACTAATCAACTATTCAACTATATTAACTACTCCAATATAACTACTTAATATAATTATTTCAATTATTCAACTACTACAATTACCAATTTATCAATTATTCAACTATTTGAAATATTAGAAATAAACTAATTTGTAATAATAACTAAAAATAATAAACAAATTCGAACATAATCAAATTAAACATAATCAAATAATCAAACATAATCAAATAATAACGAAAATTAAACATAATCAAATATTACAAATAATAAATTAAAATTAAACATAATCAAATTACCTTAATCAATCAGAGTAAGGGATTTTTGTGACTTTCGAGAAAGTTTCTCGCGACGGGGGGTATGGAACTATCGGTATGGCGGGGCGATTTCCATAGGCAATCAAAAGGAAGTACGAATCGCCGTGAGGAGCGGGGGGCGATTTCGACCGAGTCATGCAAGTGCTGGGTTCGCTGGGGTTTTCGGGGGCAACCGTCAGACATATCCGAGAACGGGGCGGGGGTTCGATCATTTTAGTATTTTTAGAACGTGAGACGATGACACGTCAACTTTTTATAATTATTTAATGGAGACAGAAATGAGTCGCATTCGAGACGCCATGAAGCTCGGGACCTATTTTATTTTATTTTATATTTTTTTTAATTTTTCACTTCCTGACGATATCCCGCCTCCAATATCGACTCCATATAAACCATTGAAGTTTTCAGTGCTGTCAAGACTGACTCGACTCCAAATTTGAGTCGGATTTTTCCCCGTCTCTTTGCCGTATTCAAGAGTGGTTCCGCCGCCTCCCAAAGTCTCGTAAGGTTTAATTATTTTATTTAATTTTTAAATTCAAACCTAATTTAAAAATATTTCAATATAATTTAAAAATTGATGTTTAATTTGTTACAAATTTAGTTTAATTGATTGCTGATAGTTGACACTAATTTCATTTGACCTAGTTTAATTGATAATCGATTTATTGATTCATTTTATTTAATTGATTAATTGATCTTTTACCTAGTTTGACTAATTCATTCATTATTCAATTTACATTAATTTAGTCTATCTATTTACAAATAAACATATATATACTACTAGCAAATTCTATTTACATTAATTCTAGTGTAATGTAATTGATTTAGTCTGCCTAATGTACTTTTATAAATTGATTGATTAATATGATGAAAAGACTTTTCGAAATGTATAAGTGCAACACTTTCACAAGGCATAAGCCATGTTTAGTTTGCTTTTTACCCGATAGCAACCGCAGCGTTGAACGCGGTTGTCTTTCGCTACTTTAATCACGTGAAAGTGACAAATCTAGTACGACAGCGCGATCAATGGTTAAACGACTTCTAAAGAACTTACATGCAACTTGTATATATTTAGTACTATTAGTAATGATGTAGCTTTTAGCACATTTTCAAGAATTCTATGTAAGATTTTCAGAATGAAGCATTTCTTTCATTAATGTAATTTCTTGTTAAATATGTGTAAAAAATTGATCTTTCAGACCACACGGATTTGGACTCCCTACCGCTATTGTCGTGGGTGTCGTATTTGAGCCCCAATAGTTAGTGTTTTATTGAGTTCGTGTCACCCTTGTCTGCATAGATGGATGAACATGTAAGTAGATGGTGCTATATAGCCATCACCATTCTCTTAATTTAAACTCAATCTCTAATATTTCCTATATATTTTAGTCTATACTTACTGTCCTTACATACAGTCCCATGTAAAGTGTAAATAAATTATTCCTTATACTGTAGAATTGCAAATAGAATAGGATAATTTGTAATTTTTAAGAAACATACACAATTTATTTTCATCTTATAAAAAATCTGATAACATTTCACTTGTGTGATAGGAAGAAGCTCAATTTCCTTACAAAGATTCTTAAAAAGAGATCCTCCAACAGTCCAACATCAGTTCTGTTTCCATTATCCTCTCCCTTCATTATGTTCACAATCTTCCTCGGAACCTCATCTCGATTCAACTCAGGATCCATTTCTATCACAATTCCTCATGCATTGCAAGAATGGTAACAATTCGTTGGCCGATCAGCAAACCAAGGCTAACTGATCACAGGACGCCACCTGATACTGTTTCCGCCATAGAGTTCCAACCGCAATGAGTAAAAATCGTGCCAATGGCTTGATCGCAGAGGACTCTGATCTGTGCACACCATGCTGTAATAATCCATTCTCCTTAGTCTCCTTCAAGAATTCCGCACACAATGTTTGCCGACCGATCGCTTACAACATAATGCCTCACAATCAATAGAAATGACTTCTTGCTATTATTAGCGATACCAATGCCAATTCTTGAAAATGATTTTTAGAGAATAGAGATATGCAACCTTAGTTCACAACAATGATAGAGTCGCTCTTTCTGCCATCTAGCCACTTGAAGACTCATGGATCCTAATTCAATATGCGAGTAACTCAGTAGCTTGTGACCTCATCAACTCGGCCTAAATGTGTTAGTCCACCAATGTTTAATAGAATTCATCGTTCTGCATGTATAACCCGATCCATTAGAAGGAGTACATGTGAAGCACCCATCATCATGTGTACAGTGTACATGTGGACTTAAGTAGTGTCTAAATCTAATACAATCATAAGAATCTAATCGTGTTTCGTCCTAAAACAAATTGATAATATGAGAAGTGACCAATGATATTACTAACTCACACAAATCATATTAATTTATCAATGTGGCATATAAATAATATAACCACACCTAAATAAATAAAATTGTTCTCATGTATAAAAGAAAATCCTATTACAAACATCGTCACTGCTTCTACATACTCATCCCCCCGAAATATTGCTTGCTAAAAATGATAGCTTCCTACTTTGGCGTAGAATTTATCCCGTTAATTTATCTCATCCGTAAAATCCCAAAATCTGCGACGCCAGCGCGACGATTACACTTTTTTGCAATAATTTTTCCACCTTTTCCTCTAAATAAGGGGCGGAAGCATCGGGGCAGGGCCACTAAATTTACAAGACGTAATCACTCCATCACAATATAACTACAATAATTGTTTTTCTTTTCTTTCTATATTTAATAAGTGACATAAATTAATGGTAAACATAATTCTAATTCCTTAAACAAATGTGAGACTTACAAGTACTTTTATGGCTAGGATAGATTCTTGCTTTTCTATAAGTACGCACAATCACATTCCTATGTGACATCGAAAAACTTTCCGACATTTTCATATCGATAGTCATCATGAAATTTGTAGGAAGACAGACAAGTCTGGTAAGAATCATCAAGTTCTTAACCATATTTTATCATTTAATTCGTTTTGATTCAATATTTTACCTTTTTTCTTTTCCTTCGAATCAAATGTTTTATCATCTTACTTTTTTTCCTTTTATATGTTCGATTAAATGTTTTATCACCTTTACTTCTTTTTCTCTTCTTTTTTTTTTTACATTGTGAAAGGTTTTCTACATGAGACTCAACATGTGTAATATTTCGCTGTCCATACTGCCGTCTCATGTATATCGAAATTTCACAGACCTCGATACAAAATTATACTTTTTAATTCTTTTAATAAAAAAATTAATATTTTTTCATACAGAATGACAATAAAACAAGAATTACATAAATATCATAATCGCCCATTCAATATAATGTTCCGAACAAATGGATGCATAAAATAATAATTTAATAATATGCACTACTTTTTCATATTTTAGATATATAATTTCTTTTTATATAAATATTTATTGAAAATATTTTGATTTTAAAAATCAAATTCTTTTATAAAAATAAACTTACAAATAAAATATTTGATTGATTTCATTATACCAATATGAAGTAAATAACTAATAAAATAATTTAATGATTGTTCTTGTTGGGTATCTCAATATATGTTTATGATTTTTATTGCTTGCACATGAATTTGCATAAATTAATAAGTATTGAATAATTTAATTGAGATGATTAATGAAAAACAAATAGATGTAGACAATAGACATATAATGAAGAATACTCAATTGAATTTGCCCTATAACCAAAGTAATAGAAGTAAAGTAGGTTTGTTGGTATCTAAAAAGTGTGCCCCTTGGTGATGTAATCCCACACCTTAATAAGCCGCCCTGCTGCTAGTGACTTTTATCATTTACAACTCGAAATAAATTAAAATAAAGTAAAGAGAGTATGTAAGTTTAATAGCAAGAAAGAATGATATTATTATGACTATATTTAAAATTATTTTATTTTATGAAATGTCAGATTTTATTATGATTAGATTTGATATTATTTGATTTTATGTAATTATGATATTATTCAATTTATTACCATTGCTACCATTGACATGCCTAATCTAGTTAACTGGCTTGTCAATGTCTCCTTGAAGGCTACTCTAGTCATTACCACTTTCATTCTTACCACACCAAGTAATGCTACTGCAAGAAAAAGTGATCGGGAAATTCTAGAGAATCCTGCCACAAGTTGCAGAAAACATAGTGCTTCTTTGAAAGATTTTGGAGGTGTTGGAGATGGAAAAACATCAAATACAAAGGCATTTCAAACAGCTATTGCTAATTTAAGTAATTATCAGAAAGATGGTGGAGCATTGCTTTATGTTCCTCCTGGAAAATGGCTTACTGGAAGCTTTAATCTCACAAGCCATTTCACCCTCTTTCTAGAAAAAGATGCTGTTCTTCTTGCTACACAGGTAAGACTTCTATTAGAATAGGAATATAAATAAGAGTTACATGTCCAAATGACTCTAGATATTTGTTCATCTAAGTGGGATAAGGGAAGTCGAATGTGATAATAGGAAGGTTTTTTTGTAGTTGGGGCAAGATGAATTACAAACAACATTTAAAAGATAAGAAGTATGCATAGTGTAGTAGTTTAGTGATCCATTTCAAATTTATTTCATTATATCCAAAAGCCATAAAATATAAAAGCTTTTGATTCCCTAACACATGAAAACTTCTATTAGAATAGTAATCATGTAATTATTATTATTCTTAGCTAGCATTTATTCATAATAATCTTGCCATATTATTATAAATAAATGGGGTTCTCTGTTTGTGCTATTTTCAAAAGATTAACAAGATACTTGTTATCACAAGACAAGGATACTACGAACCCCTTTATTCCTTTTGCGTTTGTTTTCTTATAACCATTATGACATGTTGTAAGTTATATGTTGTATGTAATAACAAGATAGTTGTTAAGGGCTTTCGATATTATACTTGATTAACATTATGACATGCATGTTTCTTTTGTTTTGTTTAATATACGGTAAATAACTATATAAACAATAATGTTGTATTATGTATTATTCATGCTATGGATGCAAATTTATATTTGAATAATTTAGGAACCAAATGAGTGGACCGTCGTAGCGCCATTGCCATCTTACGGTCGAGGAAGGGATTCTGAAGGTGGAAGATACATCAGCCTTATATTTGGAGAAAAACTCACAGATGTAGTTATCACAGGTATGGAACACAGTGACAAAATACTGAGTACTCAATGTTGAATGTCATGAAGTAGAAATGTCATGATTGATAACAATTTTTGCATATGATTTCAGGGGCTAATGGCACTATTGATGGCCAAGGACAATCATGGTGGGACAAATTTAAACAGGAACAACTGAAAGTTACACGACCTTACCTGATCGAGATTATGAACTCGGAGGACATCCAGATATCTAATATCACTCTAGTAAACTCGCCTTCGTGGAATATCCATCCTGTATACTGCAAGTAAGTGAAGTAACTCATGTTATATGCCTCTTGAGGCTTTATTCTTTGATTTTGGATTTTGATAGTATAGATGTAGGAGTCTGAAAGGAGAAAGTTTAAGTTTTATTTATTAATGCAGAAATGTAATCGTTCAAGGCGTAACGATCCTTGCTCCTCTGCTATCCCCAAACACTGATGGGATCAACCCAGGTAAAAAGTTTGTAAATATAAAGCAAGAAATTAAATACGGAGTAGATAAAATTAAGAAACTCTGAATGCCAATGTAAAGAGACAAGCTTTTAATGATTCACCTTTTCTATGTCATGTGTTGTTCAGATTCTTGCGCTAATACTAGAATAGAAGATTGTTACATAGTCTCTGGAGATGACTGCATTGCTGTAAAGAGTGGTTGGGATCAGTATGGAATTAAATTTGGCATGCCAACTAGAGATCTTGTTATCAGAAGACTAACATGCATTTCTCCATATAGCGCGATGATTGCTCTGGGAAGCGAGATGTCTGGAGGAATCCAGAATGTCCGGGCTGAAGACCTCCACGCGATAAACACAGAATCTGCGGTGAGGATCAAAACTGCAGTTGGAAGGGGAGCATATGTAAAGGACATATATGTTAGAGGAGTGACAATGAACACCATGAAACATCTTTTCATGATGTCTGGAAATTATGGTCAACATGTAGATAATAACTTTGATCCAAAAGCGATTCCTGTGATTCAGAACATCAACTACAGAGACATGGTAGCAAAGAATGTTACCCAACCAGGAAAGATGGCGGGACTTCCTGGTGCTCCTTTTACAGGCATTTGCATGTCCAATGTAACCATAGAGTTGGCCAAGGAGCCAAAGAAACTTCTATGGAACTGCACGGACATTGCTGGGATTTTCAGCAGCGTGACTCCTCAACCGTGTAATCTGCTGAAAAATCAAATGCAGACAGGATGCAATTTCCCAACAGATAAATTGCCAATTGAGAATGTTCCACTTCGGACGTGTGCTTACAAAAAGGGCTCTACATGAACATCCATTTTCATGTTTTAAAAGGGACGAAAATAACTAAATTTTGCAAGTCCTGTAGGTGAATGGTATAATACCTGGTTTAGGTGTTAATCCTGTCATTATAGTTAGTAATAGTAAATATAGAATGTGTTTCAAATCTTTTCAAGTCATTGTTGTAAATGGTAGTTATAACAATGTCATTAGAATGTAATTATTAATGAGCTAGTTTTTGTCCATTGATATGCAAAGCTCCTTTCATATGTAGTGAAGACAAATTGGCAAATCAATCAAGAACCATACGGAGTATTATTTTATGATAATCAGGACTTGTTTTTTTTTTTCTTCTCAACCAGCATCACAAAAGTGACTACTCCTGAGACTTCCCCTGTTCAAACAACTCTACCAGACTACCACCACTTTAGAAGCTCCAATATCCAACTATATTCACCGTACTCTCATGGTTGGGTAAATATAACAAAATGGCAAATTCCCTAATTCTGGAATTGAAGACCTAATTTGAGGCGTGTTTTGTATCTCCAATTATTGCCTTAATTTCTTGAGTCTAACTTAGGTTATATTTCTTACCTATAAATATGTGTGATATTTCTATGAAGTTTTTATTTATCACACAAATACGAGAATAGAGCATAATCATTCTAGAATAATATTAGTCTTTTAATATTATCAAAGAATATAGTTTTTGCCCTTGAAAACTTATAGAGTTTATCTTTGTTCTGATAGTTTTGTGGTTGAGATTTTCAGGTATAAGAAAATACCAACATAGATTATAACTAAGTATAGGCTTCAGAATCCATCTTTTGAAGTTATTAGGTGGATTCTCGCAGTTGAAGAATGTGATCGCATCTTTACATCAGGAACCTATAAAATTCTGGGTTCCATGATTCGCATTTAAATTTCCGTCGCTCTTATTGATTGCCGAAACTCCGAAGAGATTTAGGGTCTTAAATCCTAACACCGGGGTATCAAGAGCCGTCAGGCCGCCTGAGAGTTTAAGAATCAGTCAGGAGGCTTAAGGAATTGGTGGACACATAATCGTAGGGAAATTCATGGAGTCAATTTTTCTACATTGGAAGATGTATGAGGATTATCCGTACGGAAAGTAGGTGAACAAACCACTATGGCAAGCCCCGAGAAGCTACTACGAGGATGAATGGATGGAATCGACAAAGTGTGTCTTCGTGCGATCAAACCTTGTTTGTCGGGCGAACATAGTTAACGTTGCTAAGGAGACCACCACAAAGGGGTTGATGAAGGCTTTATGCGATCTGTATGAGAAACCTTCTACAAATAATAAGGTACTTCTCATGAAAAAATTATTTCACCTTAAGATGTCAGAAAGTACACCCATAGCGAGACACCTTAATGATTTCAATAGCATTATTAATCAACTGTCCGATTTCCGTAGATGTTAAATGCTGATGATGAGATGCAAGGCCTGGATTTTGTTGGCTTCACACGGAAAGTTCGAGCCAATGGCGGTCAAGTAGTAATTACGTAGGTACTAACGAGGTTGAACTTAAGGTGGTTATAGAAGGTATCTGTCTCCTCGGCGTACGTAGTTTCATGTAAGTGAAGTGCTAAGGGCTCCGTGATATGTGTGTGGAAGAGAAGAACGGAGTCAAAGGTTTTGGAAAGAGTAGAGATCGGGCTGCAGTGTGAGGTAGATATACTCTGATCCGTGTGTTTGGGTCATGCAAGACGGGTCACATGAAGAGGCACGCAAAGCCAATGGTGATGCTCATGTCAGGCCGAAATGATTACCTCGACGCTTGATTGTATCCGTGAATGCTTCCTCAAGTAATTCCCCGGATAAGAGATTCGAGCAACTTTTCATACTACGCATGACGTGGACGAATGGTGAATTATATTTTGGGAGGGACTGCTCACCTTGGCCGATGAAGTAATTGCTTGGATGTAAGAGGACGGGAGATGAATCCGAGATTGCTCTTAACGGTTCTTTCCGGAAACCCATTAAAGGCGAGGTATGTTCCAAATTAGGAAGAGTTTAATTTCGGTGAGTCACCGATGGTGATGGTTATCGAACTACTAAGACGGTAACCGGAAGGTTGTTCTAGAGCAATGGTGGGTCAGCAAAGGACAAGTCGTACTCTATACTTGGCTGATGGTTCTCAGAGAGGAGATTGAAGAGAGGATCCGGTGTACGTAAAAGCAAAGTAGGTTCGAAATGGGAGTTTCTACGAAGATAGAAAAAGGATTGTCGTTGGTGAAATTTTTGGATGTGCCAGATTCTCGAGATTCTCGAGGAGTCAGGCAAATGAAGATGCATTGAAGGTCGTGAACGGCACTTCAACCGAAAGAATGTAATACTTCATTTGGTGATGAAGTTCGAAGCTCCAAAAGGAACTCGGGAATTATGCAACTGCTCCTCAGGTTTGATGAATCATTTGCGGTTAGCCGGGCGTGTTTCAAAGTCGCAGCGAGAGGTATTGCTAGAATCTAGTATGAATTTATTCGTGATAAACACCAATTCAAACACATAATATTGCAATATGAATAATTCCAGGCAATTTACATCGGGCAAATGACTCCACCTAAATGAACCAAAAACCTGTTAGAATCTAGTATGAATTTCATTTGTGATAAACACCAAATTCATACATCCCGGATCCTCAAAATGATATAAATTAATCTAAACACATAATTAACAATTATGAATACAAGAATTCTTACAGAGATGCCAGCGGAAGTCTATCTCCAAATCTTTCACGAAGCCTCCTTTGAATTCCATCGTTGAGCACTTCAAATGTAGTGCCTCTAGTTGGTTGCACACCAGGAGAGGTTGAATCCTACATTTGTGTTTGCTAGAACATGGGTTGATTTGGATGAAAAATCAAGAGAAGAATTTTTCAATTCTCTCTTGATACTTTCGGCCATATGGAGAAATGTGGAGGAGGATTTTTCATTTCATTTCATGAAAAATGAAATCTTATGTTGAAAACCTAATAGGTTTGATTATATATGTCAAACCTAAAAGCCCAACCGAATAGTTAATGAGCCAGCCCGTTAAATTTAATTAAACCGTTAAGTAAAATCAAATACTAACAAGTTGTTAATAGTAACTAACAAGTTACTAACAAGCTCAACTAACTATCGAATTAATTCAATTGACTAATTAATTAATTCGGGTTCATCCAATTTCTATTTTACATTATCAATGTAAAAATCCCAATTGAGAATATTCAAGTGATTACAATCAACTTCAACTTAGCAATGTAGTTTAATTTCATACATGAAATATAATCCAACGCCACCGTATGTGTGCGAATTCTGTGCTCGTATAATAGTACCGTGATAATAATAATAATTGACCAATTACTATTATTATAACGATTAATGAGTAAGATCTAGCAATCGGCCATAACCCCTTTAAATTATCATGAGAACTCAAACTAGTAATATATAATTACTAAGGTGAACACTAAGTTCCAAGAATTCACATTTAAACTAACCCGTAAATGAATTGATACACAATTGTCTCAACGGCATAATAAAAAGGGAATCACCTCATTGATTTCCAACAAAACCAACAAGATGCCTCAAGTGAAAAGCCCTGAAAACCTTCCAAAGCTTGTCCAACAATCGAAATGATGTTCTCTGCAGATTGCACACACCAAGAAGGAAACGAATCCATAGATCAACTTGCTGGGGAAGTCAGAGGAACAAATTGGAAGAGAAAATCTCTTCCAATTCTTTGGGGAGGGGGGCGGCTTTTTGGAGAGGAGGGAGGCAAGAGTTTTTCATGAAATGAAAAACCTTGTTCCTTTCTTTAAATACCAAAAACCTAATCCCAACCGTTAAGCAACTCGTTAAGAAATCGCTTAACTCAACTTAATTGTAATCAAGCATGGCTTCTAATCAAATAATGAGTCACTAGTGAGTTGTTCCATTTTAATAACTTAAACAAGTCAATTAAAATACTAACAAGTCACTATCGGTCAACTTATCAAGTTATTCATCAATTCTCTTAATTGCTTAAATTGATTAAACTTGCAAGTTTAACCAATTGATGTTCATCAATATATATTTGACAATATAAATATCGAGAGATACATCTCTCAATATACAAGTCTCGCTTAATTTCATGCATGAAATATAATTCAATATCACCGTATGTGTGTGACCTTCGAGGTTTAGATAATAGTAGTTGTATAATAATAATAATCGACCACCATTATTATAACGATTAATGAGTAAGATTCAGCAACGCTTCATAACCCTTCTTCAATTATCATGAGAACCCACACTAGTAATATAGAATTACTAACATTTTAACCAACCTCGGTAAAATGAATTGATACACAATGTCGCAATTGTGCATAATAAAAGGGAATCAATTTTCATTGATTTCCAACACTCCCACTTGCCCTGATCTATTACCACACCCATTTAACACGATTCTAGTCGTAGGCTAATCCATAAGAAGCGTGTCATGAAACACCTACAACTTTCTTTTACTCGAGTATGAATTGAATAAGCATTTATGGCGCCCCACAAACCAATCAAGCACTAACCGTGTGAGAGCCCTCGAGATCTTCCTTTGTATATCAAGGACGGATAAATCCCTCCCAATATATTAACATCTATCCCTATACTCACCGTAAGCATGACTCCAACATAATGCCGTTATAATCCCTCGCTAAGGCGTAGGTTTGGTCATAGTCAAAGTACAGAGCTCATATAATACATATAGTTATATATCGTAGGTCTAAGAATTGTCGAACCTAAAATTTCTAAAAACAACACGTACATATACATATCTTCTATGACTTCTGCTTTCGGGTCATACCTCCCCTACCATGTAACCGTACCACGGTATCGATCTAGTCCTCTAGGCTAACGTGATCAATCTTGATCACTAATCAAAACATCATGTTAGTCATATGATGCTTGTTGCCCCACCATCGCCATCCCGACCAAGGCCTTTGGCTATCCTATGTTTCTAGGCTTGAAGAGGTGTAATCAACAATTCATGTTGCCTCTCTAGAAAACATAGACTAACCTAGGGATTTAACTTTTCACTCATCGAGGATACAATACATGTATATTATATATTTCAACGGCCTGTGAAATAAATAATGGGTAACTATATGAATGAATCACGCATTCATGTAGTTTAGTTAACAATCAGATTAAAACACAAAGGAACTTTTGTTTTAATTGATTACTTAACTTATTCCAGAAAGTGAATGAACTAGCTCCCACTGAACTTTGCCACGTTCAGTTCCTTCATTAAGCTCGTGAAAACCAAACTTGGTTGAATCACAGGGGAAGCTGATCTCTAACCTGAGATATATGCTTAAATCCATACATGGATCCTTTTTTGCTTGCATGACTTCTTTTTAGGTCATTTCATGACATAAAGCAAAAAGGATAGTGATTATAATCACATCCTTTATTGAAATACTACTCACAAGAATCTTCACATTCATCAACTCGGGGTCTCTCAACCAGGAATCATTGATGACTAAGATTATCTCGACATAGTCACGCATCTAATTATGATCAAAAAGGGTTTCAAACTACTGGGTTCCATCGGGTAGGTTTACAACACAACCTCGAAGTGTATTAAACACATCTGCCTTTATTAAATGCATATTCTTTAACAACATTACTTAACAAAACAGATTGATCGTCAAGTTGTACACCGAGTTCAAGTTTCCTTTTAGTTTACTCATCGAAACATACTAGACTCAAATTCTATTATTGAAATTTTCGGGTTAATAGTTTTCATATGGTATAACCGTCCATATAATGCTACTATCACATTCGCTACAAGTGAAGATCAACAACCGATCCATTCCATGTAACTATAGTTACCTCTATTCCCTTAAAGTTATTACCGATCATATTCTAATCCGCGGTGAATACCTTTAGTAAAATTTCAATTTCAATCACGAATCATGCTACGCCATAAAGGCGGTGTACAACACATGACCTTGAAACGCATATCGTGAATTATATTACTATGTAATAGACTCCCAACCACTCTCATTAATGTGAGGCCTCGGCTAAGTGGATTGACCTCTAATGAAGAAATGCCTCTTGTCAATAAGAGACCGTCTATTTATAGAATTTTACTCTATTATAGATTTCAATCACCTCGAGCTTCATAAGATCTTAAACTTAACAAGCAAATGTCATGCAAGCTCACATATATATAATGTAATCGGGACATAGCATATTTCATATATATATGCAATGGGGTTCACAAATGTACAAGAATCTAATCACTACTATATCTTTTGAGGTCAGAGGGAAGATTTCTTCAACATTTAGTGTATAAAAACTTCATTTACGCAAATACGCTCCCACTCCGACCTTTAAGGAACCTGGTTCTCTTTTTTCATCACTCTTCTTGATTCTTATTAATTTTCATCAAGTATCAAAGTGAGAAATTTAATTCCATTATACTCAATCTTAAGTTTGCAACTTTAGATTCTAGTAAAGATGTAAACTTTCTTTTATATTCTCGCCAGATGCTGGTTCAATAACCATGTCAAGATCCATCATAAAGGGATCATTACTTAGGAACATTCTTTGGATCACTTGCTTAGACCCACATGTTACAACTTGTGGAATAGCAATAAGAAAGTTTGAAATAAACATGAGCATAGTCAACCAATGAATATGTTTAATCTTGGTTTCTCAACCAAATGTATGATTAAACGTTCATTCATGACTGATTGCTCATTTAATGAGAATACATTTATTACTTCTGATGATTCACCATCCAGAATGTAAAAATAGAATGGGCTCTTACTTCTGATGAATCACCATCCAGAAGATAAAATAGAGCTTTATACTCAACCCATGTATTCACATCTTATTTCATTTAAATGACCTCAAGTCATTTATTGGAGTATTATTTATTCATGTTGTCATTTGTATCACTGCATTTAGCTTTAAATGCATCAAGAGTGGACACTCCTTGATATAACCGGAGCCACTTGAATGTATTCAAGTCACATATTTATTTCCACTATTTGTACTTCACAATGAAGACTCTATACGTACAATAAATTACAACACTATAGTGGATGGAAATAAATACCAAATTCTCTTGTTATATGTGTACAAAATGACTTAATATCAACTTTGGATCCTGAAGTTAAATTTATGTCAAGCATAATGACAAATACTATCTTATCCTATACGACATTTAAAGTTTGTTTATCAAATACAACCGTTGAGTCGTCTCATAGTCAATATGAATAAATTAGTTTAAAGGTGGCAAGGTAGCAACTTAATATGTGAAATTATTTTATCTTTGTGTTTCAACCATTTAAACACAATCCTTACTTGTATCACTCAGCCTAATGACACATCTATATTAATTGGTATATGACATTGAAAGATTTCATCTATTTGTTTTTTAACTTCATCAAACACAATTCCTTATTTTTGTACCTTAACAAGTACGTTTTTAAGATTAGAAGGACGTCTCATTCTTCGGATGATAGATCATTTATATCGACATGCCTCCTCGGACTTAACTTGATAGTATTCATATCAAATCGTGTATCATTCAATGACTAAATCTTTTAATTTAATTTGTATGTAACATAAACTTAATTTAGATTAAAGGAACCTCCTAATTAAGTCTAGTGTAAAGAGTTGGCTCCAGTTCATCTTTTCAAGATTATACTCAAACCTTGTTCGAGTCATAATCCATAAGTATACTCAATCGTTTGTTGTTCAAGGTGTCATTTTTAAAGAAGAGTAGAATAATGTTCCCTTAATCAGAATCACCTGATATGGAAACGTATGTCAAATATCATTACATCTATTTCTACTCTTACAAGTGCAAAGAAAATAGTTTAGAATCCCAACCACCTTCATGGAGGATTTAAACTGTGTGCTCTTATAATGTAGTCGCCTATCATTACACAAGAGCTCGATAACTTTCTTTGTATCTTGTCTTCTGGCTATTGCTTTACTTGGCTCATATCCATGACTAAATCATGTGAGTCAAAATCCAGTTTCGACACTCCGTAGCCTAGCTAAGACATTACAGCCTTTGAACCAAAGTTCATGCAACGACAACATGATTGAAACCAAGTCTTAAATGTTTGTGGTGGGTTTTTAAAGTTTGTCCTCTATTAGCATACAACCGATTATCATAGTTGAAGGAGATCGCATTGTAACACTTTGTTTCAACAAGTCATTTGGATTTCTCCTTAACTTATTTTATTTCACATTATAAAGTCATGCATTTAGTTTGCCCAATAAATGGTGAATAAAATAGGTAAACTTAATATGTCAAACATAATAGGAAATATGCAACTTAAAATAAATAGTGTAGTTCAAAACAATCCATGATATTTACAAAATGAATTGTGATAATTGCATTTTAAATCTCATAAAATGTACAAGGAGTCAAGATCTACTATACTGATTCAAAACGGCAACACCGCATACATTTTGAATCAAGTATAGTAGGTTATCAACCAATATGTAAAGTAATATGCATGGTACTAAAGTTACGCCTGTATTCAAATGGCAACACCGCATACATTTTGAACTGCACAATAGTAGTTACTTAAACCAATTACGAAACTACATAACTCTGTGTCATCACTAGGATATCATACAAAGATGCTACCCGACTTTGTACTCTAGAAAACACCGTTAAGCATACCAATTAAACCAAATAGCTACTTGGAACGATCATCTAAAAGCCTACAACGTTAGGTGGAAATCATTTCAATACGATCCATTGTCATATCAAATTGCAAAATCGTGAATACCTTCCATCACAAGCAGCTCCGCATGATGCAACCGATTTCATAACTTTAAAATTGGCTTGATACTTTGCTTAAATTTTAATTAGGAGATTAGTGTTATTTAACCTTATTTTAACCATTTATATATAAAGCACATATTCAAGCAACATGCACAACATGAAAAATAAATAAATAACACACATTCGGAGATATTGTATCGACGCGCCTGTGTCGTGTCACCTCAGTTACAATATCAACAACTCACAGACACCGTAGTCACCGATCGATGGATGACAACATAAAAATACTTCATTTGACATTAATAATAAAAAAATACACTTTTGTCCATCGTGGTGAACTAACAACATATACAATAAAACAATGAACAACGTAATACAAATTCATCTTAATGATACAACTTAAAGATACACAAGAAATCCAAAATACAACATGGGGAAACTATGGCAACTAGACCCCTCAATGAAATACAATACACAAGTCTAACAATATACAAATTGACAACACAAGGGAAATGACTGATGAGGATTTCCTATGCCACCACCGCTTCATCTACGATCTTCAATCTGCAGCCTATCAATGCAAATGACAACCCTTTACCGATCAACCCCTAGAACCTAGCATAAACGCCCGCCCATAGAGAGTGGAGTCACTATTAAGCCGAGTGAATACAAATACCACGTACTTGATCCCATCACATATATTGATACTATATATATAACATATGCTTATAAATTAACCAAAGCTACACAAATAACTGCTCACAAATCACATGTAGTCTTCATACGATATCACATAACACTTTATAACCGTCAACAGTGCATATTCATTTAAGGAAAACAGTCTCAGCACACAAAGTCATCAAATGAGGAATCCACCTCCGCAAATAATACACATATGAGGAATCCACCTCCAAATAATACACACATGAGGAATCCACCTCCAAATAATACACATATGAGGAATCCACCTCCACATAATCAGATGAGGCCTACACCCCTCAATGTGCATATCACACCAAACCTCCCGAATCCACGGGGCTACCCACACAATATGCACACCACACCAAACCTCCCGGTCGGGGTCACCACCGCTCCGCAAATAACACACAAAGCAATCAAAACACATCTGCACACAGCCACACACAACCACACACAATCTCATAACATGAATCATATTCACAACTATCTCATAATACAAATCATAATCTCAATTATCTCATAATATACCTCATAATCTCAATTATTTCATAATATGAATCATAAATCGACTTACACATAATATTAATCATAATCTCAATTATTTCATAATATGAATCATAATCACACAATACACATATTAGAATAAATTCCCAAGACAACACATGCAAAAATATATAACATAATATATATGAAAAGGTCTCATCGTGAGATTCAGACTCACCTCAAGCCTCCAAAACAAAGAATTTACCTGCGCCTCCCTCGTATAGATCCAGCTCAACTCCTATTCAAAGAAATTATACATTATAACACATCCCGTATCAACCTCTCTTAACATCTATATAATCCCCCGAGCGTTATACCACGCCTCACGATTCAAATTTACAACTCTTAGCAATCATCCTATCCCCCAAGACGGTATACACTTTTATCTCCCAACATAACTACATTCTAATAGCCAACTTCAGAAAATCTCAATATTCGCTCATCTCCTTATTACCCCAACTATAACACTTTAAGCACATTCTAATCAATCCAACAATCAATTGACAACTAATTAATCCATTAAATACAACCCTCCAATTCAAACGCTTAAATGTTATACTTAACTTTCCCCAAACCCTTTCTCAACCCAATCTCTATCTATCCATCCAAACCAACAATTTCATACCCAAAACAACTATATTAAAGTCCTTTGAACTCAAATTACAATTTAAAGTTAATTTAATAAAAGTCAATAAAAGTCAACTCTTAATTTACACCACTTTCTAACCTCAATAATCACTCAAAATCACCGCTAGTCCGCTCACCGATACTCAGATAACATTTCTATACCATAATAATTCCAAGATCTAAAAGTCAACACAAATTCATAAAAGTCAACTCTTCCAAAACTCAAGAAATACCCCAAAACATTCAATCTTTCTACCTAGATATGATGAGGATGACGGTGAGAAGAAAATCCACCACTTTGATCCTTGAGTTTAAGCGACAATCACGGTAGAAATTTAAGAAAATTCTCAGGAGGGGAAAGCTGAATGCCAAAGAGGGGAAGTTAAGAGGGAAATGGACGAGGACGAAGATAGTGCTGTAGGTGGATATTTAGAGGGGAAGAAATTTAAGCCCATCTTGGCTTCTAAGCACTTCTACACCTTCCGCACTTAAATATCAACGAAACCGATTTTCATCAGGTTATTCCCTCGAGGCATATATTACTACTCATCTCGATATATCAATATTATTCCAAAATTATTTATACTATCTCCTGTCCCACCACAACCTAAATATACCACCAACCGACCGATTTGTTGAATTCTCCACTACTCAACTTCAAATTTTTAATTTCACTCGAAATACTCACCGAAACTTATATACTATCAACATAATATCGTGTATGAACGCAGTTATTACGTATATAGATTCTTTTCGATAGCCGGGTGTCATTCGTGGATGTTCGGGATCGGGAAAAGGAAGGCACTGCTGGGATTAAATTTTCAAGGGGAGTCTGTGGATGATTTAACTTAGAGTGCTCCTCAGACGGCCAAGACGGTTTCAAGGGAGATTGTTGGAATCAAGACCTAATGTGAGTATGCTTTGTCTCTAATTATCATTAATTTGAGCTCTTTTTAACTCCAAGTATATCTCTTCGCCTATAAATATGCGACGTGAGAAAGTATCGGAGCTTACGAGGTATTGTATCGCTGGAAATCGCATAGTCATGAACTATCGATACTATATCATAAATCGCCCGCTAAAGCCGGTAGTATTTAAAACTACGGCGTATTAGATCTCAGCGGTCGCCTCAAGTGAACAATTTTATTGGTACAACCGATTTAATCATTCAAAATATATATATGTTCAATATATATTAATCAAGGACAATTAATATTTAGGATTTACTGCATCGACATTGGGCGGTTACAATACATTGTGGTCCGGTCAGAATGTATATATATTAAAGCAATAATCGGTTAATATTGTTTAATATTACTCTTTGTTGATCCGTCATAAAGAGGTCACATAGAAACAAATGAACCCGAATATATAATCGTATTATAAACTTCCTAAGTCTAAAGTAAAACATGAAGGAAACATTTGGGACGAAAGTTCAGTCCCCGGACATATCGCTGGTCGGTTAGGCGGTCAGATAATGAGATGGAGGAGTTTTATTCTCCTTAAAAACTCTCATCCAATTTTTGTTATATGAAGTAGTTTTATTCGATAATTCACTAAGGCCATAATTGATTTGTAAAGTAAAAAAAATTTCTCTCCTCCCTCTCTCCTCACCTCTCCCGCCGAACCCTCATTTGGAAGAGATTTTTTTCTTCCATCTTTTGTTCCTAGTTTCTCTTAATTCGCTCAAGTAAAATGTACGAAGAATTCGGATCAATCACGGGCAAGGGCGATCTCACACAGGGTTCGTTGGTTCACTTGAACTACCAAAAATATTGATAGTTTAGTTGGTAGGTAGGTTCTAGTCATCCTTAAGGTCTTGGGTTTAACTTTATAAGAAGAACCAAATATTTTATATTATTTGAATGGCCAACTTAAAATAACATTTACTCATTTTTGAAAATTTTCTTATTCCATAATAGAATTTTTTTTGTTACAAATACTTTACCAATCGTACAAAAAATCACTCAAAATTTTTTAACGTATATTTCGAACTATCACTTGATCGATAGATCTCGTCAAGGCTGATCCTCGAGATACTGCTTTTGGGTATCAGACCTCTATCTTTTCTGCTGCTAAATAAAATATTCAAGAAGAACCGTACACTCTAGTGATTCATTATTTATTATTTTTGTATAATCCGTAGTATTCTCGGGATTTGTATCTCATTACTAGAACTTTTGGATGCGATTAAGAATCCAACACTAACATGTGTTTTTATGCGTCAAGCTTGCATAAAGATGATAGAAAGGTGATTGGTAGGACTCGAATCCAAACCAATATGTGTTTTTGTTGTGAATCCTACACCATTATCGATACATCATACTTCGACAATAACTCAAATCCCGCCTGCATTACACAACAACTGCATTTATTACAACACTAATTCGTATACGACAAAATGTGAAAAGCAAAATAATGCACAAATTAAATCGCATATCAAGAATTTTACCCCTCGGTTCCCCTCAACGCCAAAAGGTATTGCACATCCACCGCCGCAGATCCACTACTACTATCATGAGGATTGTTACAACACCTTCAAGCAACCCTACTTAATCCACCTTCAACCGGATGTTTTCACACCTAAAACCTTACACAAGTCTCTCGTACGCTTTTCAATCTCTCTCACACTCTTTTCATTACCTCACCAAGAATTATGATAAACTCTCATAATCTCTAAGAATAAGAATAAACTCTTTATTCTAACCTACAAGTGTCGATTTTCAACCAATTATCGTGTGGTGGTGTTTCCACACACACAAAAATACTACACAAAAAAAGAAGGGTATTTATAGGTTTCACAAATGAATTTATAAGGAATTACTTTTTTCTTCAAGAAACCATCACCACCTCGCCTAAAGGTAATTAATTACTTCTCAAGAAAGAAGACTCTAAAACTTTCCTTTCTTGTTCTCCAAATATTTCTTTTGAAGTCAGAATTTATTTAAAATAATCCCAGTTTTCACTTGTTTGTGCTTACACGTACAACAACATTTTTATCTGTCATTTGCACAAAGATGTGATAGAAAGGTGATTGGTAGGACTCAAATTGTTAATTCGATGTCAAGCTAGCGGAAGACTAAAGAAGATGAGAAGCAGTGTGAGATTGCGGCTGACTTGAAATGGAGATGCAAGAAAAGCGGGGCAACAGCTGTAAAGTACAAATATGGTGATCATGAAGAAGATTTGACTCATACCAAGTTAAAAGGACTAAAGAAATAAAGATGGACAAACGATAATATGGTGAAAAAGATTACTAATCAACCATACACCGACACCGGTCAAAAAGATCAACGTTTAACGATTTCTTAAGAACATGTACATCAGATCTTTTAAAAATTAAATATATTTAAATAACTAAAAAACGAAAAAATTGGTGATTTTTTAAATTTTCCTAAAAATAAATGTGGCTTTCCATAAAATTATTCACCCATCCTATTCACCTCCAAATTTATACTCCTCCCTATAATTTTTAATAGTGAAGTGGATAATAAAATCATAAAAGAATATATAGAAACTAATACAAAAAATAAAAAAATGATGTGTCGGAGGTATTTTAGAATTTTTTTTATGGAAGCTCATATACTCAAAAATTAACATAAACTTATTTCATCCAAGGTCAATTTCGGAATTAAAACAAAAATTGAGATATACTTTGAAATTAACTAAACAAAAAATAAAAGTTAAACAACCCTCAAAAATTAATTTTAAATATTTAATCCAATTTTTTTATGGTACATCTCACTTCATACATTTCTGCTATTGATTGTTAAGTTAATATAGTATTTCAATGTATTTTAAAAGACAATCATACTATTAGGTACTTTATAACAGAGAAATTAACAAAATTAATTCCATTTTGTGGATAAACTAGCGTTTGCCAAGGGACCGGGCGAACCGAATCGGGTCCGTAACTGCCCGGTCCGAAAGCCCATCCGGAACACTACCTGATCCCAGCCCAACTTTCGATCCGGGAGAAAACCGATCCGACCTAGAATCTCAAACCCGATCCCAGAGGTTAATATATATAGCAATCATTCACTCATTCTCGCCCACCTCACGCCTCCGACCTCCCTCATTCGTCCATCCAATCATCCTCCATTCTCTCAATAAGTATTGCTATTTTCTCCTTTAATTTGTAAAATTAAAAAATATGTTTTGATTTTTGCTTTAATTATTTTAATTCATGTAAATGTTTGATTTGTGTATTATGTTACTTAATTGTTATTTCATTTTTTGTGTTATTAACTTATTATTTCTCGAATTATTATTTTTTGTATTTTCAAATTTTTTTGTATTAGGTTTTAATTATGTTTGTATTTCTAATTGGTAAATATGCATTAGTTAGTTTATTTTCAATTTGTTTTTGTATTTTGTTTTTTGTATTAAAGTTTAATTATTTTTCTCGTATTTTGAATTTTTAAATATGTTTTAATTAGTTTTTTATTTTTATTTTTGTATTTTCGCTTTTTTCGATTCATGTAAATATGTTTGTATTTTTAGTTTTTTTCAATTCATGTACAGTTGTATTTTCAATTATGCTTTTGCATTTACTAATTTTTGGGGGGTTTTGTAATTTGTATAATGTTTTAACTGATTTCATAATATTGTAATTTACTAATTTTGATAATGTTTCCATAATATTTTCAATATGTTTGACTTATAATAAACTTAGAAATTATAATTAATAATGTGTTGAATTATAATTGTATAAGTTTAAAATTGATTAATAAGTTGATAAAGTGATAATTAATGTCTTTTCAAGATTCTTCAATTACTCCCACCATGGATGAATATGATGACGCCGGTATCATTGGGAATAAAGGTTGGAGAGTTGAACGATATCAACAACAAATGAAAGCGCGTTGTGGTCAACCGCTACCGATCACCCAATCGAGCTTATGAGAATGCGGCCGCCAAAAATCTATCATTCATACGGGTAAATGGAAATTATAGTCTTACCGTGACGGTACAAGACAATGGAAAGTTCAAGAAATGGTCTGCAACTATGTATGTTGTTGATGAGAAGTATAAAAGCACTTCAAATGCAAAAAAATACTTAGAGAATTGCGTGAGGAGGAAGTTGAACTTAGTTCAAGGTGAGAAAGTTCCTTCACAATCTAAGCTTAATCTTGGTGATGCAAGTTCTAGTGCTCCTAACTTGGCTACTTGGCAATACAATCATGCTAAAGTTAGAGAACTAGCTGTCCATATGGTTTTAGGTCATGAGTTTCCTTTAGTATTACGAAGTGAGTCATCTTTAATAAATTTCGAAAGAGATATATCCGTATCAAAGGATAACTAGACACACTTTGAAGAGTGATTGTGAGATTCTTTATGATAATGAAAGCTAAATGAAAATTCTGTGTCTTTGGTTAATAAGATTAGTTTGATCACTGATTTGTGGTGGTCCGGGAGACAAAGAACTGGATATATGACTGTTATTGCTCATTTTATTGATTCCAAATGGCAACTCGACAAAAGAGTTGTCATTTACTAATGTTCCTCTACCTCATTCTCGAGAGGTTATTACTAGAGAATTACTTAAGGTTATGGATGATTGGCACATCATGGAAAAGGTTGTAATTCATTTCTCATGGATAATGCTTCAATGATAATCGTATCAAGGGCTAAAGGCCGATTTTAGTAATAGGAGAAATCTACCTCTCTCAGGTAAGTTATTTCATGTGAGGTGTCAGGCACATATCTTGAACTTGTTGGTTCAAGATGGTCTTGAAATAATCAAGCCTAGCTATCAGATTAGAAACGAAAGCGATATCTATTGAATTTTGAGACTAAAAAGCAAAGTATTTAAGAAATAGACGATTTAGCTACAACTTGTGGGTAGACTACAAGTTTTGTATCCAAAAACTAGATGAAACTCAACATGGGTTGATGTTGTCTAACGCTCTACTTTTATAGGGATGTATGGCCTAGATATGTAAAGGAAAATGATACTTTTATTCATTATTATTTGGTCAGATGATCTTGATGGGAGATATTTTATGATATTTGCCGCTTTTTGAGATTTTGGCCGATGTTACAAGAATTATAAGTGATAATTTTATCCTATCGTGAATTTGTTCCTAGCCGAATCCTATAGGTGAAAAGCTGCTACTTGATAAGCATAATTATAATTTGTATTTTACTTGTTGCCTATTTTACTAAGTTGTATAATTCCATTTTGTTTCTACTACCTTTAGGTATAAGATGATTTTTATTCTTTGAGTTTATCAATTCCTGTATCCACGTGGGTATGAAGCAACAACTTATCAAGACGAAGCCGAGAAAGAACTTTATTTTCCCCTCGCTGCTCTATGAACAAGCTTTCTAAAAAATGATGATGCTAACAAGGCCAATCTAGCCGTGTTGGGCGGCCCGATGAATGCTGGTCGGGAAAAGAGGAGTTTTTGAGTTGCAATTCCAAAAAATATTGAGGCTTAATAAGAACAAGTCGGAACTTGTTCAATATCTTGATTTATGATCCATTGAAAGTCTCCCGGATTAAATTTGATGTATCGACTGTGGACGGGTAATGAAGTTAAATATCATGTTCTTAGTAAATCGGAAAAAAGGATATTTTATCCATTCCGGTTAATATCGGGCATTTCGAATCAACTTTTAGTGCAGTAAAGGTTATTAACCCAAAAAGATTCTCCATGAAAACTAAGACCGCCGAGATGCTTCTTTGTGGGTGGATCAGTTAAAAGAGATGTATTGCCTTATAAAAGGATCGCGAACAAGTATCAGAGTATTTTCTCATTTATTCTATTTATGTTTGCTCTATGCTAATTTATAGACTATTAACAACCTCGTATTACTGTGAGTCACCAATCGATGGATACAATAATAAATATGACTTGGCTGACATTAACAAAGACAAAACTCTCTAGTCCATCGTGGTGTTCCAACAACACATCCAACAAAACAAATGATAAACTGAACACAAATCCACCTGAATAATACAACCCAAGAATACACAAGAAATCCAAAATACAACATAGGGAAAGTATGACAACCAGACCCCTCATTAAAATACAACACACAAAGTCTAGAAATATAACAAGTCGACAACAAAAGGGGAATGACCGATGAGGACTTCCTATGCCACCACCGCCTCACCTACGATCTTCACACAGCTCAAAGAATACGTATCCTACCACCTCAACGCCGCTTCCTGCACCTGCATAAACGCCCGCCCATGAGAAAGTGGAGTCGCCTATAAAGCCGAAAGAATACAAATACTACGTATTTTACCCAATCACATATAATCATGCTTATATATATAATATATACATATACATTAACCAAAGCACACAACGAATAACTTCCACAAATCACATAGAATCCTCTATAATGATATCACATAATATTATACACATGAAGCCAGAACTATCAATAATACATATTCATTTAAGGAAAACTATCTCAACACACAAAATAATCAAATGAATCCACATCCACAAATAGTAAAACAAACGAGAATCCACCCTCCACAAATAATACACATACGAATCCACCTCCACAAATAATCGATGAGGTCTCCACTCCATCCTCCCGAATTGGCTACCCTCACATGCATATCACACCAAACCTCCCGAATCCACAGTGGCTACCCACTCAATATGCATACCACACCAAACTCCCGGTCGGGTCACCACCGGCCTCCACACATATATATACCAAAGCAATCAAAAATAAACCTATTACTACGTATTACACACAACACATGCCCACACGCAAAGCATGTAGACAACACGGGTATAACCACAATAAACACCACAATCCTCATAACATGAATCATAATCACAACTATCTCATAACATGAATCATAATCACAACTATCTCATAACATTACTTCCTAATAACTAAATACACATGTCAAAAATAGTCCTGTACGACAAAACACATACAAAAATATATAAACATAATATATATGAAGTGGTTCCCTATCGTGAGATTCCATCACCTCAGCCAAAAGCACAAGGATCACTCTGTGATAGTCCACGTGCCAGTCCAGCTCAACTCCTATTCAAAGAAATTATACATTATAACACATTCCTCGTAGAATAACCTCTCTTAACATCTATTTAAACCCCGAGTATTATACCACATCTCACAATTCAAATTAACTACCCTTAGCAATCATCCTATCCCCAAGATTAGTATACACTTCTAAAATTCCAACGTAACTACATTCTAATTACCAACTTCATAAATCCCAACATTCGGTCATCACTTTATTACCCCAACAATAACACTTTAATCACATTCTAATCAATCCAACAATCAATCGCAACCTAATTAAACCGTTAAATACAACTCCACCAAACACTAACTACTATACGAACTTTTCCAAACTTTCTCAACCTAACGCTACCAATCCATATCCAAACCAACACTTCTATTCTCAAAATAACTATATTCAAGTCCTCTAACCTCCTACTACAATGTTAACTTACAAAAGTCAACAAAAGTCAACAAAGTCAAACCTCAACATACACCACTTTCTAAATCCAGTAATCACTCGAAGTCACCTTAAATCCCATAAACTAAACTTAGATAACATTTCTATCACATAATAAAGTCAAGATCTAAACGTCAACACAAAAGTCAAACTAACAAATTGTCAACTATAGCCCAAAATGATGAGATTTGAGGATTAAAACTCATACCTTGATGAACAAAGAGGACGGAAAACGGTATTACGGAAGCCTAGATTCCACAAGATTTTGCTAAGAGAATGAAAAATTTCAAGGAAATATCGAGGGAGTAGCTCGCCCTCGGTAAGAAAAAGAGAAGATAAGATTTGGTTTTTGATGAATGGTGATAAGGATGAGGCTTAGTGGTGGTAGGTGAACATTTAAGTGGAGTTTAGGTCTCGTTTGGTTCACAATTTCGCTTCTCTTCTCGGTTTAACAACATAATTCGAACACGAGTCAAATTCAATTTCTATTCTCAAAATATATTATCGTTCAACCCATATTATCATTATTCGATTTAAAATTTTAACTTTGACCGCAAAACACTCAACCGGGCAACTAAAATCACGTTAAAATAATGCTTATACGGGACGGTTATTTCAAGCAACTTCAACCATTTGACTAATAATGTATAGATTTCACTAATGCATTTTATTTCATATTGTTCATGTTTTCTCCATGCTCATTTTCAAATTGATATATTTTATTGTAGCTCCAAGAACAAGAAGACGAGCCTATAGGAACAAGAAGACGAGCCTATTGATACATTTTATTGTAGCTCATTTTCTAATTGATACATGTTTATTTCAGTTTGGTTTGGACTTGGACATTGATATTATTTTCGCTTTTGTTTTTAATATTGAAATTTCGAAATTTGGACTATGGAGGTGGGAATGGATGAATGGTGAATTTTCCATGTATTGTAATTTTTTCGTGCTTCGATTTTGGGCGTTCAAATTGCTCGATACGAATTATGGTTTCGATAATGAAGTTTCGTTTCGTATATCCCGAATCGGTTTCGATAATACCGACCGACCGTTATGGATAAACTGCAACCGGACCGCTTAGGACCGTTGCGGTCCGTCCGACTTTGGACCGACCGTTTCACTCCGCCTCGATGGACCGAAACCAGACCGGTCCGTTCCCGGACAGTTGAAAACCGTCCAACCGGACCGCAATAACACTAGGATAAACTCCAATTTAACTTTGGGAGTCAAGTAAACACCGGTCTAAAAATCTTTAAACGCCGGGTCTCAAAATAGTGTTTGTGATTTATTATATCCCTACAACTTTTTTCATATGAATATTAGAATATAAAATAAATTTCTTGTAGTAGGAAAGCTGTACATTTCCATAAAAAATATATTATTTAAATCGTAATAATTTTATGTAAAGATTTATTATCAAGCTATTTCCTTACAAAATAATGTGCAAAAATCTCAACTGAATTTACTTCAATTTGTGTGCAAAAGTCTCACTGAATTTACTTCAATCCTTATAGTTCCCACCTTTTTCAATGAAAATTGAAGAAATATATAACGATAATGAAGATACACTTCAACAAGCAAATTTCGAACATGAAAATTGTCATGATCACGTACAGGTAATTGTGGCTTACTTAGGATACATACTAATATTGCATGATTACAACATCTGTCAGATTAATTGTATTAATTAAAGGATTACTAGCGGAATAGTTATTTACTTTTGGTTTGACTGTGATATTTTGTTTTCATAGGATGAACAACCAATATTTGATACTACTGATATGTTCAAGACAAATATTATTTTTGATTCTCCTGATGTCTGCTGTTGATTGGTGTGTTTATACGGGCTTGGCAAATAGAGTTTTGTGGTCGATGCATTACTCATTGTTAGACAAATACAAACCTAATAGGCATATTAGAGTTTCTGTCAGGAATGTGTTCTGGAAAATCAAGGATGAATTTCAAGACGTTGGAAACCAAAAATAATAAGATAAGGGCAACAACAACAAAGAGAACTAATTGTCCTTTTCGATTGAGGATTTTCGAAGTAGTAGATAATACATGGAAATTGCAAGTTGTTAAAGGCATCCATAATCATAGTCCTACTTTATATGCATCAGTCATTCTTTAGCATGTAAGTTATCACAAAAGCATGTAGACACTACAAAACGATTGAGAAAGGCCGGGGCAAAATCAAGACAAATTATTGCTGCCATTAAAGATGAAGATCCCTCTAACTTCTCAAAGAAAAACAGATGATTTATAATATTCGCTACCAAATTTGAAGTAATGACGATGGAGGATCGATCGGTTACAACAATTTATTAAAGTATTAGGAGATACTGGTTACAAGTATGAGTCTGCAGTTATGGTAACTAATATGGTTAGTGACATATTATTTGTTCATCCCATTTGGTCAAGTTGTTGCATGCTTTCCCTTACATTCTTATGGCTTGGATTCGAATTTATAATACAAACTGAAGGTTCCGTTATTTGAAATTGTTAGTATTACATCTACTGGGAATAGTTTTGTAACGGGTTATGCTTTCTTAAGCTCAGAGAAGGAGGAAATTTACAAGTGGGTATTAGATATGTTCAACAAGCATATGTTACAACAAGTACCTACTATCATTCTCACAGATCGAGAGGTCGCCCTGATTAATGCCGTTCATACGATATTTCCATCCACTTTTCATATGTCAGGTAGATGGCAAATGTGTAGTACGACGCCGGAGTGCTGATTGCTTAAAGCCTAATCGGGAATAAGGATCTTGCCATATCTTTTAAAATTACTTGGATGCGTCTCTTAAATTCTAATAGTGTGGCCGACTATGAGAAATGTTGGGATGAATTTCGTACGAAATATATACATTTACCTCAGTTGTTGAAATATGTGGAGGATACATGGCTAAACAAGTATCGTACAAATATTGTTTCAGCATGGACAGACGAACACTTACACTTTGGAAATTACACAACAAACAGGTATACTTACTATTAAAAGCATTGTCATACTAGTTGTATACCATGTAAAAGATAGATAATCAATCATGTTTTGATATATTGTAGAGTGGAAAGTGAGCATGCAGCACTGAAGAGTAATATCGAATCACAAAAAGTATATGACTATATTTTGGAGAGGATTAACAATGGAAAGTTAAGCTATGCCTCCTCAGCTTAAATCAAAATAGCCATGACAATCGAAAGGAACGAGTCAACAAAGTGAAACGATGCCGAGAAACGTCCTCAAGAAGCGATTCTACTACAAGAGATCCTTCAGCGTGGGAGTACATAGATAAAAAGTTTCAAGCAGGGCGAGGTCGAGGTCGAAGTCGCCCACCTAAAGTACCAAAAAGTAGTGGACCAGAAAATAATATTTCAAACTCAAGTCCTAAACAAGGGAATAAGACTTCTCATTCATGCCAAGGAAAAGAGAATGAGTCAGAGCGACCCCAAGTCCCATCAGGTCGTGCATTTCCATATTTCAATCAAATAACAAGATTTATTGCACCATTTATTATTGAGTGGCATAGTGTAAAAGGCGATGGAAATTGTGGATATAGATCAATTGCGAGAGAGATATATGGGACTGAGGAAGCATGGGTGCACGTTCGAATAGATTTATATGAAGAAATTAGTAGTCGCTTCTTGAATTGTATAGACAAGCATGTGTTTTGGACGTTCCCAATAATGTTGAACATTTTCTTGAAAATGTACAATATCCTCGGAACTAAAGATGCCCACTTCACAAATGGATGAGTGGAGGTGCTACTGGTAACGTTGTTGCTAAGCATGTTACCAACTAATCGCTTTTCAGATATTTTCATCCTTAAATTACTCTTTCACTTTTCTTTCATTACTATCGCATAACCGATACTCTAGTTCCGCCTACTTCAAGGACCCAAAATCATCATCGGATACTTACATGATACCAATCATTATATATGGGTAAGTTTTTCGTTTAATGAAACATAATTTTTAGTAGTAAATATTACGAGTAATATTTTATGTTGATATGAGATGCACTTCATAATTCATATTTTCTTGAAACAAAATGAAGATGTGCTTCCGATGTCTGCCTACCCAATAGATCGACAAGGATCCACTTTCGTGGATACAAATATGTAGTCATTTAGCCAATGCATTATCATCAAGACTTTCTCATTATCAAAGCTTGATGCCTCGCACGCCATCCCAATATGTTACTTTGGATGAATAGAATAATATACTTGATATAATCTCTTATGTAAAATATTTTATTTGAAGTTGGTGAAACAAAATTCTGCACAAAACTCTTAACAAAATTCTTGCGCAATAAAATATTTTGATGAATGTAATAGTATGCTTGATATAATTTCTTGAACATGTATTATGCACAAAATTCGTAACTAAAATTCTCAGAGGCACAAACTAGATTGGGACTGCCTGAGATATGTCATAATAATTTGGAAGACAAGAAAGCATTAGCAGGGTTCAAGCAGCAGTTGAGAATGATATTTCAAACTTTTCTTTATTTAAGAAGAAAGTAAATATTGATTCTAATATTAGCATTAAGCATTAGCACTGACCGATTATGTGTATGTTTAGACTTTAGATTAATTTAGTGATGGAGATTAAGGTGGTAAAATGGAAATATATTTTGGGGTTGGGAATCAATTTCAATAAGTGTTTGTAATTAATAAGATTTTAAATAAGTGAAACATGTTAAGGTTAGATTAGTCAATTACTATTTTTGAGACCGATAAATAAAGATTATGAGACCGACGTTTAAAAGCTACGTTTCACTTTTCACTAACACCTACATTAATTATCATTTAATAAAAAGTGTTTGTCAAGTTCATTTTCATTCTGCCCAATTTAATTTATTTTTGTTAATTTATTTAATTTTATTTTTCAGAGGTTATCTTTTCAAATGATCTGTTATTTGAAATTTAATGCTTGTACAAATTTTTTCCCACATCAAATAATGCTTGTAAAATACTAACATTTTTGTAATCTTATGTTTCATTTCTTTTGAAATATAGTTATTACAAATGAAAAAAATTTAGTGATTATGTGAAGGGATATTGGACCCTTAGAATATTCTGATCGACCCTATATGTAAGAATGCTACCAAAAATGCCTTCCAACTTTTTTTTTGAAACATTCATTATGAAAATATTGTCCAAAAAATGGATAGTAAAACAATTAATTTGTAGGAATAAAATTAATATGAAATCGATCCGACCACTTGCCATGTGTGAATATAACAAAAGGAAAATAATTATTAAACAAATAATAATCACACATTATCTATGGCATATCTTTAACAATAGTTTACGAGTATTAAATGCTTACAATATTATTCATAAGATAGAAAAATATCATAACAATTAATATAATAGGTCAAATCTCTAGAATTGTATATGTTCAGAATCACGCTATAAGGAAATAAATTGATTTTCTTTTTTCGAAATTTAATAAATGGAATAAACTTAATTGTAAACATAATTACAATTTTAAAAAAATAAAATAAAATGCGAGAATCACAATCAATTTTATGCTATAAATACCCACCAACACATTCCCTTATGACATAAAAAAAACTCGTCCCCTACATTTTCCTATCGTTTTGTCATCATGAAACTTGTAGGAACACAAGCAAGAAGTCAGGTAAATTCATTCATGGCTTATGATTCATTGTTAGCAGTATTTAAAGTACTACGTAGTAAAATTCATTGTTATAACCGTCATTTTGAATTTTTTTAGTCCAACGTTTTACCAACTTCGCCTCGGAAAAAATCCATTAAAATCGACGTTATCATTTTCTTTTTCACTTTTCAAGTCAACCGATTTATCTTTTTGTCAAAGTAGCTCATAAAGCTCCATATTAAACGAAATGGCTATAACGATAAATCACGATCTTATAAAACACATTGTATGCTTTGACATATTGAGTTGAATTCCTTCGATACTCTCCAGCACGTGGATTCCGGTTTTCCGATAATCACGTGGATGAAATCGAGGGCCTGACTCATGATACCGTGTCAAAAGTGGGTCAATACTAAAACCAATTAGATATAAATGGATAAAATCCATGATCTTATACACCACCTCACGATGCCACATACTAAATGAAATGCCCACAGATACCAATCCAAGAAAGTTGTCAGAAACATAATGTTAGTATCATAAATTTCTGCCATGTCTCGAGTCACTAAAGTTTGGGTAGACTGCATTGAAATTCGCTTAAAGTGAAATTTGTCCCCAAATCCGCTGAACACATCATGCGATTCACCTCCTCCGTAATCTCGGTATTGCGAACCTCGATGTGATCAAGCAATGCGACGCTTTCACACTTTACATATTTAAAATGAAATGGGTAATCCTTCAATAGTCTTCACATCGAAAATAGGAAAAAATCAATTAAAATTAATTGGTTGAGGAGAGAGAAAGTATGTAAGTTCATTACCCTTGCCTAATCTAGTTTATTGACTTGTCAATTTCTTCCTTGAAGGCTATTCTAGTCATTACCATTTTAATCCTTGCCATAGCAAGCAATGCTAGTGCAAGAAAATATAATCTTGACAATGGTGGGCAAACTATAGAGTATTCTGCTACAAGTTGCAGAGGACACAGTGCATCTTTGACAGATTTTGGAGGAGTTGGAGATGGAAACACATCAAACACAAAGGCATTTCAAACAGCTATTGCTAATTTAAGTCGATATGCTGAAGATGGTGGAGCATTACTTTATGTTCCTCCTGGAAAATGGCTTACTGGAAGCTTTAATCTCACAAGCCATTTCACCCTCTTTCTTGAAAAAGATGCTGTTCTTCTTGCTTCTCAGGTAAGGCTTTGCTTTCACAGTTGAAAGTTGAAAACTTATTGTTCTTTACAATCTTTCAAAAGACATTGTTGAGATTTCACTCCTAATAATCTAACCGTTCACATATGATTGCGCTTATTATTCAAAATGCGAGTAGCTTCACTACTATATAAATTAAGCGAGTTACCTTAACTATCATCAATTTATTTTTAAAGACACATTTTCGACTTATAAAGTGTGGGTGTATGTTGTCTCCTCCTAATAATACAAGAAGTTTACATCTCGATCAAGGCTATATTTAATAATACAAGAGTTCATTATTGTATAAATTATATTACCTTAACTATCACTAATTGATTTTAAGACACATTTCGAATTTAAAAAGCCGTCATTTTCACATCTTCACTTTGAAACATTTAGAATGTATCTGAGTGGGCTGTCATAGAGCCATTACCATCATATGGCCGAGGAAGGGATAATACTGGTGGAAGATTCATCAGCCTTATATTTGGAACCAACCTCACAGATGTAATTATCACAGGTATGGAACAAAAATACTTAGTACTCACTACTCAATATTGAATGTCTTCAAGTTGAAATGTCATGACAAAATTATTGCATATGATTTCAGGGGCTAATGGCACTCTTGATGGACAAGGACAAATATGGTGGGACAAATTTAAAAACGAACAACTGAACTATACACGACCTTACCTGATCGAGATAATGTACTCCAAAAACATCCAGATATCTAATATCACTCTAGTAAATTCACCTTCGTGGAATATCCATCCTGTCTACTGCAGGTAACTCATGTCATATACCTGAGGATTTATTCTTTACTGTTTGACTTTGATAGTATTGATGCTGGAGTGTTAAAGAACAAATTTTAACTTTTATATCTAAATGCAGTAATGTGATCGTTCAAGGTGTCACTATCATTGCTCCCGTGACATCCCCAAACACCGATGGGATCAATCCTGGTAAAATCTTTATAAAGATATAAAACAAGATATTGAATAGATACTTGTAATGAACTCAGAATGCAATTGTAAAGAGACAAGTTTTAGTAATATCGTATCTTTTCTATGTCATATGTTGTTCAGATTCTTGCTTAAATACCAGAATTGAAGATTGTTACATAGTCTCTGGAGATGACTGCATTGCTGTAAAGAGTGGTTGGGACCAGTATGGAATTGCCTTTGGAATGCCAACAAAACGGCTTGTTATCAGAAGACTTACATGCATTTCTCCATTTAGCGCAATGATTGCTCTGGGAAGTGAGATGTCTGGAGGAATCCAGGATGTCCGGGCTGAAGATCTTCACGCGATAAACACAGAATCTGCGGTGAGGATCAAAACTGCAGTCGGAAGGGGAGCATATGTAAAGGACATATATGTGAAAAGAGTGACAATGGAGACCATGAAATATGTTTTCTGGATATCTGGAGCTTATGGTCAACATCCAGATAATAAGTTTGATCCCAAGGCGATTCCTGTGGTAAAGAACATCAACTACAGAGATATGACAGCAAAGAATGTCACCATGTCCGCAAAGCTGGAGGGAATTTCTGGTGATCCTTTTACAGGCATTTGCATTTCCAATGTAACAATAACATTGGCCGAGGAACCGAAGAAACTTCAATGGAACTGCACAGAAATTTCTGGGATTTCCAGCAGCGTGACTCCGCAACCATGTGAACTGTTGAAGAACCAAGCAGAGGCAGTGTGCAATTTCCCAACAGAGAGCTTGCCAATTGATAATGTAGAACTTAAAAAATGTTCTTATAAAAGGAGCTATCTATGAACACAATTATTTTCTTAAGCATTTGTTATAGAAGCGACAGAAACAACTAAATTTTGCTAGTCCTATAGATGAATGGAATATCTGGTTTAGTTGTTAATAATTGATAGTATCAAGTGCCAACTTTTTTGGTTCATGATTAATAAACTATGATGCCTTATTTCATATCTCATATCTTTCTAGGTTCAATACTAACTTTAATTGGTGAGTTACCCTGCCTCATAGCAGCAAGTTATGAAATAGTTTGATGGTATATATTTGATAAGCTGAAAACAAGGGTCCTCTAGTCTTGTAGTCATACATGCAACATAGAACATGCCCAATGTCTCCCCCTAAGCCAGGTAAGGAATATCTTATTGTATGCGGCCTTTTCCCTATGATAACAGGCAAACTGTTTTCGAATTGAGAGTTACTTGGCCAAGAACTCACTGCCTCTATACTTGATTTCCTTAACAAAAACCTCTTCTTTAATGAGTCTAATAATACTTTCATCACGGTGATCCCTAAATGTGATAATCCCACCTTTATTTTTGATTTCAGGCCGATCAGCCTCTGCAACACAATTTACAAAATTGCTTCTAAAATCATGGTTAATAGACTAAAACCGCACCTTAATTGTCTTCTCTCGCCTTATCAAAATGGGTTTATTAATGAAAGATCTATTCATGATAGTATGATCTTGGCCCAAGAGACCACGCATCACATTAGAATATCTAAGTGTAACAAAAATGGCTTGGTTGCAATCAAAGTGGACATTTCTAGTAAAACATTTGATGGAATGTATGGGATTTCGCTATCACTGCATCAAGAAACTTTAACTTCCCTGACCACTGGCTCAATCTTGTGTTTAAATGTCTATCTTCTGTCAAATATTCGGTTCTTGTCAATGGGCATACCTCCAATGTTCTCACACCCTCGTGTGGTGTAAGGCAAGGGGATCCCCTCTCCCCCATTCTTTTCTCCATTTGCACAGAAGCTCTATTGGCTTCTCTCATTATCGCGATGAATAATAAAGACATTAAAGGGGTCTCTATCGCCCGTAATGACCCGCCACTCACACACCTACTCTTTGCAGATGATAGCTCCTTCTTTCTTAATCTTGATTTGAAAAGTATCTCAGTCTTTGTTGACACCCTCTCTTCATATTATAAGGACTCCGGTCAAATTATTAACAATGACAAGTCTCAAATCTTTTTTAGTCCTTTTACCCCTACTTTCGCAAAAAACCGGACCATTTCTACAATAAATGTTAAGGAATCTAATGGGTTTGGGAAATATTTGGGCATTCCGTTGGATATCACAACTAACAGAAAACAGATTTTTGTGGATATTATTGACAAAATCAAAAAACGAATTCTTTCTTGGAGAAGTAAATTTTTGAACTTTGCAGGTAGAGTTACTGTTATTAAATCTGTTCTTCAATCAATTTTTGTCTATCCTATGGGGGTTTATAAGTTTCCTCTTGGAACGTTGCATGAAATCGACAAAATTTTAGCATGCTTCCTTTGTGGGGGGGGGGGGATCATCCTCATAAGATACATTGGATAAACTGGAAATTTTTGCATCTTGATACTAAAGATGGGGGTTTGGGCTTCAAACATCTTCACCATTTTAATCTGGCCCTTTTTAATCTGGCCCTTCTCGCCAAAACAAGTTGTCGTTTATTCACCTTACCAAACTCCCCGACTAACATTGTTCTTAAGCCTAAATATTATCCTAACTCCACCCCTCTAAACTCAAATATTAAGGTCAACTTCTCCTGGTTCTGGAAAAGCATACATTCTGGACTCACATGCATTAATGATCATATGATCCGAAGGTAAACTCGGGTAGAAATATTAACATTTGGTAGGATTCTTGGATTCCCAACTCTAGTACTAACTTTAACAGACTTGGAGGAGGTGGAGACTTTTGACAACAAAGCTTTTCGACATCATACCTTTTAATATTGGGGATGTTTTAGTAATCTTGTTTATTGTCATGATGATGTTTTTAATGATAACAATGGTTGTTCTAGTTTTTATAATAGTGCTTCTGATAGTAGCACAAACGATGTAAGCCCAAGGACATCTTATATTTCCTCTTGATCTTCCCTTGAGGCAACCTATCAAAAAAAATAAAGATGCGAGAGGGGAAATAGTCGAAGGCTAAATCCAAGCTCTCATGTCTAGTTTTAAATTTTTTGATAATTTTTATAAATTGTAAAATTATTTTTTTATGCGGAGTATATGTTATAAATTCTGAAAGTAGTAAAAATGGACAGTTTTTGAGGCACATGGATTCTTTTTAAGGTACTTATGAAAATAGACATTTTTTTTGGGATATAGTATTTTTAAGTGAATTATGAAATGGACAATCGTTTTGGAACATGTAAAAAACATAGTTACACTTTACTAATCAAATAGAAAATAAAAAAAATGAACTCCAAATAAATTCCGTAGCCAACCAAACGCAAGAATTGGAATTGAATTGCAAATTCATTTGAATACTATAATTTTGCCAACTAAAGTTGTGTTTAGTAAAAACAAAACGCAACAATGTTGGAGGGACAAAGTTGATCATCATTTCAGCTAGATAATTTCCTGCCTCCTTAAGTATGCCCATCATCATTGTAGTATATATCCAACAAACATTACAAGTTAATAGTTGTTATGAAAGTCTTGGCTACGCCCACAAGTGTTGAAAAATCAAACATACGCTACAGCATCGCAAACAAAGTGCTACAGTACCATAAATAGTAACCAAATTTTTTGCTATAAAACGACCCCCACAGCCTGCTTTATTTTTGTATCAGAATTGTAAAGAGAGAATAATTCTCTGTTTCTCTTCCAGTGTTATTACATTGAATAATATAGTAGTATTATCGTATTGGTCTGAGCTATTTATTACCCGGTTTTTATAACACGTTATCAGCACGACGCTTCTATAAGTAGTTAAGGTGACAGGTATATTATCATCCTACCATTTTTGGATATTTATTTTGTTATATGTTCCCTTATTATAGATAATTAGTTATATGTCAAGTATTCTATAACTGCAGCCTATTATAGATAATCGCTATATGTCAGTATTCTATAATCGGATCGCTTATTATTTATTATTGTCAGTATTTGCTACTGCTACAAGAACTGCATCTCGGCCGAAAGTGACATATAACTAGTAGTTTTTATTATTGTTATTATTTTTCTCCTGTTATAAAGAACCGGCAATCACCGAAAGGGATGAGCAATGCTTGTTTTATTATTTTTATTTTTCTCTTATTATAGAAAACTGGCATCTCCGTCTAATGATCTATAATAAGCATGGCTATTATTATGGAAAAATGGCATCTCCTTCTAGTGATCTATAATAAGCGTGACTATTATTATCGAAATCGCATCTCCGTTTCAAGGATCTATAATAAAGGTAGCTATTATTATGGAAAACCGGGCATCCCGTCATGACTCAGAATAAGCATGGTTATTTTGAGTGGAGAGTTAAATCTTCATATCGTGTTTATTTACTTACTAACTTGGTGGAGGTATAAAGCATCTCACTTATATTATTATCTCACTATTGTGTTATCTTCTTTTATTCGTTATTACATGAATTATTTTTTATAAACTATGTGTATTATATTATCATATGTGTTCATGATCATGCATTATGTGCATTCTAACAACTACATCATCTTTAATACACTTAAAAATATTTTTCCTCCCCACTTTTCTAACGGTAATAAACAGTAAAATTAATTTTTTTTTCAATCCTCAAACGGTCGTAAACGGTAATAAACGAGCACAATAACGACACTTTCAAAAATTTCACTCATAAATACTTCATTCCTTTCCACATTTCTAAACATCTTTTCAAAAATATTTATAAACATATTTAAATGGCAAAATATTTTCTAGTGTTTGTCACTATAATGGCACTCTCTTTTCATAATCGGGCTTTATTAAAGTTTCAAGTAGACAGTGTAAGTGGAATGACAACATTTTTGGTAATTAGCATTTTACCATTTCTAATCTTAGCTTGATTGTTTATTTTTTTTTGGATAGAGATTTCCCATGAAGAGGAACATGGTATTTGTAATTGAATAAGATTTCAATCTATGTATTAAATGCGAGAATGTAATATTGAATAAAATATTATTTTTCGTATTGATTGTGTTTGTTTGTGATTTAAATATAACAATGTCCAACTATAAGCTCAACTTCGCTCCTCTAAACCTCAAAGGAGACAACTACATGTCTTGGGCAAACAAAGTTATAAGATATCTGAGGGTGGGCTTGAAAAATTATACTTGGAATAAATAATGCGAAACATCGAAATGACCGAAAGAGAAAGGAAAAGCTTAAGAAGAACTTGGCATGAAAAAAATCTAAAGCCATAAGACTAATGATGGATCATCTTCATGATGCTCTACAATTAGAATATCCGAATGTAGAGCATCTAAGTTCTGGTATGGGGATGAACTCAAAGAAAGATTTGGATACCTTAAGAGAAGTTCTTTTTAATTGGCAAAGAATCGATCAATGGAACAAATCGTGAGGTTCCAAGACTTTAAAAAGCGTTGCTGGATTATAACTCGCCTTTGCTTAAAATTGTATCACAATTAGAATATTGCGGGTAAAGTTATAACCGCGGAATAAATTAGAAAAACGCTTTCAACGTTTCATGTATCACAAATATTGTTTAAACAACATAGAATGCGGGAATATAAAAAATATTCAGAATTGGTGCATGCCCTTTTGATGGCAGAAAAGAATAATGAAGTTTTGCTAAAAAATCATCAATTACGCCCCACTGGGACAATGGCATTTCCAGAAGTAAATGCAATGACTTTTAAGGGTCGTGGTGGTTATGACGATCTGCAGGTCGAGAGGCCGCGGTCAAGGTCGTGGGTACTTTCGCGGGTTGAGGTCGGACGGGTTTCTGAATTATAATAGACCTACCGTAAATTACCCAAATTGACAAAAAAGGGTAAGAAAATTCAAGAAGGTTCATTGGAAACAATGACAATTTGTGTTAGACATGAAAGAAAGGTCATCGGGTTCAGACTAGAGAATGCCAATATTCTTGTAAAAAAGATATAAAGCATCTCAGAGAAGAAAAGGAAAGTGGAAAAGAAAAGTGAAGTCAACTTTAATGAACACGAACCCTATAATAATTTTGATATCTCGAGGTCACAGACTTCGTGACGGAACAAATGAAATGAACTTAGATTAAAGAAAATTTGATATGACGAACTACTTTATGTTTGAATAATGTGATGAATAATCTTTTCTGTGTCTACATTATGTGTGACATTAGTATGAAATGTTTGTTTTATATCTATGAAATAATGTTGATTATATGTTGCGCCGATTACTCTCTTAAGTCTTATATCATTACATGTTTCGAAGAAGGCTTAACATGAAACCTGCTGGAGACATTTGCATCCCAGACAGTGGAACAACCCACACAATCCTCAAGAAGAAGACATATTTTACTGACATAAATCCTACCAAAGCAGTAATTAATACAATTTCAGGTCCTGCAGACTTGATTGAAGGATCAGGTAATGCCATGTTCATATTACCAAATGGAACAAAATTTGTCATTAATGACGCTTTGTATTCTCCTAAATTCAAGAAGATCATTTTATTAAGTTTTTTTAATGACATACTCCGCTGGGCGGTACGATACTCTAAAACGATAATCGAATGTAATATGAAATACATCAGAGTTATCGCTAGTGTTTCGTGGTTAAGAAAAATATTAGAGAAACTACCAAAATTACCTTCCTAATTACATTACACTTATATTCTGAAATTGAATGTAACTTAGTAATAAAAGAGGATTCCAAACTCCGTATTCCTTGCGGGCATGATCGGGGTTAGGTCATCCTGCTCCACAATGATGAGAAAATAATTGAAAAGTGCTACATGGTCATCCTCAAAGGTTTAAAGATTAATAAATGCAATACGCGAAGCTTTTGTTCTCTAGGAAAATTAATAACTAGGCATGCACCATGCAAACTTACACGAATCACCCCGCATTTCTTGAAAGCAATTCAGCGCATTTTATGCGCACCTATCCATCCACCATCTCGACCATCTGTGTATTTTATGGTATTAATTGATGCATCTAGTGATGGTGACATATTTGTTTATCGCCAAGTCGAGATATTTACATTTCAGCATTTCGCTCAAATAATCAAATTAAGAGCACAATTTCCTTTATTATACTATGTTAAAGTTAGACTTGATAATGCTAGTGAATTTACATCTCAATCATTTAACAATTATTGCATGTCAATTGGAATTACCGTTGAACATCCTGCTCTCATGTGTATACACAAAATGATTTAGCAAAAATCATTAATTAAACGCTCTTAGTATATCAAGTAGACCATTGATAATGAGAACAAAATTACTAGTTACTATATGGGGTCATGCAATTTTACATGCTGCATCATTAATACGTTTAAGACCAAGTGTTAATCATAAACACACTCCATATCAACTTGCAATTGGTCAAGAACCAGAAATTTTCCATCTAAAGATTTTGAATGTGCGCGATTCACCAATAGCTTTAAAGACAAAGAACAAAGATGGAACCTCAAAGTGAGGTCGACATATATGTAGGTACAGTCACCTCTATTATTAGATATCTTGAACCTTGATGTTTTATGGTTGTTTCACATTGTCATTTTGACAAGATAGTTTTTCCTCCCTGTGAGGAGAAAAAAAATAAACGATAATACTTCAAGATGTGCCATCTTTATCAGACGACACGATAATAAATCATGAAGAAAACGTGAAAGAAAATTGTGTACTTACAAGATTTAGCAACCACTGCTGCATTCATTTACCGATATGAAAAGAGCGACAAAGTCACATGTACCACTGCTAATACTCCTGCTCGGATTGAAATTTCAAGCAAAATGATGAAAGGCACATCTACAAGGCACGCCTAAAGCTTTGACCGACTGTGGTTCCAAGGATAAAAATCCTCTACAAAGAAAAAGTAAGATTTGATAATTTAATGAAAGTTATCTTGATAAGACACTAAATGATAATGATAACCCTATGATAGGAAAAAAATGCGTTTAAAGAAGCACAAGATGATGAAATGAGATAATTGAACATAAGAATGATCTCAGATTTCTATCAATTATGTTAATACAAGAAAATCTTTGGAACCGGAAATAAGGATATTGATGAAATATTGCATTCTCCATCAGATATGAAATTATGAATGAAAATGACATCCCTAACCTTATCTGGTGGTTGAAATGTCAAGGTCGATTTTGATTGGAGAAATGGCATACTAATAGATAATTTCTAAATCGAAATCTCAAAAATCAAAAAGTATTTGCTTCATTGGTGACTATTCCTAAAGGTATGAAACATGTTGGTTATAAGTGGGTTCGTGGAGAAAACGAACAAGAAAAACGATTGTAAGATAAGGTGGCTCTGCCTTGTTGCACAAGTTTTTCTCAAAGACTCGAATCGACACAGGTAACTATTCTCCCCGTTATGGACGCTACTTACTTTTCAAGTATTTAATAGGTTTGTCGGCATCTAATAATCTTGATATGCATCTATGGATGTCAAGTACGCCTATTTATATGGATTCACTTGATAGCGATATATGCCATGAAAATCTCGAAACGATTTAAAATGATTAAAATATCTAACCCGTAGAAATGTACGCGATTGCTGCAAAATCACTATGGGTTAAAACAATCCGACGAATGTACTATAGCAAGGAATATTTTGCGTGAAAGAAGACTATGTGAATAATCCTATTTGTCCTTTGTATTTTTATAAAGAAAAACATTCGATTTTGTAATCATTGCCGCTATATCGATTTATTTTAAATATCATCAAACTAATAAATTTAAATTAAATAAGCAATGGATTAGTTAAAGAAAGAATTTGAAAAATGAAAGATTTGGAAAAGATTAAGTTCTATCTTTGGTTTACAAATTGAAAGACACTAAAAATTCAGATTTTGGTACACCAATCAAATTACACGTGTAAAAGGGTATTAAAAAAGTTTAACATGGATAAGGAAAACCTTTAAATAACCCAACATGGGCGTAACACTTAATATCGAAATCTATCCTCTCCCATTCCTGCTAGCTGTTCTTAAAGAAGATTCGCAGACGGATCACAAATTCTCAAAAACTGGAGTCTTAATGTTTCCTTGCAGACAATATCCATTCATCATGTACTATACGTGAACACATCAGGCTGCAAACCCTGCTGGATCATAACTTTTACAGTGTCCTCTGCATCCTTCATCAACCCATCCTTACAGTATGCATCGATCAAAATGTTAAATGTATGTAAATTTGGAGATATATTATTATCAACCATCTGTTTTAAAAGATGGTTAGCCTCATCCCGCCTACCACACTTGAAAAATCCTTTAAGTAGAACGCAGTAAGTAATAACATCAGGCAGCAATCCTCTATCTACCATAATATCAAAAACCTTACTTGCGCTGCTGATGTTTCCTTGCAGACAGTATTCGTTCATCAATGTATTATATGTGAACACATCAGGCTGAACACCCTGCTGGATCATAACTTTTACAGTGTCCTCTGCATTATTCATCAACCTGTCCTTACAGTATGCATCTATTGGAATGTTAAATGTGCATACATCTGGACATATATTACTATCAACCATCTGTTTAAAAAGGTGGTTAACCTCATCCCGCCTGCCACACTTACAAAATCCTTGAATCAAAGAATTGAAGACGACAACATTTGGGGAAATGCCGTTGTTAATCATCTTTCATAACAAGTTTAATGCAGCATCAACCATCCTATTCATGCAAAGACTTTCAATAATTCCATAAACGAACAGGTCAAGTTCAACATTGCCCGCATCAACCATCCTATTCTTACTAGCATGTCCTGATTTGAACAACCCATCTATTATAATTGCGGGAATAAATCTATCAACCTGAAAATTCCTACCCAAAATCAACTTTTCGAATAATTGAATTCCTTGAGATGACTTATTTTCCATGAACAACCCATGAATAAGAGAGGTGTACATAGATGTCCGTGGTACAACCCCTACCTTGAAGGAAAATGCCAAGATTGCAAAACCCAAATCGACTCTTTCCAATTTACAAAAGCAAAGAGTTACAATTGAGATTGCATAATCACTAAAGGTACAACCTAGAAGGAGCATCTTTTTGAACAAATGTACAACAATAGAATACTGCTTCATTTTCGCAATTGCAGATAATATCTTATTAAATTCAGTAGCAGGAGCTTCCGGTTGGATTTTGGTAAGATAATCGAAGACCATAACAGCAAAATCAACTGATACAATATTCTCGTACTTGACTAAAGGCTAAAATGATTTGTGGGTTTTCTTAACATTTGTATGGAAAGTGGACAACAAATTGGGACATGGGTTACCTTGTTTAGTAATAAAGCTTTTATTACGTTTCTAAAATTTGGAGGAGAGGGGTGAAATAATTGGCCCCATACCATTGATCACTGTTTGAGTGTGTGTGTAACAACCCAGTTGGAAAATAGCTTGATATCAACCTATTAAATTAAAAGAATCACATTAATTATCTAGCAAAATGTCCCTGCCTTAGTGTAATGACTGTAATATATCATGTCTAAGTTCGTGAAAGGGCTCGAAAACTCATTCGATTTGATAAGTTCGATTTCAAAAGTTAGATTTGATCTTCAATTCAATGTTATTCGAGCCACTTTATACTTTACTTGCAATCGATGATTTTATTTTTTCTAATCAAATTCAAATATAGTTATTTTTAGTTATATTACCAAAAATTAGAAGAAAATAATAATATTTATATTACTCAATCAAATTTTTATTAGAATAATGAATAAATTATATTTGATGGTCAAAAATTGACATGAAAAATGAAAACTTCAATCAAAATTTAATTATCAAATAAAACTATTGATTAAAACATTATGTGGACTAACTAGTTTTGTGTATTTTTTCCTTTTGATTATTTTTATTTGAAAGATAAAAGAAAAAAAAATATTTAGTTTTGTGTTGACTGTTAACAACTTTGGTCAACTATCATAGTCTATTTGTCCTTAATCCTTATAGAAGGAAAATTTGGTTAGGAGCGGAAGAAATTCCTAAACATTATGTTTTATTTATTCATAACTATTGAATCAGGTGGTTTTTGAGAAAAAAAGTTTTATTTTCAAAAAAGATTGTTGAAAGTAAAAAAGGGAGAAAAATAATGTATTTGGGCTTTTAATCAAGTTTCAAAAATTAAGTTTGACATTAACACCAGTCGCTAAAGAAGGGAAACATTAAGGAAAAAGGTGGAAACGGTGTAAAACTTTGGAAAACATGAAAATTAATATAATATATAGGGTTAACGGTAGGGGTGATCACAGCGATGTCGTCGATCGATAAATACATGTTTCATAATTCCTTGCTAGTCGATCACCTTTTTTTTTAAAGTGTCTCTTGATCTTGCGGTGAAATTTTACGGTTAAATATCCGTTAAGTTGGTCGTGTGCCATGCGTATTACTTGCTAAATTTCTAGGGCATTTTGTGCAATTAAGAAATACATTTAAATTACAAAAGAAACAACGACCACAATATCGAATTTGGCTCTCTTTTCTTTTGGCAACTTCTACAAGGTAAATTGTCCGTAGTGAATGAGATTGGACTTATCACTGGTGTTAGAGTGAAGGTGGGTAGTTGCGGGACATTTCCCGTCCATTGCAAACATCGTGACTTCTTAAAGCTTAAGCGTTGCATCTTTACCCGATGTTGGCTAATAATGTCAACTTCTTGTGCTCTTAATATTTAGAGATCGCGTCACATATGACTTCAGCGCCCTCTTACATTGCATTTCGGTAACACTTTGGGCACGTCTCGTTTCTTCACGAGGTTAATAGAGGACCGTCCAGATTTCTTGTCTGACTCCGCAGTATATTTGGTACTTGAATCTTCGGTTAAATACATATGAGCTTGAGGCTATCCTTTGGAAAGTTTTCCATTCGCCAAGTACTCAATTATATGAGCCCTCCAATCCGTTGTGTTTGAACCGGTAATATTCTTGACAACTTCTTCCTTATAAGCGTCATTTGATGTGACTTACTTCATTCCTATACGGTAACTTCGTTGTAATAAGTTGTGGGCGGTATAAGCCGTCTGCCTTTTCATTTCGGCCTTGGTATGTGCTCTCGAAATATGATCGCTTGAAACATAAGAGATATTTCAACCGCGCGGCATGGTATACCGTTAGAGTTTCATTCTTACCCAGCGTCACCGGATATGATACATCACCCGATTTAAATCTCCTACAACGGTATTCTACCTTAGGGATTTGATGAACCATAATGGGATCATTGTGCCGTATTAAGCCGTTGTTGGTAGCGAGGATATAGCTGAGCCCAGCGGGGCATACTCCGTCGTCTCTTCTTGGGGTCCCATGATGCTGCTTTCACTGCCCCACTTATGCGTTGCGTCTTTCCGTGGCATCCTGATACCCGATTGGGTTTGGCAAGACTTGGGTCTAGGCGTGTCGAGGGCGGCTTGGGCAGGTTGATTATGAGCCGAATCGAACTTGACTGACAGGAGTTGAGAGTCCCCAGCTGCTTACCGGGCCGGGCCGGCCCCACTAAACTAATCTTTGGGCCCGTGTAGAGCGGCTTAGGTGTCTCGAGAGGCTTTAGCGTGTGCGTCAAATTTAGGCGTTACCACGTTGAGCTGTGATTACAAAAATAAGAATAAGCGTTACGGCGCTGATCAGCGATGGTAGCGGCGATCTCGGAAATGGCTATATTTTTCGAGCGTTGGTGAAGATAGCAATTTAGTATTATGAATAAGCGTTACGCGTCGATCAGCGTGGTAACATTTATTCTTAAGCGACTAGTTTTATATCGTTAACTAGCGTTACCCGCGTTTTATACTAACGTGGTAATGTTTATTCTGCGAGGATTCTTGACGTTCGAGGGTATTGGCACATAAATAGGGAGGACCCTTGAGCTTGTTTTCCTTGAACTAAGCTTAATCCCCAACCTTGATCAAAATAATTCTTGTATATTCATAAAAGCATTCTTGATAGAAATTAAATAATTTCTTTTATAATCATAAAGTATTCTTGATAATAATTAGAAGCGATATTTCAATTAAATCGACAATCTCATCGATCTCGAAAGCTTGCCTTGCTCGGTTGGTATTCTCACATCTTTAAGTTGTTATTTGCTATATTTTTTGTTGTTTTCACGTTTATAATATTTTAAATGACCAATTAGTGCTACGATTCAAAATAACCTTGTTAATTTAGAAGATGATGTACTTATGGAGTCACTACCCGTAATTAATTCTCAATCTAGTGTTAATAGGAGTAATAATGAGAGAGAAAAAAGTTCATGGGTTTGGAACCACTTTGATGGCGATCGTGTGAAACAAAAGGCAATTTGTGCATATTGTAAGATGGAATTAGTATGACAAAGTTCATGGTTAGCATTATAATGTTAATGGTGTCCGTGGTAATTTTACGGAACAAGATTTAGCTAGAGCATTTGGTATGAGTAGGCGGGATATATGATTACGTAGAAAAGGTGAGTGCGAAAGTATCCGTTGGTAGAAAGGGAGGATTGTGCGGCGATTCTTAACAACGGTCGTGGGGCTAAGAAATCTCATAGTATATAAGTACAATTTGAGCGGCCTTCAGATTGTTTGGAAAGGTCGTTGAGCTCTTTGCCAACTAATAGTGGGGCGTCGGAGCTTACATTTATCTTTTGCTTTTGTCGTGGGCTCTTTGTTAGTGTTTCGGTTAATTTACCGCGTATGATGATAAGAGACATGAGCTACCAAAGAATAAACTCACGTCAATATGGCGCTGATCATCTCCCATTATGTTGAGATTATCCCAAAATGTTCCTTTATGGAAGATCAACAAGTAATTACTGATATAAGCGGGGAAAGTATGATCAGGAGCTTGATCGTTCTTTGCCCGGGGGTTGTATGTGGGAGGGTGTGTTCTTAAGTTTCTAGAGGCTGGGAGTTTTTCGAGGCAATTTGAGCTCGTGAGGGATGATGTGGAAGTTTAACAAGTGTCCGCCCCAGTATACGCCATTAGGATGGACGCAGTAATGGGAGCAGTAACCTATCCATGACCCGATTTACATTGCATCGGCCGAAGTAGGGGCCTCACATGGAACATCCGATCGAGCTTTGTTGGAGATGTAAACACGGCATGAGCAAAATGTTTTACGAGATTGCGGGTATGAGAGGCGGAATATCGATAGGCGGTGCTTTAGGATTGATCATCTTACAGCCTTGAAGTAGAGGATATGAGGTTGATGATGCGGGGGTATCGTGACTTAGCCGCCGCGCCGCCACCGGTTGGCGACTCGAAGAAACACATGAGTGAATGTGTTTTAGATTTTTATGTTATTATGTACTTTGAAACAATTATGGTTTATTTTTATTTTTGTATCGTGTATGGTGTTCGAACAATTTAAAGTATTTATGGTTTACAATTTAGTATTTGAAGCAATTTAGTATTTATGGTTTTGCGATTTTTATGTGTGTGTTGTTTTACATCGTCGACTTAGGTTTGTGTTGTTGCTAAATGCATTACGCGCTTGTATTACTGCGTTAAGCGTGTACTTGTTTATATTAACGTTATGTTAATTCTAGATTTATCTCGTGGCTTTAAGCGTTACGCGCACCAGATTAAGCGTTACGCGTTAATTTCATACTCATTGGATAGCATGTTGGTGGATTAAGCGTTACGTCTAATATAAGCGTGGTAGCGTTTATTCACCGGAAACTTGAGGGGGCCTCGGGCGAACCGGGCCGAAGATACAAATGAGCTCGGCAAGACCCAGGCGGGAGCTAAACTCTTTGGCCCCTATCGATTCGTTTATAAGCGGTGAGAGGTGGGCACTAAATTAGACTCTGAGGGGGCACGGATCGGACCGAACGGTACAAGGGCCCCGAGCTCCCGCCAAATAGCCCACCGGGCCGGTTAGTTGCGCGTCTACTTGGGTCGTCGACCACTTGGCCCTTATATGATGGGGGGGTGATCGGGTAGTGCGTTCGGTTGAAAATACTTGCCCGATCTTTGCTTAATGTTGGTTCTAGGACACTATGATATTTCAAAATTTCAGCTTGCTTCCCCATTGCCCAGTGGTTAGCTATACTAACGATGTTAGATTGGATAGCACACGCTTTAAAGGTTGATCGGTTACTACTTGGATTGGATGCGATTCAAAATATGCCTTCAATTACCTCGCTGAAATCACCAAAATGAAAGTGACTTTATCTATTATGAGATATCTTTCTTCGCGTCTCACCAGCCAGCGTAGCTAACGTAGTATATGCGGTTTTTTCGCCTCCACTTCTCCACTTATCTAAGCCTTTACACTCTTCGTCCAACTAAACTTTTCTTTTGACATGTGTCTCAGATTCTTGAAAAATGGGAGGTTCCCTTCACCAGACTTGGATATAAAATGGTTGAGCAGCGAGAGACAACTACGTAGGTTTTTTGGACGTCCCTTGTAACTATTGGGTGGCACAAATCTCGATAGCGTCTACATCTTGCCGAGGATTAGGCTCGATCCCACTTATCTTGATCATGTATCCCGGAAAATTTCCTAACCTGACTTCAAATGAACAACTGGGGTTCGCTTGATCGGCTTTTCTTTGATTAAAAGGTTTCTTAGAGATTTCCTAGGTATTCGACCCACAGTGCTGCTTTTATTTAGCATGTCTGTCACGTACATTTTCATATTGCTCCCAATGCGGGAAGCGAATATGGAGTTTAATGACAACGCAATTTTAAGTGTTCGGATGAGGTTCGGTCGTGTCGAGTAATATAGTATTGATAAAGTATAGTATCGTTTAACAAATTCCAATCTAATAAATCTGAAGCTCTATTCTTAATCCTTAATTAACTAACAATGCAAGAGTGAATTTCTTTATCTAGACTACTCAACTAAATTGACTAAGAACTTAAATTAATTAAACTAATTGAATGCAAAAGTAGTGGGTTGTACTTAATAATGCGAAGAATAGCCAGGACACACGACTTCGTTGGATCGTCAAACTTAATTACCTGAGGAGTTATCTATTAATTCATAACAAGAGGATTATAACGTGTTAATACTCTCTCGACGATATTAACCTCGATTCGCTTAGAAACTATGATAGCTTAAAATATTGAATCCCGGATGTGAACAATAGCCTTATAAGCTTTATGCGTGCGGCATACTATATCTACATGGTAAAGGAACACGTGTTCAATAATTCTTTTAAAGTGATCACTCTATCTCTGTGACTAACCACTTATGAAAATAATTTAATATTGATATCGGGATATTAAGCGCAATTAAGTACAGATAATTAGGAGTATAAAGTAGAAATAATTAACAAAGTAAATTCAATTATGCGAATCAATATATCGAGTCACAGCTAATATAAATTAGTTCATAATTAGAAGAGAAAAAAATACATGAAACTAATGGAAATCATCCTAAGTAATAAAAGCGGACTTGGCTTGAACTTATTCAAACCAAGCGGATCAATATTAAGGATTCATACATCTGCGTAAACAGCAGTAGTAAGGACAAAAGATTATGTACTGTTGTTCTTTCTCACGTGCACTCAAAAACTAGAATTAAAATCACTCCCCTTGACTCTTGAATAATTGAATAAATTTTCTTAGCCTCCCTTTCTCCATCACTTTTTAGTATTTGATAATTCCATAACCCTAATCTTAATGGGCCGGGACATCTTCATTTAGAGTTATACTTCCATAAACTTTCATGTTTTTCAGACATCTGGAGTACAAATGTCCAATTACTTCACTTTAATAGATAATTACCTAGAAATCGAATAAGATGAAAACAAGTGCAAATTATATCTCATTAAGGCAAAAATAACATTAATTAATACTCAATTAGGCCCTCAAAATACGATATAATAAACAACATCCTTTAAGCTGCTTTAACGACCTCAGCAAATGACATAGAAAAAGGAGACAAATCAACATCAAGGATCACCAATTGCGTATCAATAAATTCTCGGGCAACAATCAATCATGACGATGACTCTTCCTACTTCCTAAGCGTAATATCGTCCAATTAGTGAGAGAGCGGTTATGTTCTTGAATTTCTCGACTTCTCTGGCATTAAACAAATATATCAATTAGTTCTTTGTTTACTTTCAAATCTAAATCATGAATGTTTACCCACTTACGTATTTCTTTGCTTTCATTAACACAACCTCTGACATATATATGAACGCGAGGAGCATCCTGAAAACTTCAAACAAAATGCAATACTGATATTGTCCTTACGACCCGATCTAATAGCCAATAACCATAACCTACATCTCATTAAGCGAATTGAACATAACTTCAGTGAGATGAAACTAACACAAAATTGAACTAAAAAATTGAACATAACTCAATTGAACTAACCTGATTGAAAGTGAATAGACATAATAGAAAGCAATCAAAACAAAAATAAAAATAAAATAAAAACTAAAAATGAAATTTGAACACTTAAATATTGAACACTATAATTGGTGGTGGTTGCTGGGAACGGAGATGGTGAAAGGCGGCACGAGGGGGGTGTCGGCGGTGGGGAGTCGGAGTTGACGTTCGTAGGAATCTACGAGTTTTTGGTAGGGTAGAGGCCGGTTAGTTCGCGGTTTGTGAATGAAATTTGAGGGAAGTGATTTTTAGGAGGTAGGTTATGGGGTTGTGGCTTTGCGGGTTGGGTATGGAGTTGAGGAGGTGGGTTTGGGGGAGGGAAAATCACGAGGGACATAGGTCTGCTTTGATTTGATTTATGATAGCAAGGTGTGTCGCTGACACAGCGGGAAGCGATTCAATTTTGACTTTTAAACGTAGTGACAATTGAAGTAAAAATTTGACCTGAGATTGACGGAGGGCGACCCCGACTTCCCAAAGCTGACCCCGTTTTTTTTTAAATTATAAAAAAAAAAAAAACAAAACATGACACACAAAACAATATAAAAAATTGGGTTGCATGCCATTGTACATTTGCGTCTTTAGCGGACCACCGATTGTGAATAGCATTGAATAGCGGCTTCTCGGGTTTACATGGCCAGTAAGTAGTGAGCTTACTTCGTATAGTAGTGCGTCGCGTGGACTTCAAGAAATGGCGTATAGCGTATTTCATTATAGTGGCGTCGGCAGAATTTAAGGAGCTTTGGTTTATTATCTTGTTTAAACCCTCTGATTCAATCTCGAGAACAGCTTTTTGCTCCGTTTTATACTCAAACACCATTTTATAGTTAAAATTCTTTCTTTTTTCTCCTCCATTTTTATTATCGATCTTCTAAACCACAAATATAATAAGTCACTTTCGACATACCGGTCCTATAATTTGATTTAATTTTAATTTTTTAATTATAATTATAATTTATGTTCATAATATATTTTTTAGTTTACTTCATTTATGTTTTATATTTTTACTTCAATTTCTTTATTTTTTGTTTATAATTAACTTATAATTTGTTTATAATATTATGTTACATTTAATACGCTTTATAGTCTATTTATAATTAATATGTTAATAATTAATTTAGTTAACTACTTTAATTTCTGATTTGTTAATAGCGAAAAATTTAACTAAATAGTTCTGAAATATTCACAGACATATTTGTGCAATATATATATATTTATATGTTATATAAAAACTCAGCTATTCTGTATACGCGACACGTATAATTTTGGAGCTCGCGACAGACGGTAGCAGCTATTCACACTGACTTTGAGCCCGACGCTGGCTTCTGCAGCAGCCGAAGACTTCGACAACGTCAAAAGCATTATTCGGATAGTTCATGGATTCATTTACGTCAAAAGTGACTCGTTAGGTTTCGCCCATAATTAATTTTTTCTTTTTTTCAACATCTATAATAGTTCGACTGAATTGCTTTAAAAATGAAGTGCAGCTGAAAGCAAAAGGTATTTCTAGATTCTCATATCAAGCACAACAAAGTCGATGGGAAAAATAAATGTATCCACTTTAACTAAAACATTTTCAAGTATTCCTAGTGGATAAATAATAGATCTATATGCTAATTGTAAGGAGATAGTAGTTCTTTTCAACTCACCTAATCTTAGCTTTCTAACAATAGATAATGGCATCAAATTAATGCTTGCACCTAAGTCACATAAGGCCTTACCAAAATCCTTACCACCGATAGCACAAGGAATAGTGAAACTCCCTGGATCTTTAAGCTTTTGAGGTAATTTCGTGGATTTCATGGTGGCTCTACGTTCGCCATCGCGATCTAGATTCTCTACAAACTTCCTCTTTTTTGCGCTGCAGACTCTTTCATGAATTTTGCATAGTGGGCATCTGTTCAAGGCTTACTTTTTAAAATGAAATGTTAATGTGTAATTTCTTATATATATCCCAGAATTTAGAAAATTGAGCATAATGACGTTGTTCTTTTTAAGCCTTTAAGGGAAAGGAATAGGAGGTAGAACATGTTTAGGAACACTAGGCTAAGATACTCCCTGTTTTGAGGTAGTATCCTCTCTTCGACCTCGTGCTTTAGGATTTTCTTATCCTCGTACGTTGTGTTACTCATTATAGTGATTGATTGGATTTGCTTTCGATGTTGGCTGCAAAAATGATCTGTCGGTGTGTGCCAGCGGTATTACCCAAAACCCTCGGTATCACGGCGGTAGGCCTCTCAGCCCTTGCGTGATTATTGTATAGAGCTCCTTTCTACCGCTTGAGGTTAAACAAGTGCTTTCACTTTCTATCACGTCTCGTGTTAATGCGGCGGCTCGTCCTTGACCCTCGTTTTGTTGCATGTTGGGCGGAAACACATAGTACTTGCTCAGCATTACCCCCGATTATACTAATTTCTTGTGTTAGCCCCGGGTGTGGTTCCTTGAGGCTAGCGGCGTGTTCTACCCACAGAGGATTCTTTTCGATGTTGCTTGGAGAAAGAGAACCACCGGGTCGGTATTCAAGGATTTGGTGGCATCCCGGTTGTTGTTGACATTCACCACATGTTCCTTATTTTACTTTGATTCACTACCGACCCTTTGTTGAAACAACCTCGAGAAGCTTATCCAATTGACTAAATCAGCATACAGTAGCTTGATCTTGAAAACTGGTGGTCTCAGGTATTTGAATTTATTACTCCAAGACAAATTTGGGTGGTTCCTCCAGGAGTATTGTTGTAAGTATTAGAGAATGCACCATTCTGATGTCGGTTTGAAATTGCGTGCATATTAGACTACATAGGGCCTCGGGAGACGATATAGTGTCTCCTGAATACACATACATAGTGTACTCTGATTGAACCGTACTACGTGATCACTTACGCGCCGTATCGTTTAAATGCAGTTGCTCTGGCCGAATGGTGAAAATTTCACTTTGTGCTTCGAACTTTGTCTTTTCATCAATCTAAAGTAGAACCCGACCAGCTCTTGTAGTATGTCCTCTCGGATGTGTTGGTGTTGGTTATGGACAATTCCTCGATAAGATATAAGCCGTCGAGATTGTCTTTTTTATCAAGCTCTCCGGTAGACATCCCAGTATAGTTAAGATTGCTTGATTAACCTTGATTATGGAAGAGTTTGCACTAGATAAGGTCTTGGGAAAACTATGATTTGGGCACTAGAAGAAGACCTTGAAATAGATTTCATTCTTGATTTGGTTGATTTTGATCTTTGGAAAATGCCGAGCCCGCGAACTTTTGCACCAACGCCAGTGAGTCGCATTTGCAGTTTTGAGAATTCCGCCACTCCTTGGCTCTCCCGGATAGAAAGAAAAGGAAATAAAAGCCGGTGGATCGAATCGGCGGGAACACCATTCCACGCTTGAGAGGTAACGATATCTCCATAAAGGAAATTTCTTAGGTGTTCGTTTAGTGCTGACTGGAGCATTTAGTGCCTTGTGATTCTTCGCGTGTTGGATCGGTGTAGGCTTGGCTGAAAGTTGTTGGCGTTGATTGGTGGTGAAGATGCAGGCATGTGGCAGTTAACCCCTCCCGGTGTGGCAAAGGCGTAATCCCTCAGGGAAGTCGTCCGAGGGCTGGATCAAATCTCAGATTTCCATTGACGTGAGCACCTCACCCGAGGTAGTATTGGGTTATTCTTGTGCGTGGTGGATGAACTTTCAACGTTTCTTCTTTGAGTGTCAATTGATTTCCTAGCGATTTCTGATCTACGGATCAAAAAACAATTCTCTCGAAATGATGTGAGTGGGTCGTGCGCTTCCAAACGACAATAATAAATGACAAAAGAAAGAAACTACCTAAGTTAAGGAACCCGAAATTAGAGTGTATCGATAGTAATGGAATTTGGCAAGCTGCGTAACTTGACAAACGCAATTTTAAATTGTTGCGAATTCGAGTCCGGGTCGTCAATCGAAATAATATAGTGATAAAGAATGAGTATCGTTTCAACAATTCCAATCTAATAAGTCTTAGGCTACATTCTTAATCCTTAATTAACTAACAATCTGAAGTGGTCTTTATACGAACTACTCAACTAAATTAACTAAGAACTTAAATTAATTAAACTGGTGAATGCAAAAGTAGTGGGTTATGAGTGTAATACGATGAATACTTGAGCCAGCGTGACTTTATTGGGATCGTAGGCAATTAACTATGGAGTTAACTATTGGTGCGTAACAGAGGATTCTAATATGTTAATATTCTCTCTCGAGCAATATTAACCTCGATTCGTCGAAACTACCTATATCTTTATGATAGCTTAAAATATTGAATTAATTGACGAACAACCGCCTTATAAGCTTTGCTTGGCATGACACGTACACTATATCTGCATGGTAAATGAAACACGTGTTTAATTATTCTTTCTACAAGTGATCCGCTATCTACAGCAGTAACCAACATGAGAACAATTTATATTGATATCGGGATAATCTTTAATCATATTAAACTTTTAATTAAATAATTGGGAGTATAAACTGAAAATAAATTAACTCCAAGAAGTAAATTCAATTTTAGATCAATACATCAAGGTCTACATAATATAAAATTACTTCATAATTGGAAGCGAAAACAAATACATGAAATTAATGAAAATCATCTAAGTAATAAAATAGACTTGAAAGCGGAAGTGTCAAACCCAAGCGGATCACAATCTTAAGGACCACCCAGCATGTTGCATAAAGCTTCCAGCCGTGAGTAAGGACAAAAGATTGTCTTAACTGTTGTTGCCTGCTACGTGCACTCCAAAACTAAATTAAAATCCTCCCCCTTTGACTCTTATAGTGAATATTATCTTAGCCTCCACTTTCTCCGTCACTTTTTTTAGTATTTGAGAATTTGATAACTGTCTTGATGGGCCGGACATCTTCCTTTTGGGCCATGACTCACTTAAACTTTCATGGGCTGCTCAACATCCTCAATTAAATGTCCAATTACTTCACTTTAATAGATAATTGCCTAGAAATCGAATAAGATGAAAACAAGTGCAAATTATATCTCATTAAGGCAAAAATAACATCAATTAATACTCAATTAGGCCACCAAGCAAAGATATAATAAACGCATGTTCGCTATTTTAGTAAGTGGCTCACTTCATTGGTATTGACCCAACTGAAATCACATGACAATATAACCGTATTTAGTGATAAATGTGGTTTCTCACAAATCACTTAGGGCCGTGTAAAATCGAGAGACCTCTTTGCCTTGCCGTCCACGAGTGTGGAAATAAGATGGCGGATAAAGTCTTTAGGACATGCTTTGTTCAAACTAGTAAAATCTGTGCACATCTGCCGTTTATTGTGGAAAACGGCCCCGGCATACGTTTAGCGATCCGTCTTTGGAAATTTCAAATCTCGGATAAACACAGCACTTTTAACAAAGTCTGTGACAACCACCCAATGGTATGTTAACTTTCATCATTGAATATCCTTTTCTTTTTCTTAATGGGTGAGAAGGTTAGATTGAGCATATAGCACATGTATCGCCACCGCCGAGATACATACTGGCGTGTCCTCGAGTCCCCCATTCAGCATGTCACCAAACTCTCTTTACGAGCTATTAGCGCGGCGGTGCTCACTCCCTAAGTTTGTACCTATTCGAAAGGTTTGTCCTTATTCTCTTGTTTAAAGGTGATCAAGACCTCTCGGGGGCATGGCTCTTTCTCGGCTCACTCTTTGGCGAATTATCTTCCTGCGTTCATTCGTTACCGTATTTACCTCCCGTATGATTTTCTACACTCCCTGCTACATCCTTTTATTTGGGCCACTGCTTGCGGTGGCACAGATGTTTGATAATATTCTTGCTCTTTTTACGCCGCCACAACTCCCCCATGCCCTACTTTGGAGTGAGGAACTTCATCTTGAGGTGAATAGGTGTTTCTTACTCATCACTGCTGCACGGTTAGTATATAGATTACCAAATGCATTGATCGTTCCTTAGACTGAAGCCCAGAGGAGCTAGGGGTCCAACGCTATGTTTATAGACAAACCTTGCGGGACTACTCTACCTGGGACAAACCAAGTAGTATTCTAGAAGAGTTCTTCAAGTGGCGTGGGTATGATCTGGTGTACAAATACGTCCATGAACAAACATTATGGAATGAATGTCCTCCTCGAAGGACGATGCCTAAATATAAGTCAACGACATCCCGATGCTTAAATGGCGATTGATGGGTTGAGGCTTCAGCTTCGACACGAGGGAAAATATCAAAACAAGGGTAAGAGCAACGTGCGATCAAAACCAGTCTCGACATTTCTAAGCGCTCGAAAACCCTCACGGCGTGAGGATAAAGCGCGACCGCTCCGGGTCACAGTATAAACTATCGACCTCAGTATGAGATTAGCTTTACATACCCTCACGGCGTGAGATAAAGCGCGGCCACTCACGAACCACAGTATAAAAGCTGGCCCGCCTCCGAGCAGTATAGCTGTCGAGCCACTCCCGAACAGTATAAAATTATCGACCTCGTAAGCTTGAGGATAAACTTCCCATACATCTGAATACGAGGATAAGCGTCGACCTATCGGGGTTAGGGTGCTTACTATAGACTCCTGAACACGAGGATAAACTCTCAATCCTTTGGGTAATACGGGTTCATTACTATAGAACACTAAGTAGCCGAGTATAAACTACCTAATTATCCTCCTCGATCTGAGGCCCAAAAGACTCGACCCCCACACGAACTACGTTTGAGCGATCCTGTAGATGCATTAGGCAACTTGGTATCCCAGTCAGTCGTAACCTTAAAAGTATTCTATGTTATGCAACGACAATATAAAAAAAGGGCGTCATGATAGAACTCTACTTGGAAGGGTCAATTGCTGAAATTAAAAGACCCTTTCGCGGTCGAGATAGGGCAAATAAAATGAAGATAGAATCATGCAAAGGGCTCTCTAACTGCAATAACCAGTACTCTGAGCGATCCCACTTGACCGCCGATGATCTCCTCGCTAAAGCGTCTCGTGCGACCTTCCACTCGAGGAACCTGCAGTTCACTTCTAAGCCGCTTTCGTGGGCGTCAGAAAGATAGACTCGATACGTTGAGCAGCTAGGAGGAATGACAGCGGTCATATCAATAATCTACTGCGGCCATGCAAATAGGATGTTCCCTAGCGATAACCGTATGAGAGCTGGTCCGTCTCGCCGAGGCAGTCTGCGACCTCAGGACTCTGCAAATTAAAGAAAGAAAGGCAAATAGAAAGAAGGAAAAATGGTGAAAGTGATCGAATGAAGCAGGGGTGGTAACTTACGAAGAATGACTTTGGTAGTTCCCGCGTAGAGACTTCGCCGGCATCCGTAACACCGATGCAGGACCACATGGCTCGGAGAGAAGATACTTCCATTGCGATTCGTATAAGCAGACGAGAGAGAGATTAACCATGGGATAGTTATATGAGATAAGATATATAAAGAAAGATAAAGAAGTCATACCATGGACCTTGGAACATCTCGTGGGATGTTGCATGGGAAGAACAGGACCCTACAGATGGACTACCCACTGGCATGTTTGGGATCCACTGTCTCGGCGTAACCGGAGACTCCCTGCTTGAGGGGATGAGCAGTAGACGCTACCGAGGATATGAGGAGAAAGAACTAATGCGCTACAGGAAAGAACAACGTCGAGCCACACTTGGAACTCCTTGGATGTTGGTAGTCTCCTTGAGCATGAAACCCGTGCTACGACCAGCGCGAAATATACGTAGAAATCCTCCGAGCTGGGCCGGCCACCAAATCATTGTCGCTCGATCATTCCTAATACAGGGATGGAAGGTGCAAAACCAAGCTAGCGAGAAAAAGCGATGCGTGGCGGTATACCTCACGTCAATTGATCCCATGCTTGAAACCCGCGTATTTGTTATGAAGAAATTTAAAGAAGGTACTTGTCTTCGTAAGGCCAGGGCTTACATGATGCATAGAAAGCAAAGGATGGCGGCCGTCGGGACTTAGCGATCCGACTAGGGTGGCGATTGTCCGGTTTCTTCGAGCCTGCCCCTTATCCACGAGGTCTACTCCTCGATAATTCGCGTACTTTGCCATATATAAGGACGCGAGCTTGGTAGTGATACGGAGTGGGTATCTTGGTAGGTACCCGTCGACCAAAAGATGTGGGCGAGGGAAGCGGCAAGATGAAATACTTTCGGGTTGGCGAAGAAGCGATAAAAACTTAGGTCCCCTTATAAATACTAAAGAACACGAATGGCTAAGCTTCATGACGGTCAGCGGTAGTAGACTATGCATCTTGAAAACACTCGCCATTATATAGCCATGAGGCTCTACGGGAAAGCGCAAAAAGACAAATCGACCGCGATAAGAGAAAGCGGTAAAGTAGGTCTCGCCAGCGAGACACAATATTACCCGTACGCTCGAATATGCTACATCTTGAGAATCTAATGATGAGGAAGGATTTCCCACAGGACATCCAGCCATGGAGAAATCTTCCCTCCACAATACGATGATGCAGGGGCCAACATAAGTTCTAGGGGCTTCGTTCGAATGATTGATCGATAGGTAATAAGAACTCGACCGTCGGCGAGAAGATAGTGATAAACGATAGTAAGCACAGCGGAGAGAAAGGCCTGAAACTGAAGTATCTATCTTATCGGGGAAGAGGGCCGAGATAAACACTTAGGCGAAGAGGTTCACCTCGCCAAAAATTTGACCATAACGACGAAACCTCTGGCTGTAAAAATCCTCACAGGAGGCAGAAAGAGCTACGCTGGCGCGCCCGATCAAAAGAGCGTTGGTAGAATGACTCGATACCAAAAAGGCCTTACGTCGCGGCGTCGAGCGATGATATATATAAAGAAACTGAACCGCCTCCTCCCCAAATGAGCCATAGAAAGTATGGAAGAGCAGCGCCTTTAAAAACGTCCGTTGCCCGTTGATAGCGGGTATACCCAAAAGTAGCGGGAATGTTGATACGGCCGTCGAGCCTGCCGGCTGCGACTACATCACGTTCAGGATACCGCGAGGGGTATGAGGTGCCAGCGAGGGTGGGGATTGCAGCGTGAAATGGGTAATGCCGGATCCATGAACATAGGGGACGATCCATTATGACCTCGCATCACTATCGGGAACCGAATCTGATCAATACTAAATACACTTTATATAGGGAAATATGAGCAGGGGAGAATAGTAGTATCCACTGTTGTCACCAATTACCAATACAGTACCAAAATCGTAGTGAAAGTAGGAAAAAGCCATCATTACACGAAAACCAAAAGCCAAAAAGCAAAAGATCTAGGTATCATGATATAAAGTGATAGAGAGCTATAATCACGGATAAAGGGATGGGAATTCCTAAAAGAATACACGACATATACTCGGAGGAGTAGGTGAGTTAAAGCAGCTGGAACAAATCCTCGAGAACTAGAAGGCCTGCATGTGAGGCGTATCCCGGCCGTGGTATCTTTACTTAGAAGTGCGGACATTACGCACTAAGTCCAAAATAGTATAAATCGTGATCCTCGAGTATCGATCCGAAAGGGAAATGGCATCTACATGAGAGGACAACATACGTTATCTTAGGTTAATACGAGACTAGAAAGTTTAGATGCTATATAATAGCGATAGCAGACTGTCGTACATCCACGTAGAAGCGCGATTTACAAAAAGTGAACCGTGAGGCCTACTTCACGACAAGCCCCTTTCATCCGGTGAAGTAGGATTATCGCCCCGTAGAGGCAAGGGCAAACCATGCTTAAGTGAATGATGAGATCCCCAGTAAATGCGTAAACACGTGTAGTTCATGAGCAAGATGGCTTGATAGAAAATGAGTGGCCTTTACTCAAGCATGGCAAACTCAAGATCTCATAAGAAAGCCAAAGAAAGAAAGAGAGGAAAATGAGTTAGGATGAACATGGATCTTAAAAATCTAAAATGGAACTTTGATCTGAAAGAAATCAAAGGGCTTTACTCGAGGCTTGAGGATGTAGTTATTGTGGATGTCTAGTTGTATTAGGATTGGATATTTTACTCTCAAGGGCTTTAGTAAACTTCGTCTTGAGATAATTCGACCATATGAGGTTTAAATCACGGAGGCATGTTGGTAGGCCTAGGCGATCCCATTTTCTCAGCTTTGCTTGAATTATTGTGGATATGTCATGACCGACTTTAGAGGCATGAAGTGCGGATGAAATATATTCCCTAGCTAGACATAGCGACTTATTAGTCGGGATATCCATTAATGGAAGGCTTTAGAGGCTTATAGACCAGAATATGATATATTCTCGGCGGCATGAAAGCTTACTAGTGAGGATGTCCATGTATTTATGAGCATAACGACTTATTAGTTAGGATGAATTAACTTGTCACGAACTTTAGAGGCTTATTGGACAGAATATGATATATTTACGATTGTCCTTCAAAGAAACTACTATTCGAGGATGTCCATTATTCCCGATTTGCCTTAGCGAGAACTTGTGAAATCGAGGGATGACCGTATTCGGCTTCGAGGCTTATTGGGCCAGGAGACGAAGATATATTCTGTTGACTTTAGCGACTTATTAGTCAGGACGACTTTGTTTGTATGAGCATTCATATGTTGGATATTTAGAGATCCCAAGAGTCTGCGTGTTTCAGGTGGAAGGATCCTCGAATTTTGTAAGAGGATGTCTTTCTTCTCAAATTTTGGATAGAAGAGAAGCGAAGGTAATGAGTTTAACCTCGTGCAGAAGTTGAATGATTTATCACCCGTCTTCGAGTCCCCATGGAGTAAGTTAGCCACGTACCGAGAGGGTTGGACATTTATACTTATGTTCATGAGTGTGGTGGGTGATTTATCCTCATTATACTTAGGAGGATTGGTGGTTATACTCGTGTTCGGGGAGTGGTTGGAAGCGGTTTATCCACCAAATGCTAAGAGAGGTTGGGCCAGTTTATCCTCGTACTCGAGAGGGGATTCAAGTGTTTAAATGAAACTTTGGGTTTTGATCGGCAGTAATGCGTCTTACCACCACTGATAGTGCCGTCTTTGAGCTTGAAGTCTCGACCCGTCGATCGCTTTCATAAAGATGGGGTGTTGTTGACTTACATATTTAAGCGTCGTCACTTTGGGGAGGCAAATTCATTACATGCGTTTGTTCATGAGCGTGTGTTAAATGCCTTTGAGGATCATTACCAGCGCCCGTTTAAAGAACTTCGTCTAGAATACTTCTTGGTTTGTCCAAGGTAGAGTAGTCATGAGGTTTGTGCGTAAATAGCATTGGACCCCGTCAGTTTGTCTAATTGACGATCCAACGTACAAGATTTGTATCCTCGGGCTAATATATCTAAAATGTTGTAGCACAATAATGAATCTAATGCTTGATATGTCGTTCGAATTAATAAGTATATTTATACAATGTTGAGATCTACAGAGATCGGGATCATAGTGATTCGTTCACATAAGGAGCGAAACAAACTCTCGACTAATTATATTTGTCTGATGAATTCTGACATTTGAACATTGAACTAGTAAACTTGGCGCCAACTATCGATTATACTGTCCACCCGAGGTTTGGATGTTTGAGTCGATAGGATGAATCTCATATTGTCTTTCTCCGCCGAGTTGAAAGGGGGTTTGGCCTTGATCAACTTGGACTTTAAGAAGTGTAAACTAGCGGAGTGAAACTGACCTTTGGTGAGAAGATCCGCTAATTGAACCAAAGTTGAGACATATATGACGCTTGATTCACCTTTGTGACCTTTTCCGCAGATGAAGCACATGCTCGATCTCAACGTGTTTGATGCGGAAATGAAGGACCGGATTGATGGAAAGAAATGTGGCCCCGAGTTGTCACAATAGTAGAATTGAGAGAGGAAACCCGCAGCGTAATTCGCTAAGAAGATTCTAAATCAGCCAATCTCGATGGTCTGATAAATTTAAGCTGATGTCGGCTCGGTGCTAGACGCACTTGACCACGCTTTTGTTCTTGGAGTTAGTAGCGAGAGGCGAACCCGTAAAAACCATAAACTTGACTGCGATGACGGCAGTATTAGGATAGCTCTTGTCGAGTCGACATATGCACTCAAATGAAAGGATGATGGTATTGAATGGCTTGTCCTTGATAATCTTGCCTTTAAGATACCGTAATATGCGTTTAGCGCGCGATGAGCCTCGATGGGATTATGCATGAATTGACTTGCCTGATAACGGGGAAAGGATATCTCTACGGTCTCGTAATGGTGGTATTGGAAGTGCACAAACAATTCTTTCTATATAAAGTATGATCAGAAAAGGGTCCCCGGTTAACCTGGATAAAGGGTAGTGGAAGAGATGGGATTCTTAATGGTTTTAGTTCACTCCCATGTGGCTTTAGTTAGAATTTCTGCAATATACTTTGATTGATTGAGATGCATATCAGAGGAGAATATATTAACTTCAATGCCAAGGAAATAGTGAACATGACCCATGTCATTGAGGGCAAACTCAACATGAAGTTGATCAATTACATTTTGTATAGCTCCATTGCATGTACCTGTAATTAAAATGTCATCCACATATACTAAAAGAAATAAAATTGAGCCATTAGACCTCTTAATAAATAAGGACGTATCAGCTGCAGAAGCTAGAAAACCTAAATCAAGAAGTCTACTAGACACTCTTTGGAACCAAACCGTTGGAGCCTACTTGAGTTCATAAATTGTCTCATATAATTTACACACATCTGAAGGAGATGTAGAGCTTTTGAACCGTGGAGGTTGCTTCATATAAACCTTCTGAGATAAGATGCCGTGAAGGAACGCATTGTTAACATCTATCTGCCTGACATCCCTGTTCAATGACATTGCAATATTCAATATAATCCGAATAGTAGTAGACTTAATAACTGGACTGAAAGTCTCAAAATAATCAACCAATCGAGTAGCAACCAATCGAGCTTTCCATCTTTGGAATGAACCATCAGAATTCTTTTTAACTTTGTATATATTTATTCAATTGATGATATTTTGTCCAGGTGGAGGTGCAACTAGAGTCCAAGTATTATTGGCCTACAAAGAATCATACTCAGTTTGCATGGCTTGTTCCCATTGATAATGTCCCTTGGCTTGTGAATAACTTGTGGGTTCAACCATCTCACGAGAAATAGGGTGTTTTGTAACTTGAAATGCCTTAGGCTTAAGGGAGTTGGTCTTAGTCCTAGTAATCATAGGATGAGACGGAGGACAATTTTGTGGGAGGACTTGAATGGAGGGGGTGGTGAAGGAAGAGCAGGAATAAGAGAAGATATAGGAGGAGAAGATGACTCATTAATGGGAGATGAGCTAAGAGATGGACCCATGTGTTGAGGGGGGGAATTAGTAACAAGAGTAGAAAGATAGGAAGGGGATGGTACAATAGAAGGTTCTGAGACTAAAAGTAAAGGAAGTGATTGCAATGGGGATTGAGTATGACTGGGAGAATTAGAATGAGATACAGATAACATATAACTAAAAGGAAAATAACACACATGTCTAGATATATAAAATCTGCCACTTTCTATATGTAGACATTGATATCCCTTATAATTTGGACTATAACCAGTAAAAACGCAGGGTAAAGATTTGTATGGTAACTTATGATGATTATATGGTTGAAGGTATGGATAGCACCTACAACCGAACGTCTTTATAAAAGAATAGTTGGGAGATCGACCAATTACCTTTTCAATGGGAGAAAGATAGTGCAGAGTTTTGGTGGGCAATCAATTGATCAAGTATACAGCGGAAACAAAAGCATCATCCCGGTATTTGAGAAACATGGAAGAATTAGCTAGAAGTGTTAACCCAGTTTCAACAATTTGTCTGTGCCTTCGTTTAGCAAAGCCATTTTGCTCAAGGGTGTGAAGACAGGACACTTGGTGTTGGATGCCTAATAGAGGAAGATTTATGTATTCCCCACCCCAATCAGTTTTCAGAGTTTTGATCTTGGTATTAAAATAATTTTCAACTAAGGCTCTAAACTGTGTGAAAATGTCATGAACTTCAGATTTTTTTGTCATTGGAAAGAACCATACATATTTAGTAAAATGATCCGTGAAATGCACATAATATCTAAAAACTTTATTGGATAAAATAGGAGAAGGTCCCCAAACATCACAGAGCAGTGAAATTTTAAAGAGAGTAGGGCTCAAACTGGACTCCTGAAATGGTAATTTATGACTGACTTTTTTGCTCATTTGACAAGGTACAAATAAAGGTTCCTTTGACCCTACTACAGGAACATTATTATGTGCTAAGACTCTCGATTAACTATGGCTGGAAGCTGGATGGCTGGCCAAGCCGCTGAGGTTTTATCAACTAAAGCAAATGAGAAGCTTTATTGTTGGACGAACCGAGAATATGAGATGATGCTAGTGTTTCAAGTTTGTAAAGACCTTGATCAATTGTGCCCTTTAGAACAATCTGCCCCTGATGATCCTTACCATAACAATGAAAAGGGTGAAATTCTAAATGGACATTGTTATCAAAATTAAATTGAGAGACACTAAGTAGATTCTTTGTGATTTTTGGAACATGAAGAACATTATTTAAAGCAAGAGAATGAGAAGCAGTTGGAATTTGAGCTTTACCAATATGATCAATAGCCAAAGAGTGACCATTTCCAACAATAATTTTATTACTTCTAGAATAATCAGTATGAATACTCAGGTTTTGAAGGTCAGAAGTAAGATGGTTGGAAGTACCAGAATCCACATACCAAGTCGGATCATTGATGTTAGAAGTAGATGCAAAATAAACAGCCTTAGCATTAGAAGCAACCGAAGAGCCTTGATTGAACATTTGATAACACTTCAAAGAAGTGTGACCAGGTTTGGAACAAATCTCACAATACACCATTGGTTTCTGTTGAGTTCTGAATTATCCGTCTCTGTCAATTTGGGTCTAGAGAGACAGATCCGAAGAATCCGAAGAGAACTGACTTGGTTTTGAATTTTTATGAGAAACAGGTCCAAAATTCTTGGAGGCAATATGAAGTGACATTGTTGTAGCAGCCTTCTGAGTAATCTTGGCCTCCACAGTGAGAAGAAGTGTTGTCAACTCTTCCACGTCAATTGGGACTCCACTTGCATAAACAGAGTTGCAAATGGAGTCACAATCCTTTGGTGGACCAAAGAGTATATGCGAAACCAATTCTGAGTCACTGATGGGTGATAAAGCTGCTCCAAGATTGACAAAAATGGACTTCATTTTCTGAAGATAATCATCCATGAAAAGGGTACCTTTCTTTGTACTTTGTAACTGCATCTTTAGAAGCGAAGAGCGAGCCTGTATTTGAGAGGCATGCATGCGAGCCAAGGCTTGCCACAATTGAGTCGAAGTGCCACAATTAATAACTCTGGCCAAAACAGGTTCAATGGAGGGATAGTAACTTTGGATTATGTTCAAATTGCGGATTCGAGGATCCAGATGCACTTGAAGCAAGCCACGGTGTGGAACCCGGTAGCAAGAAGGCTTGATTTGATCACCATTCGCAGTTTGCTCAGCATTTTGTGTAGCATTTTGCGGATTAACCTGTGCCGATGAAGGGGTCACGGTAGGAGATGCAGGGACAACTGCAACAATCCGAAATTGTGATGGACAAGGCAATAATCCATCAACAAACCCCAAGAGATCAAATCCTTTAAGGGTGGGAATCACTTGAGACTTCCAATTCAAATAATTATGTTGATCAAGTTTGATCAAACTGGTATGATTGAATGTCATCAGACCCATGGATGTTGGAGAAGTGGAGCTTAAAGGAAAATGTACGGAGACATGATAAAAAAATTGACTTTCTTGAGGGCTACGATAGCAAAAGTTATCACGGCTGATAAATGCCAATGCTTGATATCTCGTTCTTTGAATTGTACATGTATTTTTACAAGGTTGAGATCTCAGTCGGGAGTTCGATTGATTCGTTCTTACAAGGAAAGGAAACAATAGGAAGGAAACTTGAAACTCTCGACTAATTTCTATACATAATGAATTCTGATATTTGAACATTCAAACTAGTAAGCTTGGCACCAATTATCGATTATGCAATTAAAGTTTCTTTGCTTGAGTCAGTAGGATGAATCTCGTATTGTATTTCAATATCAAATGCCTCGTCTTGTTGTCCCTCGCTAGCATTAGGCATGGGAAGGCGGAACGTGTTTACTTCCTTCAATTCCCATGGATGAGGACCTTTACGTACATTGAGTCCCAGAAAGGTAGCCACATACGTATTCCTTTCTCGATTCTTGAAGTCTCGAACCACCGGGGTATTGTTGATCTTCTGTTCGGCGACATTTTATGGGGCAGAGGCAGATCATTGATAACGTCTATTCGTGGAT